>OU611831.1:3005384-3605961 GCA_914767695.1 Ptilodon capucinus
TCAAAAGGTAAACACGACAGTCGTGTTTTAATTGCCTATTGCCAGACACACTCACAAAATATATCAACATTATGTATATTTAGTTTAGCTCATACAAAATCTAATTACACAGCTTACAAATATGATACAAATAGGTTCAGACAGTCGTACAACGTAGGGCCTAAATACGTATTGCATTATTTGGGGCCGAGCGACCGGTACCGGGCCTAGTGACAACACACAGTCAGGGAAAATAAATAAACAATTACCTAAAAAAACTGTTTTGCTCATAAATTATTGCAATGTTTTCTAGTATTAAATTAACAAAAATAATGGTAAAAAAACAAGCTTTTATTTAATTTCCCTTAGTTTTCGTGTTCTCCTCAGCAAGCCCTTTCATTGGATACCCATACTGTGGTAGTGCAGAAAAAATAACTATTCCAACATCTTGGATGATTCGCCATATTGGAATTAGAATGACGTCTGAATGAACTTTCAAATTGTTTTTTCTAAAAAATAATTAGGACATAACCTGTTAATGGCCTGTGTTCTTCAGTTACACTTGGATGAGGACAAGTTAAGACAAATTATATGTCACTAAACGGGAAACGAACCCGATGTACTGGACCGAGCGGAACACACTCGAACCATTGCAAAAACTGATTGTATTCATTTTCGTTCGTGACCGGTGTTTACCGACATGCGTAGCCCGGCCCCTAAAATGCGTATAAAATACAGTAAATACATCAAAAAACCTTACGTTAGGTCTGTGCATACTCTGAATAATCATGACGCGATCTAAACACACAATCACAGCGGGACTAGCACGTGAGCTAGCACTAGTAGCACGATCTCGTGACTTAACTATTAATATTTAACTATCGCCAGATAACACATACTCATCATATGATCCCTAACTAAGCACAAAGCTTGTACGGGTACCACAGAATGGACTGGGGGCTATCCCAGTTACACCAAGATCATGGCAAACTACGAAAAGACCATTTCTAAAATTTGCCACTATTGGGAATTGAGCCTGCAAATACCCGGTACAGTGAGCGGATCTTACGTCCAAACCATTGGACCAATCCACCGTGACAATTGTGGGTACATAATCTGTGATGTGTCGTGTGTAAAAATGCGTCACAATACAATATAAAACATCGCACCATTACAAACATACAAAATTTGAGTATTTACATAATAATAATTACGCCCCAACAGAGCAAAGTATGCACGCACCTTACATTTTAAACCTTTTAAACTTGGGGTATTATATATTTATAGCCTGCATTTATTTCACGACGAAATATTTACTAGTTTTTTTTTCTGTATTCTTAATAGTTATTGTAAATTAAAATTGTTTGCAAATGCAATGATATATGGCCTCATTCGTTATCAAAATAAATACGTAATTAATTTCGTTTGTTTGTTTATAACACCATGATATTATTTAACACCTAAACATATCTTTGGACACGATATCAATTTGGTATGTTTTAATACCAAATACAATAATAACTTAATTACATTAATACACCTAATAATAATTAGGAATAATTAAAAGAAAATACAGATTTCCAAAAAACAGATCTACCTTTAAAGAGTATGTATAGGAGACTATACCATTTCTGAATCAATATAAACGACAATCATTTGAAACATATACAGGGTTATTTGGTCATTCGACGTATTCCCGTTACGAGGTGATAGGGGTACTATTTACAATAATTTTAACCCCCAACGTTTCATAAAGTCTTTTTTCATAACGTCTCGCATTTTTAACTTTGGACCGATAATTGTTGTTTTAATATTGATAAATAACCAGTGTTTATCCGTTTTTATAAATGAGAGTAAATTTTTTATTTTTAATATTTTATGTTGCATTTTTTACTTATTTTGAAGAAAAAAATGCTAAAAACGGTATCACCTCCCAACGGGACTACGTCGAATTACCAGTAACCCTGTATTAATATTTACTTAATATGGCAGCCTAGTTGGAAAAATACCCACTTTGAAAGTAAGCGGTGCAAGTCCAAAACCCTGGCAAGCACTTCTGGGCTTTTCGGATCACATGCGCGAATAATGATATCACTTGCTCAACGGTGAACGCAAAAATCGTGAGAAAAGCTTGCAAGACTATAGAAAATCGAAGTTCACCAGTCCAGGGGTCGGCGACTAAGCGTGGTGGACTATGGCCCAACTATGATGTTACAATAATTTATTATTATACAAGCAATTATATTCTAGGAAACAGATATGTTATGAGTGCGCACTAGTGAAGACTCGAATACATTCTAATTAGGACGTATATTTGATACCAACATGCGGATTGGTTGACAGATGAATGTTACATCACATAGAAGCGCAAGAGACAACACTAGCTATCTCTTTTTTCTCGTTGGTTTTATCGAGCCATCTCTTTTGCACATTTCTACGTGTTGTGAAATGTAAAATGAATGAAAAGTGTATATGTATGCTGCCGCTGTTACGCGGAACACTTTGTTTGGTTCCCAAAGGGTAAAACGGGAACCCTATTACTAAGACTTCGCTGTCCGTCCGTCCACCCGTCCGTCCGTCCATCCATCCGTTCGTCCGTCCGTCCGTCTGTCACCAGGCTGTATCTCATGAACCGTGATAGATAGAGAGCTGAAATTTTCACAGATGATGTATTTCTGTTGCCGCTATAACAATAAATAATAAAAATCTGAATAAAATAAATATTTAAGGGGGCTCCCATACAACAAACGTGATATTTTTGCCGTTTTTATAGCTAATGGTACGGAACCCTTCGTGCGCGAGTCCGACTCGCACTTGGCCGGTTTTTTTTTTGTTGTTTTGTGCGTGTATAACATATCTGTTTACTAGAATATCATTGTATACAAGTAATTCAGGAATCCTATAGGTATATTATGTTGAGAAATATCTAAACTCGCAACCGTCATCAAGTATCTTTTGTGTGGGATTTACCTAAAATTATAAAAAGCGAAAGCATTTTACAGATATAATATAAAACTTACCAACTAATTACATCAATAACTTATATTGAGAATACAAAAAGGATTTGTAAGGTTTGTACATTTATAAAATAATAACATATTGTTATTTCGTTGAACTAAATAATATAATATCCACTAGTATAGTAATTGTTAAAAAAATGTTTTGATTAAAATCCTACTAATATAAACGTGAAAATTTGTGAGGGAGGATGAATGGATGTGTGTTACGCTTTCACGCAAAAACTACTGAAAGGATTTTGATGGAACTTTTCAGTATTATTATACAGTATACAGTATAACTAATCGAAGTCTGTGCGAACGAAGTCGCGGGTAGTAGTAGCTAGTATTATAAATGTGAATGTTAGTGAGAATGGATGGATACAAGCTAGTTGAATATATCTTCAATCTGACATAACAGAGGTTCAATTATCACATTTTATCTGTTGGAGCTATAGTGTTTTAACGTCAACAGTTGTAAGCGTATTCAATCCTGCTTACACTTCAGATTTAATCAATAGGAGTGACAGTAAAGGCATGCTTTCTCGACAACGATACGTTTACGATACAAATTTGTGCATTGTGAGCTCCCTTATCATATTTGATAAAATTGATCAGAAACTGTCCTGTAACTCCTGTAACTTTAATTTTAAAGACCGTGATTCTAAAATTACTATACTAGTAAATAATAAAATATCAAAACGTGTAAAATATCGAAACATTGACAAAAGTCAAATCAAAAAAGCACCTAAAAACGATGAGCAGTTTCAATAACCAAACAAGTTATAGGAATTAAACTATTTTGAACTGTGCAGCCTTAGGACTGGGACGATATTTCAAAAGCAATAATAGAATTTCGATTCTATGATATTTGTATAAATATTTCATTTCAATATTGCCAATTGTATGTCAATTTAAACTTTCAATTCAAAACGAAAGAGTTCAATTTGCAATCAAATGTTACTGGTTATATCAAAACTATCTTTCAAAAAATCATTGAGTCTAAAATAATTAACAGACCAAATATACAAAATGTATACATTACACTTAATTGTAAAGTGGGAGTACACTGGGGGGTAAAACCACACACGTCGAATATTTAGCCAGTACCAAAACGAACTGTATTCACTCAAAGAAAAAGTTCATACTTCAATGAAACGACATTGACAGCGCCAGCTAATTTCGAGACACGGGGTCGTGACTTTTACCACATAAATGTAGCCTTATAATAATAGACATAGAGTGCATTTTGGTATAGGCCAACATTCTTCCCAGTGGGCGTGAGGCATTAAGGTTTGTTCGACATGTATTATGGAGAGTGAGTTAAGTATATAATTAATTAATGGTAAAGTAGGCCTTAGAAATAATGTATCTGTACACCGGAGGCAAACAATCTTTAAGTCACATTAAGCTAATTGTTCAGGGCACATGTTTCAAGTCTTAATTGGAACACTATTCACGTATTTCACTTGATAACACAATTGTGTGAAATTTCAAGTTATTTATTGGACTTATAATACTATGCCACTAATTAAGTAGATAAGAGATTGTTCAAATGACATCATACAACGAATTTAGACAAAAATGGACTTAGGATATTATACTTCCGGTATACAGATATGGCAAATGGTGTTGCCATCACATTGAGAACGAATATCATTTGTAATCAGCCATGTGCCGGCCAACTGAGCGACTGAAGCCCTGCGCACACTGTGGCGGCAAACGCGCGCGTATTTTTTTTTTGTCAATCCCAAAACGAACACTAGGACAATAATACAGGGGCCCAATTCTCGCATCATCAACATCACATCTAATTCGACATAATATCGAAAAAAAAAACATCAAATTGGTCGTATTTTTTCGACATAATATGTCAACTTAGATAACAATGATAGGCTCTGTTTACATCCCTCAAAAACGGCACCTCTCCATTAAAAGTGTAGTATGCATGGCGCCTAAAATCTTTAATAAAATTCCGAAGTGTTATACGGACCTAAATATAAATTTATTTAGACTACGTTTGAGGAGGTTACTGATGTTACTACCAAAATGTTACTACAGTATCAATGACTTCTTACAAGATAAATTCTAGCTAGGTTAATATTATTATTTAAACTGAACTAATTATAATATATAGCAGTGGTAGCCGAGTGGTCGAACGCACGCCTTCGAATCGAAGTGTGCAGGTTCAAACCCCGGCTCGCACCTCAGGGATTTATGTGCGAGTCTCATTTTACATCCGAGATTATCACTTGTTATGTAACGGTGAAGGAAAACTTCGTGAGTAAACCTGCACGTCTGTGGGCACTTGACTAGTTTTCGATAGATGTGTGAAGTCTGCCAACCCGCACTGGGCCAGTGTGGTGGACTATGGCCCGAATCCCCCTCGCATTGAGGGGAGGCCCGTGCCCAGCAGTGGGACGTTAAAAAGGGCTGTAGTAGTAGTAGTAGAAGTAATTATAATAATCTTTGTACACCCTAAATATGATATGGTAACACATGATGGATCTGACACTAATTTTAACAACAACAATGTGCAAGCTATTGTATATTTGTAACCTACCCGTGTTTTATGCAAATAAAAATATTGTATTAGAGATAATGTCGATCTTGCAGGAATTGCCCCCCCCCAGAAAATATTGAAATGCCTCACGCGACCACGCATCAAAATTGGGTCGCGCTGTCTGTCAATGGCACTTCGTTGAAGAATGAGCTTTATCTGCGAGGCAATACAGTTCATTTTGCGCCGCGTTTTAAAGACCCAGTGTACACGGAGCTTGACTGTCCACGGACAAGGCAATCCTGTAGGCTTATAATGACCGTGTAGACATACGTTTAATCTCTTACAACTGTCAGATTTGTCGAGAAAATGACGTCACTTCGAGCTTTTTGTACCGGACATGGCTCGGTAAGACGGCACAAGGCTATTCATACACGGACATTCCAAACTTGTATAATTCACTGAGCTGATTAAATAAGATTATAAATTAATAAAATATACATTTTGAGGACTATCCTTATATTAGCATAACATACGAGCTACAAGTTTTTTTTTCAATAAACAAAAATTCTGGACATGCAAGATTTGTACGAGCCGACGACATTCTTTACACTTTTAAAAAGTAAAAAAAAAAGATTATAATTAATATTCGAGTACATTTGAAAATGGAACCTTGATGCCGATACTTAAGCGTCTATTTTAGAATACAATCAACTTATTTCACTTAACATAGATGAGTCCTCAAAAAAAAACAATACCTTAGTTCAGTATAGTCTCTCTCCAATGATAATTATAACCGTTGATTCCGAATTTCGAGTCCATAATATTTCAAATGATAATATCAGAAGGCGGGTAGTGTTACCTGGTGCCAGGGTGGGTTGTGGTGCGCCCGTTTAACTGTCCTCGAGCAGATTGTGTAGTTCCGCGTAGTTCAGGATGGCACGGTATAGGAATTCGTATTGTAACTGCGAAACAAACTTATTATAAACGAACTTGATTTATAAAACACTAGCTCCATTTTGGAGTCGGTTAAAAAGTAGCCTATGTTCTTCCTCAGGCTCTAGACTATCTCCGTACCAAATTTCATTTAAATAGGTTCAGTAGTTTAGGCGTGATTGAGTAACATAGAGACAGAGTTACTTTCGCATTTATAATATTAGTAAGTATTGTCGTTTTATGGTCTAACCATACTGAAGCGAGTGCCGATTCATAAGTACCTGTATTTGTTTATATGAATTACGAAATTCAGATTCTGATTCAGGATGTATAAAATATTATGATTAGAAACTGGTTGTTTATCAAAAATAAAACAAAAATTATCGGTCCAAATTTAAATCTGCGTCGAATGACCAAATAACCCTGTATATGTCGATGGTGTGTACTCACGAATGTGTCGATGGTGTTGGCCCGCTGGTGGCGCACGGCGCGCGCCACGCCGCTGACGTCGACGCGCCGCTCCACGCGCAGCTGCCGCACCAGCGTGCACAGCGCCACGAACAGCGGCGAGCGCTCCGTGCCGTACCTGCCCCACGACACACCAATACATACATACATGCATTATCTTTAGGGTCTGTCACAAGTCCCAAGTAATCTTTTGAGCCCTATTTACATTACGAAACTAGCTTACTACGTTTCACAATGCATGCATGATACTTGACGTTTACACTGTGAAACTATTGATGAAACGAATGTCGCGAAACTACTTTCACGCCACTAGTTTAGTAATGTAAATAGGGCTTTAGGTTACGGTTGCTAACATGACGCTTGACTTCGCCTTTTCTCCGTCGTTATAGTATGTAGTGTGCGTAGTTTGTATAGCGTGTGCGGTATGTATAAGTTGTGTACTCTATATACTGTTCAGTGTGTAGCGTGTATACTAACAGGCAGTGGACGAGCATGGTCCCCTGGTGCGGATGTGCGGCGGCGTCGGCCAGGTCGGCCAGGCCGCGCGTCACCTCCGGCACGTGGCCCGGCGCCGTGGGCCAGCCCTGGTACTGCAGCTGCCGCACCTGGCTCTCCTCGCCGTTCTGATACACACACACCATTATTACATACATAAAACACTGGCTAATAAATATCGCCAGCCAGAACATACACATCACACGATCCTCGACTAAAGTCGGCTACACACATGACTATATATCGTAGCGATTTCAGACTGTGCAGATAAAACGAACGTTCCTAGTGTCTCCACACGCCTCCGATAGCGGCGTCAATCGTCAGTACTCCGCAGAAGCTTACGCAAGAAACATGTCCTCCAGGATGCAAAATGATGACGCACTTGCGATATTAGGCCTGATTACTTGCTCAAAGAAATGAAAGGCGCAGAGTGTGTGGTGTAAAATACTTTAATTCCTCTCCACCCAAAGGTTGCCTGGTAGAGATCACTTTTAGTGACAAGTCCGCCCATTGTTGCACTTAATATTTTTAATATCGTATATATATTATTACATGTATAGTTTGTATTTCTCTAATAGGTGGAACAATAAAGAGTTATATATCTATCCATCTAAAGACTGGCTCATGAAAAGGAAGCTGATACCAACATAAGAAATTACTTGAAATTCGCTCCGAAAGATTGGCATAATTTTTTGAGGACGAATGAGGGGGCATATTTAAATATGCTGGCTTTAGTTACTCCGCTAATGAACTCCGTGAAGTATTGCCGTAATAAGAGATCGCCACACGCAACGATAAAACTAGACAACGATTCATCTAATGGAAATTGCAACTGCCGCCAGTGAACGATAATCTACAACGGTTTTTCATATAGGCTGGATAAATTATTTTACACACATTAAACTTAAGGCTAATTTTAAGAACTCTGACCCCCACATCAGAGGTGAGCACGCGGGCCGGGCCGATAGAGGTCCGGATTAAAAAAAAAAAAAAAAAACGGTTTTTCATACACACGATCGATGAATCTGCGCAAATCGGTTTGCACAGATTTACATCGTTACGTGTGTAGCCGGCATAAGCAATGCTCGTGCTATGGGTATCGTTTAGGGATGTTATGGATATGTAATTTCGGATCTGTATACGGATGTAGGAATAATATTATACCGGTTACGGTTTTTTTTTACCCTATTTTCGTGTCCCACTCCTGAGCAAAGGCCTCTCCTTTAATCCTCCACACACGGATACGTTTACGGATATGAAATTATTTTAAATTATCCCCGCTAGTTACGGATAGTTACATGATTTGACTTTTTTTCGAGGAGTGAAAGGCTATTTGGCTCAAGTGACATTTTTTTAACTTTACAGGAGAGCATACTAATTCGACGCAGAAAAATTAGCTGATTCCAAATATGTATATAAGTCAATATCGCCCAAAAGTGTCGCTTGAGTCAAATAGACTTTCACCCCTAGATTTGTAGATTATCATTTGGTTTTGCAAAATACAAAATCAATACATAAATCTCATATGTTTCTAAAAGTATTCTAGTCTCTAGACCTGCAGGGCGATATCCGTGCGATCGACATCCATCTCTATTCGAGATATGTCGAAAGAAAACGTCAAATTGGTCGTATTTTTTTTGGTCACCTCACTATTCGCAAAGTTTTTAAATTGGTCAGTTTATTGTATCAATAGGAAAGAAACTAGAGATAGGATTTTTTGAGTAATTTGGCTGAGGTAACAGTCCATTTTGGAAGAGGGGTCCACTTGCCCAAAATAGTTTGGGGATCCTTACTCTAAATTTTTAGGGTTCCGTACCCAAAGGGTAAAACGGGATCCCTATTACTAAGACTTCGCTGTCCGTCCGTCCGTCCGTCCGTCTGTCACCAGGCTGTTTCTCATGAACCGTGATAGTTAGAGAGTTGAAATTTTGACAGATGATGTAATTCTGTTGCCGCTATAACAACAAACACTAAAAAACAGAATAAAACAAATATTTCAAGGGGCTCTCCCATACAACGTGATTTTTTTGCCGTTTTTAAAGATAATGGTACGGAACCCTTCGTGCGCGAGTACGCCACGCACTTGGCATGTTTTATAATGACAGTTTAAATTACCTTCTCGTTGGTGACGGTGAACTGTCGCCTCGTGTAGTACGGACAGGACTCGCTCTCCTCGTACTGCACGGCGATATGTTCGTAGTTGATCGTGCCGTCGTCCCAGTACCGTGGACACTTGCCATCGCCAAGCTGATAGCAATTCAGTATTTTTAACCGACTTCAAAAAGGAGGAGGTTCTCAATTCGACCCGTATGTTTTTTTTTTATGAATTTCATTTGCGAATCCAATTTTCAATAGTTTACTACAACTACAGCCATTTTAACGTCCCACTGCTGGGCACGGGCCTCCCTCCAATGCGAAGGGGATTCAGGTCATAGTTCACCATGCTGGCCCTGTGCGGGTTGGCGGACTTCACACATCTATCGAAAACTAGTCAAGGTCCCTCAGTCGTGCAGGTTTCCTCACGATGTTTTCCTTCACCGTTTCATAGCAAGTGATAATCTCGGATGAAAATGAGATTCGCACATAAACCCAGAGGTGCGAGCCGGAGTTTGAACTTGCACACTTTGATTGCAAGGCGTGCGTTCAACCACTCGGCTACCACTGCTAATGTCCCCACCACGCTAGCCCAAAATGCTGTTTGGTGAACTTCACATGCTATTCTATAGACGTGTCGGTTTCCTCGCGATGTTTGCCATTACCGTTTAGCGAGTGGTGATCATGATTAAAAATGACATTCGCACATGAAGGGTACAGGAATATAACAGGGTATGTCACAATTTTTTTTTATAGAATAATATTTCGTGTATGATATTTTGAATCTTATTCTAATCATTAGAATTTGAACAAAGTTGACTTATGGCACTAAAATGCAGTTTTGTTTATGGCCAAACTATAGAATTGTTAGAATAGTTGAACTTTCAAATTGCTTTTTCTCAAAATTAATTAATTAGGACATTCCCTGTTATGTTCCCTGTACCCTTCACATGAAATCCGTAAATCTCAGAGGTGCGTGCCCGGGATTTGAACTTGCACTCCTTGCGTTATAGCATAACGTATGGCTGCTCACCTCGCTAAGCATGACGATAGTGGTGACATTGTGCTCGGAGACCATCCGCCAGAAGTCCACGATGGTATTCGGCAATGGATCCTGCGTTATTATGAACCCTTCGGTGTTGTCGTACGCTGAAACAAATGCATTCTTCCTTTAACTTCATACACTAAACTTTACATTTAAAGGGGGCGATCCATTTGCGAGTAAAACCGTCGGCTCGCCAACGAACTCGCGAGCCAAAGGTCTAATCCGCCAATGGAGCACTTAAAAGTCTGCGGACTTAAAGACCGGCGGACTTGCTCGCTGGCTCGTTGTGCATGCTTGAAATTCGAAAACTCCGTCTGGGAGCACGCCATTACTTCGCCAACGATGAGAGTAGACTGTTTGGTACGCAAATGGATCACCCCCTTAAGGGTTACGAAAGCAGTCGACACACGAGAATTAAGTAGCCGACGACATATTTGATAAAAAAAACTAAACTTTATTTAATATTCAAGGCAATGTACTCTATTGCCAATACAAATAAAGTTTGAAAGTCAGTGGAAAAATCACAGGACCACGGAAACAAATTCGTGCACGCGTCATCCATGACATTTCATTGAAAAATGTAACTTTTTAGGGTTCCATATCCAAAGGGTAAAACGGGAACCCTATTACTAAGACTTCGCTGTCCGTCCGTCGGTCTGTCACCAGGCTGTATTTCTTGAACCGTGTTTTTTTTTATGATATAGGGAGGCAAACGGTTGTTAGACAGTCGAAATTTTCACAGATGATGTATTTCTGTTGCCGCTATAACAACATATACTAAAAGAACAGAATAAAATAAATATTTACGGGGCTCCTATACAACAAACGTGTTGTTTTTGCCGTTTTTATAGATAATGGTACGGAAGCCTTCGAGCGCGAGTTTCGACTGAAGAAGCGCGCTAAAATATTTTTGACGTCCCAGTGTGGCCAGGGCGGGCTTCGAGAATATCTACTGAAGATCACCTTCTATGAAACTGGCGTTGATGTAGGTAGAGTACTCCTTGGTGGGTATGGGCGTGAGTATGACGCGGTTCCTGTCGTAGGGCAGGCAGTCGTCGCTGCGGTTGCGCGAGCGCAGGTCGTCGCCCGCGCCCGCCGCGCACGACTTCAGCGGCTCCGCCACCGGACTCTTCATTATTTTCTTTAACAACAAAACTTTTATTTAGTACATACAAACATAAATCATCACGCCCATATTCCCCGAAGCGGTAGACAGAGGTGCACTGCAGTACGCCCACACTTTGCCGATGTATTTTGGTCCCAATGTAATAGGGACGAGCCTATTGCCATTATACTGGGCACATTTCTGAGTATATTTTGTTCAATCATTCAGTCATTCATTCGACAATGTCCCAACGCTATTGTCGGTACGCTAATTGTCTATGGTTACCATTACGCCATATTTGTTTGCTAAATAGGACAAGTTAACAAAAATAGAGTGTACACACTTTGATTTATAATTTTATTAGTTTTTTTCTTTATTATTTATTTAATTAGAACGTTATATTTATAACATTTATAATAGTCAGTAGGCTTAGCATGTCCGCGTTAACATAAGTTTTATCTCTTTTAAGTGTCATGTTTGTCGAGAAAATGACGTCACAACGAGCCATGTTCAGTACAAAAAGCTCGTACCTCGAATTCGATCTCCATGAGACACTTGTCGGCGTCCTCGGGCGTGTTGCGCAGCTGATCGACGGCCGGCTTCAGGCGGCTCGCCGGTATCTCAGTGTCGCCGTAGTGCGCGTACTCCACTAGCGCGCGATACACGAACACGTATTGTTTCTACGAATACAAACATTGTCTGAAAATTATGAAGGCATAGACAGTCGTCTCCACTTATTGTGATAACTATAAATGTTAGAAAAATAACACTACGACTGGAAGATACAGAACATGTTTGGCTATTATGTAGTATCTTCTTCTTAGTCGGCATCTTCATTACTGAAGGTCGTGTCTAGTCTGACGTATTGATCCCTTGATTAACTATGGTCTTTTTTTTTAATACGGCCAACAGGGCCGTGAGTTGGCCTTTACAGCTTCACCGGAGGAGTGGCAAGTGCAGAGTGCGACTCCAACCAAGGCCTTACGGGCGGAAAAGGCAACTAGCTCAAGGGCGCCACAGAGGGCACGATTTCGGCTTGGGCAGTTACCGTGAGGGGAGAGGTAGTGACTGCGCTCGTAGGTGCATAGATGCACCTGCGAGCGGAAGAGGGGGTTCCTCGAGCTAGCCGGCGAGGTCGGTGTCTGTTTGAGTAGGTGTGTTGGTGGCCCTCTCGACGCCCGGGTCGAAGAGGGCGGTGATCGTGTCGGACAGAACTATGTTCTATGGTGTAGTATATATAACTCAAATAAACCAAAATGTCACTTGACGGCCTTTTAGCCATCGGACGACCGTTTTTCTTTGCCATCTTTTACATCAATGTCTCTTATTACTATTCCAGTCGTATTGTATTAGTTCAGGGTGATCGGGCTGCTCGGAGCACTCACCAGGGACTGCACGAGGAAGTTCCTCTGGCGCCGTAGCTCGGCGACGGTGTTGAAGACGGAGACCTGCCCCGTGGCGCGCAGCTCCTCCAGCAGGCAGTCCAGCGCCACCAGCGTGCCGGTGCGGCCCACGCCCGCCGAGCAGTGCACCACTATCGGCCGCCCCACCACGCTGCTCCACGCTTCGTTCACCCTCTGAGACGGTGAACGACACATTCGTTAAGGGTTATATGACAGACATCAGTGGCGGCGCTACCGGTCGCATCGCCATCAAAATGTATACAGCTGTAGGATACCTCCAGTAGCTGGAGGATACCTCCAGTAGTTGTATTATGAGCGCCGAGACTAGACGTATGTCACAGAATATGTGGATTATGTCTGTTTCTGTTGTATGAAATAAGACAGAGAGCGACCGAGCCAATCTGTGACAGAGGTCTAGTCTTGACATGCGTGCTAACACTACTGTACCTCCTATACCTGGTGTCCGATGGTTGGCGCAATTAGTGGGAAATATCCCTAATGCCCTGCATGCAATATATTTTGTCATTACCAAAACAAGCTGTATTAACTCAAGACTCGGAAACTAAATAATACTTATTATTTGAATTAAAAAAAAACAATTTAAACAGCATTCGTAGATATTTAAATAATTGCATGGTTGAACCAGGAATCAACGAAACCAGGAATCGAGAAAAATAATCAACCTGTAGCTTTATCATACCGATAGAAAGGCGTCATCATAAGGATTATTTTTTGCTTAATAACATGGTATCAGAAATAAAAGGAAGACCATTAATTTTAATATTTGATGTGAACCTTTTTCTTTTGGAACGTAGTTCCTTATGGCGCGTTGCGAAAGGGGGCTAGACGGAAAAAATTAAGACTAAAAGTGTCGACCGACACTTTTGTAAATGTGTATTTGGGAGTAAATGTGTACGTGATTTCGATTTCGGTTATATACTATATATGTGTGTGTGTGTAATTTTTTTTTCCTTTTTTCATTTCAAAAGGAACTTCGTTCCATCCGGGTGTCCCTTGGCACCTCTCAAGTTTTTTTTGTTAAATTCGATTGTTTTTTAGTTTTTTTTCTGTCGTAGTCTTTGTAAACTGTTACCTATGTAAGAAGTAATTGTTACCATATAAACATTTTGTCTTGTAATGTAAATAAAATATATTTTACCGTTAATGGAATGATTCTGTCGATTATTATTGATATGCAAATAAGTTTTTTGCAGACCATACTTTTCAAGTGACATTTGACAGATAGAGGTTATTGACATTCCTATTTTTAGTTGAATCGCATAGTACTGTCCATTGTATATTAGACTTATGGATGTACCCTAAGGGCGCAACACTTTACTTGTGACGAATTTTCATGTCTCCGATTCAGAAATTATGATAGTCTGCCTTCAGTAAGCACCTAAAAGCAGTGGTAGCCGAGTGGTCGAACACACGCCTTGCAACCAAAGTGTGCAGGTTCAAACATCGGCTCGCACCTCTGGGATGTATGTGCGAATCTCATTATCATCCGAGATTATGACTTGCTATGAAACGGTAAGTTTTCCTTTACCGTTTCATAGCAATCGAGAGGCATAGCAAATTATTGATACAGCCTGCATAGTGTTCTGACCTTGATAAACTTTAGAATGGAGTGTGGCTGTTCGGGCGCGGCGAAGTCCTTCCACATGAGGAAGTGATACTGACGCACCAGCCGCGTCTCCTGCGACTCGCGCGGGGACGCAGGTGCGCTTACACCTTCGCACTCCTTGATATCTACCAAACAAAGAGTTATTAAATAAATAAATATTGCAAGACAACACATACTTTTCGTATGGTGGTGTAAAGATGCTGCCTGTTCTCATGGCGTTGCTGCTCCTGATAATGTATTACTCACAATCCTTAGTATTTATCATTTTGAAAAGAGTAACCATTAAGTTTCTTACCGGCTCTTCACAAGTGGAAGCAGCATTCTGAACCAGTGGTAAAATCGGACTACTTGTAAGTGCTTTTTGGACTACATTAATAAAAAAAATTATTTTGATTATGATACCAAACTTAAGCAAAGATTGGACTGGGTACCGTACTATGGACTGGGGGCGATCCCAGTTACACCCACACCAGGACGAGAAAAAGACAAAGTTGATTTAAGAGTTGTCGCGGCAGGTTTTAAGGAAAATCTTTATACTCTTTTACACATCAAAAAATCTATTAAAAAGAAAACCTAAATTACGTATTTGTGCCGTTTGCCGTGGAGACGCCAGGCCCATGGAGCCAAAGCGCCAAAATTTAAAAAAAAAGTACCAAAATTAATTGCCTCCACAGGTGACAAGAGGGCTGGCTCTATCCTCGTTCAACGAATCAGTTTAGCTATTGAACGAGGAAATTCAGCCAGCGTTCTAGCCACTAACCCACGCAGACGAAACCTTATTTTATTAGTAATTATTTTTATATTTAGTTTACAAATATTAATAAACTATTTTAATTTCACATAATTATTTAGAATATGCTAGAGCAAGGGTCGGCAAACTTTTGAGTCGGAAGACCGAAAAATTACAATTCAAGCAAATTAAAGCCTATTTTTTTTTCTTGCCAACAATAAATAGGTAGATACTTGAATCAATAAAGCTTTCTGATAAAAATACATAAAAAAGAACGAAATAGAAATGGTGCCTTATCCTCATTAATCGATTCAGACCGACTTTTAAATGTTTTTTTTTTTTATAAAAATATTTGCGTATGGAACTAGAGAGCCGTAGCCTCACATGCACAGAGCCGCAATTTGCCGACCCCTGAGTTAAGGAACCTGTATTTTTAGGGATACCATACCCATTTTGAATAACATTGTATAAATAACTATACTCACCTGAATTTTTTGATAAATTATGTCATGGGAAAGGAAAAATCAATAGGATCTATTTCAAAATCAATTTTAATTTGAAATATTTTATTATTTACAAGCTTTATATTAACTTGCAATGTATGTATGGGTGGAATCTTGCAACTGAATTTTAAATCAGTTATCTTTAACCAATTGAGCTGAAATTTGGTATACACGCTTATTTGGATGACAATGCATGCTTAGCTATGTGACGTCATTCTTATTCCAATATGGCGGATCATCCAAGATGGCGGAATATTTATTTTATCTGCACTACCCCAGTGTGAGTATCAAATGAAAGAGCTTGCTGAGGAGAACACGAAAACTAAGGGCAATTATATAAAAGCTTGTTTTTAAAAAGTTTTTTTTACCATTAATGTTTAAAAAAAAAGTATAAAAGACATACCTCCATTTCTCTTCGCGATGCCATTATTCTCCACAATTGGCTGCCCGTCAGAGTTGATCGGTTGTTTACTTATTTTCAACTCCCTCACAATGTAATCCGAATATCTGGAACGATGACCGATGTCAGAAAGAGTAGGAAATTCATGATGCGGTAACTAATTTACTTCTTCGCCTGGCAACATTGGTCGTCAAATATGGTTGCTCGTTCGTCAAAGCGTTTCGTTCAAAAGCGTCGTTCATCTGAGCATTGTGCTCAGATGAACGATGCTTTTAAAGACATGGATCGTCCGCAAAGTGTACACAGATTTCGGACAAAAGTGTAGCTTTTGTATAAGTTTGATGAGAATAAATTATATTGTCTACCAAATAGGTACTCGGGTACTCTGTGGTTATGGCCTTTTAGCATCGAGATATTATAATATGGAGTCGGCACATCGTGGTCTCGCTGCGGTCAATTTACTGACGTTTAGCCGAAATCCGCCATAGTAGCTTTCCATGTAGTAGTAATAACTAAAATGGCGGATCTCAGATAAACCATAGACAAACGTCAAAAAAATTCTGCAGAGCACTACACAGAGTGGAGTCGTTAGGGTTTCTCTGTTAACTCTGTGCCTTTCAGCCAACAATGGCGTCAATGTTTTTAATATGTGGCGCTACTTCTACGGTAACATCCAAATTCGTTGCTACAATAATTAGTAATAACATATCTAAACCTTAACCTTGTTTATTAAGGGTAAATTTATTTCACGTATTTTAAGTCGACAGTTGTTAAATCATCGTATCCATTACGTTTTCATAGTGTCATACAATTTCGTACAAAAGAGTAGCAGCCTGTCTCGTAAAAAGATGATGTTCCATACCGTTTCTCCCCGACATGGTGCACGGTGACGCTGCCGAAGGCGCGCGCCGAGCGCTCCTCTGGCCAGTACTTGGAGCACTTGACCTTGGAGTACTCCTCCAGGTTGGTGAGCATCACGATCAGCTCCAGCCCGCCCTCCCAGATCATGCGCCAGAAGTCGTTCACGGTGGTATCGGTCGGCCCTTGCGCGCAGACGAACTGCTTGCGCTCCTACGGGAATAATGTCGCTATGGATATTTCTAATTGGTAGAACGCCTTGTACGCTAGAGGTGCAAGTTCAAATCAAGGGCCCGCACCTCTGGGATTTACCACAATATGCTGAGCGGTGAAGGAAAACATCGTGAGGAAACCTGTACGTCTATAAAAATCCGTGCGAAGTTCACCAACCCGCACTAGGTCAGCGTGGTGGACTATGGCCCAAATCTCCCTCGTATTGAGAGGGAATGTGCCCGTTGTAATGGCAATGGCCTAGCCTTCTATTACATTGGCACCAAAATACATCAGCCAAGTGTCAGTGCAGTGTATTGCACCTCTGCCTACCCCTTCGGGGAATACAGGCGTGATGATGATATATGATGAATTTGTAGCTCTATAGATAATAGAAGAGGGGAAAATGTTTGGACATTTGATAAGACATGATGCACTGATGAAGACAATAATAGAGGGAAAGATATAACGGAATATATCATGAGGAAGACCAAGGAGAAGTAATTTTTGACGAATATAGGAAACAATAAATTTCAAAACGTACCGAGAGGCCGAACTAGCATAAAGAAGAGAAGAAAGATAAAAAAAACTCCAACGACAAGAGCTTATATCGTTCAATTTATTTTATCTAAGACCTTAGACTTTAACTATACTCCATTTGTTATAGCATAAGAAAGAAGTTAAAAAAGGTTCTTTTTAATGTACACTTTATAACAAAAGTAACAATTAACATATTACAGTTACGATTGACGACCAAATTATTATAATATATTTTTAAACAAGCAGTCTCACTGTAACTAATCATTTTCACTATTTATCTTATAACATTAAATGTCTTTCATTTAGATAATTTTTTTTTCCAATTTAAAATAACAGTGTCGATACAAAAAACCTAAATAAGCAGGGATGAATAATACCGGGAACGTTTTTCGTTTCACTATAATCCTACCAAATCTAAAATGTTACCTAATCCCTTCATCCGTTGTGACAACAGGATCTTTCTTATTTTGCCGGTTTATGTTGGCAGTCAAATTGACGTTAACAATGTTCTGTGATTGTCATGCACATGTGAATAGAAATAGAAATAGAAATAGTTTATTTTGTAAATTAAGGTACAAAAAATAATGTATTGCTGGGACATCCTTTTAAGTAAATAATATACTTGTGCCAGGATGCCCCGCTCTTCCATAACTACTGATTACAGTTTCCAAAATAAACTTAATAACTAATTATTAACTAGGTACAGTAAGTATAACACTACTAATAATAGAATTTGAGTAAAACTTAAAGTATACAAAAGAAATAAAAAGGTACCAATCTACAAAGAAAAATAACAATTATAAAGTTGTTGTTTGAGTGTGTAAAAGTGTGGGGAAGTGTATTTTTGTGAATGTGTAGTGTAAGTAGAATGTGTAAGTATGTGGTGTATGGTTTTTTTTTTTTTTTTATTATTTTTATTTAGATATTTTACATTTGTATTCATGTACTTAATGATGATTTTGACAATGTTCCATAGTTAATCTATTTATTTAATGACATGTAATAATGCTTCAACTTCACTATAATGAAGGTGGTACAGCCACTCGGTAACATTTGTTTTTAATTCATGTAATCTCAGAGGGCAGATATTATGCAATTTGTTTACTTTATTGTATATATATTCAGATTGTCTTTTGTACTGATGACTAGCAAAGCTTGTTTTTACAGCACAAGTATAGTCAATGTCTCTCCTTCTTTTTAATATTCTAGTTTTAGGGTCATAGAACGTCGATTTGTGTTTTTCCATAAGCAAGAGCAATATGTATAGTTTCCGAACACTCAGTAACTTGCTAATGGAGTATAAGCTATTTGTGGCAAATCTATAAGGCTTGTTGTACATTACCTTTATAAGGGAACGTTGGCCACGTTCTAGACTTAGGAATTTTATTTTTGAGGCTCCACCCCATACGGGGAGGCAGTACGTTATTACTGATTGTGCAAGGGCAATGTATATTTGGTTTAATAACTTGTGATTAGCCACATGTCGAAGTGTTTTAAAGATCCAAATCAGTTTCCGTAATCGGGTATTTGTAGCTTCAAGATGAGAATGCCAGGTTAATTTTTGGTCAATTATTACTCCTAAGTATTTCGTACAGGCTAATTGTTCTATTAAAGGACAATCGCAGGTATTGCTATGTGGTTTATCACATTTATGAATTTTAAGTTTAAAGTTTTTGGGTTGAGTACGACTTGTAATGGAAAAAACACATGTAATTTGTTTTGGAGGTATTAAGAGTGAGCAAATTTGATTTAAGCCAGGTAGCCACTGTAGCCATACCAGTTTCTGCTGATTTATGATATTATGTTTCTGCTGCTACTTCTGAATGCTACGCCTTGTTTGTGGTTATTACCGAATTTTAGTAATTTTGTTGTTATTTGTTACTGTTTTTCCATTGTTATCGTTTTGTTTTCGAAATAAAATGTTTTGCACTCCTGCTTCTACGAGCCTCTTATTTCTAATGTTATAAAAAATGGAGTATACTGACGTGACGTTTAAGTATAATTTCGGACGTCTGAAACAATCTGTATATGAGGTGAACATGTCAATATAGCGCTTCTAACAGTATAAGAAAACAGTAGAAGATTTGGATGGTTCGGATATGCAATGAGAAGAGATTAGAAGAACGTGACTCAGAGAATGGTGTAAGCATGGATAGGCTCTCTAGTTTGCCAACATGCAAGCAAGCAATTACCTGGTTAGGCGCCGAAGGGTCCTTAGTAAGCATAGGGACAGACAGAACGACTTAGAACCTTCACGATACACACAAGAGGAAAAACATAAATCTAGGTAGTCTATGGGTTAGTAAGCCTTACATGCGACCTAAACTTGTTTTTTTTTTACCACTATTTTCTGGAATACTCCGGTTTATTCAATGCCATGTTTTGACATACAACCTTGACCCTAAAACCCTACCTATTTAACTCTGTGATAATATAACTACAAAATTTAAAGGTTAAATTTAACTTCTCAATACTATTCGCGACCTTGACCTTGAATCTACTGCCCTCTTACCACTGTTTTTAGGGTTCCGTGCCCAAAGGGTAAAACGGGAACCCTATTACTGAGACTTCGCTGTCCGTCCGTCCGTCTGTCACCAGGCTGTATCTTAGTAGGTAGTTAGAGAGTTGAAATTTTCACAGATGATGTATTTCTTGAAGGAACTCAGTTGGCTAAATGTAACGTCACCGGTGGCGCCACCATGGTGTTCTAACGCTTTAAATTAGTTACATAAATAACTATTGTGGACAAAGGGACCCACCACTAACCCTGTCTTTTCCTCAATATTACGCCTGATTCCATCAATTAGTTACACAAGTTTTTAAATGTCATTTGATCTCCACTAACCTGGTATCCTAGTACGTAGTTGGCGTTGATGTAATCGGAGCCGGTGATGCCGTCGATCTGTGCCAGCTTGACCCTGGTCTGGTCGTACGCCTTGATGTCAGGGTACCTGTTCTTGGGCTGGTTCTCGCGAGCTTCGGACGCGTGTGTAGTGCGGTCCGGGAAGTAATCCGGTAACATTTGTAACAACTGAAATTATAAATACATTATCATCATCACGCTTGCATTCCCCGAAGGGGTAGGCCGAGGTGGACTACAGTGCACCCTCACTTCGCAGATGTATTTTGGTCCTAATATAATAGGGAAATCAAATCAAATCAAATCAAATCAAATTTATTTGTTCAAACATGAGTGTACATACAAACAAGTGAGTGCATGCAAGATGTTAAGTTTCTACAGATGGTCTCGTCATGTTTGCCACATATATGGCGTACAAATATTAGGTTTTTGTTTTAAAAAAAGTAGCTTATAAAAATAATAAAAGTAACAAAAAAAAAAAAATATTGACAAAACAAAGTAATTAAAATTATAAAACATTCAAACAACAGAACAAAATTATTTGTTAGGTAATTAATTATATAACAATAATAATTATTTATTTATAATATATCAATTAAAAAGTCTGCAACATTGTAGTATGCCTTATCAGATAGGACGGTTTTAAGTTTTCTTTTAAATGCTTCATTACTAAGCTCTTTCCAATTCTTAGGCAACTTATTAAATATAATTGGAGCCATGCAAAAGACACTCTTACGCATAAGTGCAGTCTTAGATGAATGCAAACAGAGCTGGCTGTCGTCACGTCTACTACGAGGAGCTACATCTGATAGACTAGGAAACATTTTTTTATTAATTTTCACGAACATTGCAATTTCTAAAATGTAGATAGAAGGTAACGTCAATATTTTAAATTGTTTAAAGAAAGGTTGGCAGGTGTCTGTAGTTTTTAGATTAAACATTGACCTGATGCATCTTTTTTGAGATTTAAAAGCAGCATCCTTATCTGCTGAATTTCCCCAAAAAATAATGCCATATCTTAATATTGAGTCAGCTAGGCCATAATAGGCAGTGAGTAGCGCATCTACGTCCAGTACTCGCGACAGTGTGTATAAAGCATAAGCTGCTGTACTTGCTTTTTTACAGACGGTCTCAATATGTGCTTTCCAGTTTAATTGTCTGTCTATCGTTAATCCTAGAAATTTTGTAGTGGAGACTGTGTTAATAGTGTTATTATTATATTTTATGTCAAGAGTATTAAATGTCAGTCCACGTTGGCTGAAATGCATTATTTTGGTCTTATTAATATTTAATTTTAAATTATTTGTGTCGAGCCATTCTATTATATTAATTAGTGTATTATTAATGTCATTTTCATAAATATTATTATTTTTACTTGTTATTATTACCGTACAGTCATCTGCAAAAAGCGTCATGGGATGTTTGGTTGAGCTAGGTATGTCATTAATGTAAATATTAAAGAGTAATGGCCCCAGGACGCTCCCTTGTGGAACACCATAGATAACATGACGTTCTCTTGACCTAAAAATCTCTTCACGCTTTGTAGTAGGGTTTATTCTATTTACTTCTGTAAATTGTTTTCGGTTTTGAAGATAAGACTGTAAAAGTTTTAGCACATTACCCCTAACACCGTAAGTTTCAAGTTTATTCAATAAAATTGTATGTCGCACATAGTCAAATGCTTGTGTCATGTCACAGAATATAGCGCACGATGGCGTATTCTGGTCCATGTTTGACATAACCGTGTGTAAAAAATCATAAATAGCCATGTTTATGGTTCTTTTTTCTCTGAAACCCTTCTGTTCATTACACATTAGATTATGTTTTTCAAAGTAATTATTAAGTTTTATATATAGATATTTTTCAATAATTTTTGAAAATATGGGAATTAATGAAATTGGTCTATAATTTTCAACGAGTTCTTTATCCTGCTTTTTAAATAGCGGTTTTACTATTGAAGTTTTTAAAGCTTCGGGAAAGATACCTGAAGAAATGCATAGATTTATTATGTAACTTAAAGGTTCACTAATAACATTAGCTACTGTTTTAATTATTTTTGTCGATATTTTGTCATACCCGACACTGTTTGTGTTTTTTAGATATGTAATGATTCTTAATAACTCTTCGGGCAAAACAGGATTTAGAAACATAGAATTTGTTCTATTTATAATATGTTTTGTAACGTTTTTGGTATTAGATCTGGTGAGGGAATCGATTTTGTCGATAAAATTATTATTAAATATATCGGCAATCTGTTTAGGGTCTGTTAGTGTTTTATTACTAATCTTTAGTTTGTGAGCTGAACTTTTGGGTATGTTTAATTTATTTTTGTTTATGATTTGCCATATTGACTTAGGTTTGTTTTTTGAGTTTTTTATTTTGTAACAGTTTTGTGCTCGCTGTGTTAGATTAATTACTTTTTTAAATACTTTTGAGTAGTTGAATAATATAGCTTTATTCTGTTGATTAGGGTTTTTTCTGAATTCCCATAGTAGATGTCGTTTCTTTCTACTACATAGTTTAATGCCACGCGAAATCCATTTTGGTTTTTTAATTATATTTACATAATACGTAATTTCAGGAAAGCATTGCTCATAGAGCAATGTAAATAAATTTATAAAAGTATTATAGGCCAAGTTTGGATCATTTGTTTCGTAAACTTCCGAAAATGACAAGCTTTTAAGGTATACTTGAAATTTACTAATGTTTTCTTGGCTATAATCTCTTTTTTTTCTACTCCAGCGATTAATACTACTTGTTATGTTAATTGGACATTCAAGTATCTGCGCCGTGTGGTCGGATAATGCAAATTCTGAGACAACAGTTTTACACCTCTTGCTGAAGTTATGCGCAAAATTGTCAATGCATGTCTGGCTCTTAAGTCTGGTGGGTTCATGTATAGCAAGTTTTAAGTTATAATTGAGTAGCAGATTTTCGAACTCGATTGATGATTTGTTTCTTTTTAATACATCTATATTAAAATCTCCAGCTAAAACTATATTACTAGATCTCCTTTTTAATATTTCTTTAACTAATATTTCTAATTTATCAAGACATTCATTAAAATTATTCGCATTTGGTACTCTATATATACACACAACAATAATCTTATAGTCACATAATTCAATAGCGCAGCATTCAAAACAACCGATTGCAGACATTTTTTCTATTAAATGTAGTTCTCTAGATTGAATTCCATTCCTGATAAGGATACAAGCTCCGCCTCTTTTACTGTCTTTTCTGCTAAAACAAGCTGCTAACCTATAGTTCGGTATGTGGAGTAGATTTTCTTGGCCGTCCATCATGAAGTGCTCTGTGATACATAATATATCTACTTGTGTTTCTTTTTCTAATATTTCATTTAATGTAATTGTAAGTGCATTAGATTTTGATAATAGGCCTGCAATATTTTGGTGCATTAGGTGTAGATGTTTAGTGACGAAAAAAATGTTGTTCTACGGGGATTTCTTTTGTGTTGGCTTCATAATATTGGTTATTGTAACTATCGATCTCAGTAGATAGTTTTTTAATATCTTTAAAAATAATCTTATATCCAGCGTTAGTTATTGAGCCCGTCGATCTGTTAAACATACTGTAGTCATATCTTAGGTTTTGGTTACTATCTAGGTGAAAGGCATGTTCATGTGTCGTTATATCCAGATACAGCAGGTTATTAAATGTCTCTACTCGCCAATTAAATAGTTTATTATAGCTTCCGCACTTATATGTAGGTAGGCATATGATAATATTAGTGTGTGTTAACTCTTTCAGCGCTTCTCTTATTTGAAATATAATATGACAGTAATTGTTTGTTGTTGTAAATTCATCTTCTCCCAATAATATAATGCAGGGAGCGAGCCTATTGCCATAATACCGGGCACATTCTCCCGTACGAGGGAGATTTGGGCCATAGTCCACCACGCTGGCCCAGTGCGAGTTTATGGACTTCACACGCCCTTCTATAGACGTGCAGGACGTCCGGCCCTGTACTGACTGGTATAAAAAGTTAATTCTTCAACAAAATGACATTGACAGCGCGAGCGAATTTCGACGCGCAGAGGCGAGACTTTTACCATGGAAATTCAATCTTTATGTGTATTGAAACATAGTCCATTTTGGGATTGGCAAAAATGTCCACGCGCGACTTTCCAATCCGCAGTGTGCTTAAAACACTATCGGCAAATAGGTGCCCTGTAGGCTTAGCATGACCGTGTAGACATAAGTTTTATCCTTTTCAACTGTCAGATTTGCCGAGAAAATGACGTCACACCGAGCCATGTTCAGTACAAAAAGCTCGAAGTGGACAGCATCTTTGTCTACCCCATTGTTAAATACGAGCATAATGGTATATTGATTGCTCACTTCAAATTCCTTTTGGAACTCATAGTCGGAGTCGGCTTGCCTCTCCGCGTAGGCCATGGGCAGGTCCTCCTTGGCGATGGGCGGCTTGTCGGGCGGCGGCGCCGAGCTCAGCTGCTGGCGGCCGCAGAACCCACCGACCATGTGTCTGTTTCAACCAGAATGGACTTTACAAGGGTACTTTTACAGTACATAATGCAATGAAGAATGCAAATACTAAACAGTTTCTTGGGCGAGGCCTGCAATTGTATGGATATTTTAGCCTTAACATCATAAGTTCAGTTGGTATTGGTTGTTTAGCTCTTACAGCGCCGGTAGCAGGACCTAAAATATGTATCTTTAAACAATAATGTACTTTCAAATTAACTACTCTATAGTGAGAACTATAGCCCTTTTAACGTCCCACTGCTGGGCACGGGCCTCCCCTCAATGCGAGGCGGATTCAGGCCATACTCCACCACACTGACCGGTGCGAGTTGGCAGACTTCACACATCTATCGAGAACTAATCAAGTTCTCTCAGACATACAGGTTTCCTCACGATGTTTTCCTTCACAGTTTCTTTAGCAAGTGATAATATCGGACGAAAATGAGATTCGCACATAAAACTCAGAGGTGCGAGCCGGGGTTTGAACCTGCACACTTTGATTGCAAAAGCGTGCGTTCGACCACTCGGTTATTAAAACTTACTACACTACGTCCAAATTACCAAAACGAAAATTACCCTAAAAAACGCTTCTGTTCTCAATTTAAAAATTTATTTTAATTGTAAAAAATAATGTTGAAATCACCTTATGATGGCGGGTATGGTGCCCATCTCGAGATGCGCGTGCGGCGGCATCTTGCGCGAGCGCCGCGTTTGCATGATGCAGAATATTATCATCAGCAGCAGTATCACGGCTGCCACTGCGCAAGTGATCTGCCAGACAGATTAAAGCGGCTTTCAGACTACGCTATAATATATAGCAGGGGTCACCAAAAGCGGACCGCAGTCCGCATCCGGACCGCCGACCCGTTTTGTGCGGCCCGCGAGAACACAGCAACTTGCAGTACATAGTACGAAATTTAATAAAAATTTACCCCCGCATTATCTTTGTTGGCGTCAATTTGAAAACGGGCAAAGTAACGATCTAACAAGCGAGAAAGAGTTCGCAAAAATACCTTTGTTATTTCCGTAATTACATTTAATTTTGTTTAATAATATTATTTTTTTTCTATAAAATGTAGTGCGGACCGCGATGGTCAATTCATTTCATAAAACGGACCCCGAGCGAAACTAATTGGTGACCCCTGCGGTCTCAGTACGCCTGCCAAGATAAGACATTTTCTCACGGATCGTGACGTCATTTTTGTGGCAAAATCGTTACGTCTTATTTGCTAGCATGGCGTAAGTATAAAATGGGTTTGACAGTTAAATACAACGTGTTTGACTTATGGATAAGATGTTATATCTTAAGTGCTAGCATGGGCTACCAACATGTACCATAGAGACACGAATTTGACAGGTCAACGTAAAGAAATTTCTCACGGCCAAAGGCCGGTGATGAGAAATTATTTAGGCTGTAAGAAGTACATAAATATAGCATTTTATACAAATAATACTTATTTTACTCCATCCTTCGCCAATACCAAGCGGACTACATGCAAAATTCTTCCGAAAACGAACACGTAAATTTATTTTCGTGTTCGACAACCAACAACAAAAAAGTGTAGAGACATTTCTATCTGTTTTATTTTCTTCCGAAAATCCCCATAATCCTATTCCACGTGATTTAAAATCCATATTTTACAAAAAATCTGTAGGTTTGAGGTTAGATTTTGTTTGGCATCATACTTTGCGTGCTTTTTGCCGTTTTACAATGTAAAGTTATTCCAATTGGCAAATAAAAATAGTATAGTGCCCAAGAAATAAATTTTAAGCATAATACCACCGACCAAATGATAATACGTAAAGCTTCCGGCATAATAAAAAATAAGCTATGCCCAAAGATATTTTTAATCTGTGCATAAACAATCTAATATATTCTATGATGTGTATGCAGCATCTTTTTCTTTGTAAAGCTCCGTCTCGCTCTATTTGTCATTTCAATGAACGAATGAACGAAAGATCGTAAACTGTGAGAAAATTTTAGCAGGCTGTCTAATTTTAAACATCTTGGAAGCCATATTAGCAAATAAGATACGGGAACGCAAGTTGACAAGATGTTTTTGGGACTTGTGAAAAAACATCTTGGCAGGCGTACTGAGGCCGCTGATATATAGTATATACCGACGTCAAGGTGTGTAGGTATAAAGCCAATCTAGTATGTAAACGACCTTATCGCTAACTATAAAGCGTTCGACTTCTATCGAATTGAATCGATATCTAGCGTTTGCCACTAGCCTGCACTAGACTGCAGGCCTAGCCAAGGCCTGCAGTACGGATTAGACACTTATTTAGAACACTTGTGTACCACTTGAAAGTAAAATATAACAATTTTTTTAGTAAAGACTTTATTATTTGTGTTGATCAAAAAGCTCATAGCACAACAATATCGCGCACCATATATAGTACAGTACAGTGTGAACGTGTCCATAACAATGTATGGTGCGCGATATTGTCGTGCTATGAGATATATACTATATAGAAAAAAAAACGGAGGAGGTCATGTAGTAAATATAAATCAAATTAGCCTAAATGGGTGGGCAGCATAGCACTAGGAGTGAAAGGCTATTTGACTCAAGCGACACTTATGGGCGATATTGACTTATATACGTATTTAGAATCAGCCTCGCAACGGTAGCCTCGCGGGCAAGAACGCCCGCCTTTAACGTAAGGTGTGCAAGTTCAAATCCCAGGCACGCACCTCTGAGATAATTTTCATGTGCGAATGTCATTTTCAACAATGATTACCACTTGCTGAACGGTGAAGGAAAACATCGTGAGGAAACCTGCACGTCTGTAGAAAGGCGTGTGAAGTTCACCAACTCGCATTGGGGCAGCATGGTGGACTATGGCCCAAATCTCCCTCGTATCGAGGGGGAATGTGCCCGGTATAATGGCAATAGGCTCGCCCCCTATTACATTGGGACCAAAATACATCGGCGAAGTGTTGGTGCACTACAGTGCACCTCTGCCTACCCCTTCGGGGAATACAGGCGTGATGATGTATATTTAGAATCAGCGATTTTTTCTGCGTCGAATGAGTATGCTCTCCTGTAAAGTTTAAAAAAATTCGCTCAGGTCAAATAGCCTTCCATTCCTCGCTACAAGTATGCGTTTTATGAGATAGGGAGACAAACGAGCAGACGTTTCACCTGATGGTAAGTGATCAACGCCGCCCATGGACACCTGCAACACCAGGGGCATCGCGTTGTCTGGCGATGTTTATTAGTTACCTGCAACGCAATTTCCAATGCGGACGATGGCACCGGGACGGACGGACTCGGGGCCGGCATCAACACCGGGGTGAAATCACTATATATGACGTCTTTATTCTCTGGACCGGCTATAAACAAACAAAATTATACATCATCATACACCATCACGCTTGTATCCCCCGAAGGGGTAGGCAGAGGTGCACTGCGGTGCGCCGACACTACGCCGATGTATTTTGGTCTCAATGTAATGGTAATGTAACGTTCTTTTAATGTTAATTTCTTTTAGTGTTATCTTTATTAACTCTCAATTTTTAATTTTATTTTACGTACACAGGGTGTTTCAGAAGTCCGAAATAATACTGTGACGTTTGCATCAGTATCAAACCGAATGGTATGAAAATTTGATTGAAATTCGACCATGTTTTTCCCACTTTTATATCGTCGTCAATTTCTATAACTCATCATATCTCAAGACCTATGTTAAATTTTCATGATCTGTTTTATGAATATTGGTAGCCGCCCATCGTAAATGTTGGTTACGCTGCTTGATAGGATCACGGATGTACCCAAGGGCCAGAACATGATACTTGTGTGAAATATTCAAAGGTCTTCAACTCGGAAACTATGATAGATAGGTATAAACTGCCTTGACTAAGCATCCACATATGAGCTACCGTGTATGTACCCAAAGTATTATTTCGGACTTCTGATACAGCCTGTATAAGTGTATATAGATGTGGGGTAGTCTTCTTAATTAAAAAAAATCTTCATAATATCGTATTTTCTCTTATTTAGCATTTTAAAACTTGCAATTCCCTCATAGCGGTTTCCAATCTCTTCTGGCTCTCTTCATTCATTTCTCTCACTCGCACACTTCACTCTCTCATTTATCTACCGCTTCGTTTAGAAATCTTAACTTTAATAAGCTAAAAGTCGTTCAGAAATAAATAACCAAGAATGTTAAAATCTTACATCCTATATTTCTTTGTAATAATTGTAATATATATATACATCATCATCATCACGCCTGTATTCCCCGAAGGGGTAGGCAGAGGTGCACTGCAGTGCACCCACACTTCGCCGATGTATTTTTGGTCCCAATGTAATAGGGGGCGAGCCTATTGCCATTATACCGGGCACATTCTCCCTCAATACGAGGGAGATTTGGGCCATAGTCCACCACGCTGGCCCAGTGCGGGTTGGTGAACTTCACACGCCATTTCTATAGACGTGCAGGTTTCCTCACGATGTTTTCCTTCACCGTTCAGCAAGTGGTAATCATTGTTGAAAATGATATTCGCACATGAAAATTTTCTCAGAGGGCCTGGGGTTTGAACTTGCACCCCTTTCGTTCAAGGCGGGCGTTGCCCACGAGGCTACCACTGCTTAATTGTAATATTAAATGCAATATCTAATTTATTATGATTGGTTACCGTAATATTAATGCATGTTGTGACACCTTCAAAAACTGTACATTTAATTTACTTTTGGCATACTTTATTCTATACGACGTTTACAATGTAACAGTTACTGGTTTGTCCTATCTATATAAATAAACTAGCGGCCCGTCCCGGCTTCGCACGGGTTTATTATATAGCCTATGTTACTCAGTGATAATGTAGCTTTCTAACGGCGAAAGAATTTTTGTAATCGGTCCAGTAGTTTTGGAACGTAGTTCCTTATGGCGTGTTGCGAAAGGGGGCTTGACGGAAAAAATTAAGACTAAAAAAGTGTCGACCGACACTTTTGTAAATGTGTGTGTGAGAGCAAAAGTTGTAACGACACTTTTGTAAATGTGTGTGTGATTTCGATTCCGATTTCGATGTGTGTGTGTGTATGTATATGTACATTTTTTTTGCTTTTTTATTTCAAAAGGAACTTCGTTCCATCCGGGTGTCCCTTGACACCTCTCAAGTTTTTTATTTAAGTTAATTCGTTACATACAAAAATACAAATCTTTCCTCTTTATAATATTAGTATAGAAAAATAGATATACTTACTTATAAGTTCAACGAACAATGTGTAGTTGGAGTTAGGGTCGAGAGGTCCGTCGTCGACCATCACGTCCGCTGGAGTCTCCGTCCGCTTGTCCATCATCGTCGGGTTCTTGCTGTAGTAACTGCACATACAACGATATATTATACAGGGTGTCCCAAAACCAACGATAACCTGGTACTGGGCGAGAGGCCAAGGTATACCAGTTATGAAAAAAATAAGAAAAAAAATCTATGTCACTTAGTCAAGCGATGATAGTAGCAAGAAAAGTGGCAAGTGTTGTACTATTTTGAAATCTAGACTAAATGGGCCATCTTTTAAAAAAACTTGCCATAGGTAGTGTAGTACATTTTTTTTCCAACGTAGAGTGTCAAAGTTGACTGACATAAATTTTATAAACCATAACTCGTCAAAATTTAATTTATTTTACTTAGTTAACAATGATTATTACTTTCATTTGTGGTTACGATTAATAGCACTGTTATTTGAGATAACATTATTAAAAAAAACTGTGTGAAATTGTGAAAATTGCGATCACAGTACCTAAAAATGCGACCAAGGGTGTCAAATTTTTAACTTTTCCGAAAAATGTCTATCATCGCTTGACTAAGTGACATAGATTTTTTTTCTTATTTTTTTCATAACTAGTATACCTTGGCCTCTCGTCCGGTACCAGGTTATCGTTGAGTTTTGGGACACCCTGAATATTTAACATATATATTAGTCTATTATATATATATAAGTATTAGTGTATCGTATTGTATGTGAATTATATGTTAATGTCAGAAATTATTTCTAACATATTTTATAGTGCACCTACCTTGTTTTCTCTGCATCACCCTAAGGGTGACTGGGAGAGAATGCCTTTGGCATTAAGTCCGCCTTTGTACATCTTTGTGCTAAGGTCTTAATAAATAAACGATAGTCAAGTCATTTATTTCGTATAGGCTAATGTGGGCACTTGCAAATTGTCAAGTTAGTTTATTTTACTTATACAGGGTGTATTAGAAGTTCGAAATAATACTTCAGATACTTAAACGGTAGGTAATATGTAGATTCATAGTGAAGGTAGACTATACGTAACTATCATAGTTTCTGAGTTACAGACCTTTGAGTATTTACCACAGGTATCGTGTTGTGGCCATAAGGCACATTGATTACCTTATTTAACAGCTCAAACTACATCAACAAGAGGGGCCTACTAATATTAAAAAAAACAGAACTTGAAAATTCCACTTAGTTCTAGATTTTTTTTAACAATTTCTGAGCATAGGACCGGGATAACGTACCACGCAATTTGTAGAGCAATATGACTGTTAAATTATATAAATATTAACTATACTCCATTTGTTATAGCATTAGCAAGAAGTTAAAAAAGGTTCTTTTTAATGTACACTTTATAACAAAAGTAACAATTAACATATTACAGTTACGATTGACGCCCAATTTATTATAATATATTTTTAAACCAGCAGTCTCACTGTAACTAATAATTTTCACTATTTATCTTATTAAATTAAATGTCTTTCATTTAGATATTTCTTTTTTCCAATTTAAAATAACAGTGTCGATAGAAAAAAACTAAATAATCAGGGATGATTAATACTGGGAAAGTTTTTCGTTTCATTACAATCCTACCAAATCTAAAATGTTACCTAATCCCTTCATCCGTTGTGACAACAGGATCTTTCTTATTTTGACGGTTTATGTTGGCAGTCAAATTGACGTAAATAATGTTCTGATTGTTTTTTTTTTTTTTGAAGGACTTACACTGTTGGCCGTGAAGTGGCCTTTACAGCTTTACCGGAGGAGGGTCTGTGATTGTCATTAATATGTGAATACTTCTGAATGCTATGCCTCGTTTGTTGTTATTACCGAATTTTAGTAATTTTGTTGTTATTTGTTACTGTTTTTCCATTGATATTATTTTGATTTTAAAATAAAATGTTTTGCACTCCTGCTTCTACGAGCCTCTTATTTCTAATGTTATAATAAATGGAGTATAAGTAAAAAAAAAAAATCTGCTGGTTAGTAATAATTTTTGATAACCTCGTTATCGATACATGTTAGAAGGAGGGGACTCTTTGATCAAACCATACATTTTGTAGGACAAATATTATTTCGAATATTTCACATAATTATCATCGGATTTAACAAAAAAAAAAAGTTTGAAAAAAAAAAATTTCAGAATCATCAAATCACCATATTTCATCCCTGCTACCCTATTACCTACCACAGTCGAGAGATTGCGTACAGGAAATTGTTGGGCGTTTCATCAAAATGTAGCTACTCACGGAAAATTAGCTTGACATTAATCAAATGCAAAATGCACCCTGGATCCTGGACTAAAAGCTATGGAAAGTGGAAATATCTCTTTGGACAGACACCCCTCAGTAGTTGTAGCATGCGCGCCAAGAGTAGGTTATTTACTCGTATGAAATAAGACAGAGGACAGGAGCGAGTGAATCCGTGACAGAGATCTAGTCTTGTCATGCATGCTAATCCCACAGATGATGGGTACATTTGGTACGTACTCGTCAATATTCCTTCTGTCCCTTCCTATGATGTTGATGGGATCTTCGGTGCCTGTAGTATCACTGTCATCGAGCAGCAAACCATCCGGCTCCGTGGTCGTGGTGGTGGTAGGCAGGGTGGTAGTGATCGGCGGGGGTTCGTAGTTGGGCGGCTGGCGACACAGCCGACATTCTTTTCTGTTCAGCGCGGGGTCTGAACTGTTGAACCAGCGATGGCCGTCGCCGAGCAGCAGCTCCGAATCCGTGGGGAAATTGTAGCTGTAATCATTTTGTATACAAAAATTATAAGAATAAATCCCCGACGCCTGGCAGATGTGAAACATTATGTTATTTAGAGTAGAGAGAGAGAAGCGTCGTAGCGGCGAGTGAGCGGAGTCAGCCGGTGGGCGGAGACTAAGCGGCGGAAAGAACCGAGGAGCCACGGAGCTGCTCGAAGTTTTCGCATCACGGCATCAACAGTTGCTCTCATTCGCCAACCGCGCCATTAGATGTTTCACATCAAAATGCGATAATTATTTATTCTTCAACGAAATCTCGTTTATGGCTAGGCTTAAATCACGATTACATACTTGGAGAATATGTCAGCTATGTACGCTGCTGCGGTGGAAGGGTCGACGGCGGCGTGGACATCCTTGTAGTCAGAGACGCGGATGTGCGGTATAAACAGCGTTTGTAGGCCCGCGTGCGCCGCCGGCAAGCGGACCAAATACACCCTGAAAATATTCCCATTACAACCTTTTTTTTTTAAAGGACTACGCTGTTGGCCGTGAGTTGGCCTTTATACAGCTTCACCGGAGGAGTGCAGAGTGCGACTCCAACCAAGGCCTTAAGGGCGGAAAAGGGGGGCGCAACTAGCTCAAGGGCGCCACAGAGGGCACGACCTCGGCTTGGAGAGTTACCGTGAGGGGAGAGGAAGTGACTGTGCTCGCAGGTGCAAAGATGCACCTGCGAGCGGAAGAGGGGGTTCCTCGAGCTCGCCGGCGAGATTGGTGTCTGTTTGAGGCTGATGTCTGTGTCGGTGGCCCTCTCGACGCCCGGGCCGAGGAGGGCGGTGATCGTGTCGGGAGGATCAATCAACACGTGTCGCGGACGGCGGCGACGAGTTGATGATGTGTGCCCCACTACAACCCTCTCATCTTGGAACACTATATTACATAAATACATCATCAAGCCTGTATTCCCCGAAGGGGTAGACAGAGGTAGACTGCAGTGCGCCCACACTTCGCCGATGTATTTTGGTCCCAATGTAATAGGGGCCGAGCCTATTGCCATTATAACGGGCACAGTCTCCCTCACTACGAGGGAGATTTTTGGGCTGGTGAGAGTGCGGGTTGGTGAACTTCACACGCCTTCTATAGACGTGCAGGTTTCCTCGCGATGTTTTCCTACACCGTTCAGGCATACGGCACCTACCTGTAGCAACATATAGGTCCGTTTCTTTCCGATATCCGCGGCAAATACAATTTGAACATGTATTTATCCTTCACCAAAATCTGAAAATGGAATCATTCAACTGTAAATACAAAATATTTAATGCAAAAATTATAGAGATCCATGACAAAACTAATGTCACGGATATTGTGGTGCGGTATAGGTTCCTCATTGTCGTAATACGTGCGAGAGATAGTGACAAAATTGACATATCGAGGGGTGAAAGGCTAAGACTCAAGCGACAGTTTTGGGCGATATTATATATTTGGAATCAGCGAATTTTTCTGCGTCGATTGAGTATGGTCTCCTGTAAAGTTAAAAGAATGTCGCTTAAGTGGAATAACCGCTAACCCGCTAACCACAAATGGAGCCAATCCTCATCTTAACTACTATAGCCCTTTTAACGTCCCACTGCTGGGCACGGGCCTCCCCTTAATGCGAGAGGGATTAAGGCCATTGTCCACCACGCTGGCCCAGTGCGGGTTGGCAGACTTGGCCTAGTGCGGGTTGGTTCCTCATCTTATTCAGAGAAAAAAAAGAATTTCATTTCATTTTCCGAGCACTCGAAAATTTAAGCAATTTCAAAATTCGCGCGTTTTTAATTGTCGTTGACATTCGGTTCGGTCACAGTCATGACCTCACTTTCGATCGATCGCTCGTAGGTAGTTAGGACAAAATGTGAAATCATGTTGTGCCGACCCCAGTCCCCACCTAGTATATGGTATAAGGGCAGAAGGAACAACACATACATCTTTTACCTACGATACGTATTCACATTTTTTAGGGTTCCGTACCCAAAGGGTAAAACGGGAACCCTATTACTGACACTTCGCTGTCCGTCCGTCCGTCCATCCGCCCGTCTGTCACCAGGCTGTATCTCATGAACCGTGATAGTTAGAGAGTTGAAGTTCTCACAGATGATGAATTTCCGTTGCCGCTATAACAACAAATACTAAAAAACAGAATAAAATAAATATTTAAGGGGGCTCCCATACAACAAACGCGATTTTTTGTCGTTTTTATAGATAATGGTACGGAACCCTTTGTGCGCGAGTCCGACTCGCACTTGGACGGTTATTTTTTTCAATTTTATCTTTGTCGTTCACTTAAGGATAAGAGGGTCGACAGGGGAAGATTGCTTAGGGCATCAAGTTACTCTAATCCGGCACTGTTGACGAGCTGAAAATCGTCGTGGTATGAGTACCTTCCGCCACCTGGGCCTGGGCGGCGCGTCTGGCGGCGCGCTCAGCGTGCTGCACGTGCTGTTGGCCGCCACGCCGCGCCGCCGCGTGCGCGTCATCGCGCTCACGTGCACCGTGTACGTGGTGTTTGGCTGCACTGCCGTACTGAAACAGAAATTTTATATATTTGACATTTTATAAACCAAGACGGGCACTTATGAATCGACGAAAAATAATGATAGTATCTGTACCAAAATCGCCTTGTGGTAACACTCACGGACGGCCTCGGTAATTGTAGAGGTACCAGCGGGCGTAGCATGACTCCAGAGACCAGTTTTACCCCTTCGAATTATCGGATTTATCGAGAGATTGGCCTTAGCATAATCGCATTAGTTATCTCATGCTAAAGATATCCATAAGATAGGTAGACACTACAGGGTTTAAGTTGTCGATAGACATATTGAGGGCTGAAAGGCAAATTGACTCAAGCGCCATTTTGGTAACGAAACCCAGCTCAAACGACGGAGAAAAATTTACTGATTACATACATACATAAACTCCTGTATCCCATGGGGGTAGGCAGAGACTACCTTTTCCCACATGCTACGATCCTGACATACCTATTTCGCTTTATCCACAGTCATATATCTTTTCATGCACTTCCATCCGTCGAGGGTGCTACGGACTTGACCTTTCTGGAAGAGACCGTTAATCTGGTCGTGAAAGGTACTCCTCGGGCGCCCTCTTCCGACATTTCCACTCACGTTTGCCGGGTATATTTCTTTCGTCAGTCTACTTTCATTCATCCTCTCTACATGGTCAAACCACCTCAACATACTTTTCTTAGTCACCTCATCATCCTTCAGCTTACATTCATCTCGTATCTCGCTGATTCCAACGAAACATATAACGGTATACTATATTAACCCACAAGGCGCTTGAGTTACTTCGCCTTTTAACCGTCGGCGTCGATATGATATCCACATATTGCTGCTAATCCCAAAAATATAACATTTTTTTTTGAATGGACTACGCTGTTGGCCGTGAATTGGCCTTTACAGCTTCACCGGAGGAGTACGCAGATACCCCTCGAAGGTATAGATAGTGGTGCCTCCATAAAAGGATTGTCTTACTTAATATTATGAATGTGAAAGTTTATGAGGATGGATTGATGTTTGTTACTCTTTCACGCAAAAACTATTGAACGTATTTTGATGAAACTTTACAGTATTATTGTTTATACATCCCGGCTTCGCACGGGTGGATATATTTTATTAAACATTTTGGGATAAATCAATATAGCCTATGTTACTCAAGTAGCCTTCTAACGGGAAAATATTTTTTGAAATCGGTCCAGCAGTTTTTAAGTTTATTCGTTACATACAAAAATACTAATCTTAACTGACACATAAGTTTTAGTATTTATAATATTTATACCTGACACTGAAGGAACTGTTGGTCATAAACTTGGACAAAGGCCCCCATGTCGCTTGCTTCGTTGAACCGTTACGATCATTGTATGTCGCGCTTCCGATTATCTCCATCTGGGAACACATACACTCAGATGTTTAAAATATATTGGACATTCGACTCTGAATGGGTGTAACAAGTCTGCCACCCTTCGTCATGTAGAGCATATCGGACGCTTGAAAGGCAATTCTTACTAAGCGACAAAAAACTATTCGAACTATTATATATGTCGGAGAAAGCTATGAATTTGTTTACTTTTAGGAATTCCTAAAAAATTCAGAAATTACATTAGTAATTTCTTACATTGTTCATTATCTTAAAAACCTTGCTAATGTAATAGAAGTTGTCAATCTTGTTATTTACGTAACGACCAAACAGAGCAGACCACGTGTCTCGAGTGGGGTCGAGGCGCCATCTTTACTTTAGCGAGGCTGGGGGTATTTGCGGCACATTTGATTGTTAGCGAGCGACCGATCAAGTTGGATCATTGCGAGGAGAGTATCCGGTGGTTATTGGGAGATAGGTGCCTTTAAAGGGTATCTGGTGGTTAAAGTAAGATCGGTGCCTTGAACTCGCTGCTCGGTCCTAATTGTTCATTTTTGATATTCATCATCATCAGTACTATCAAAGTGAAATTGTGATCTTTGTGTTTTTCCCCGACATAAACACCATTCGAACGGCCAGATTTTTCTGAGTCGTTTGGTGTATATAACTCATTTTTTTTGTCGCTTAGCAAGGATTGCCTTTCAAGTGTCGATATGCAATTATTTTATGAAGACAGAATATCTATCTCATATTTTTTCTTTCACAAAATTACATACATAATTACATACGTGTATTTGTAATAAGTTTTTGGCGATTTAAAAAAATTAACAGCCCACTGAGTTTCTTGCCGGATCTTCTCAGTTGAGGTCGCGTTTCGATCCGGTGGTAGTATAGTATATATAAGAAAAAAATGTAAGCTTGACAATTTGTAAGTGCCCCATAGGCCTATACAAAATAAATGATTTGACTTTGACATTAAAACATGAATTTATGTGTATTTTTTGACAAGCCTAGCCTAGGCATGTCATAGTAGCCCGGTCAAAATAGACATTCACCCTTGCATTAATTCCCAAGAAGCTGAAAATTTGCATGAACGTTAGGGATACTATTATAATGAAATTGTGAAAAGTACCCATCGATACCATGTATGCAATTTTTTTATACAAGGTCAAAGTTAAAAAATGGGGTTCTTCGATTTTTTTGCGAAACGGTTAGATTTATGATAAAATAGCTCAGGCAAAAATTGTATATCATGCAATTATCTACCAAAAATGTTCCTACAATTTTTTCCGTAAGATTCACTATTTCGGAGAAAAAGCGATTTTAAGATTGACTAAAGTTGTATCCCCAATAATATGCATGACTACGCTGCCTTTACACTCGTACACTTTGCACGCATAATATAATAAGTAAAAATAATTATTCTACGTGACAAATACATGAATATTGAATGATAATTTTTCCCCTATTTTTCGGGCTAATTTGACCAGACTATATGCTAACCTTTTGATATGTTATTCTTGAGATCAAAGAAAGTGTAAAGTATCTGCTGATTTTAAAATTGTGTTGCGACAATTTTTAACGTAATCTTAACACGTAAAAATCTTGAATCTTAACAAAAGTCACGCCGGCTTTACGACAGAAATTCCATTTTTATTCATATTACCACAGAGCTCATTTTCCAACAAAAAGGTAAGTTATTTCGATCGCTTCAGCGGCTGCCGGGTGTTCCATTTTGATACCGTTTATTATTCTTATATCATACTAATGTTTGATTTATTATGACGAAACATTAACCATTGAAGGAAAAATGTAATGAGGAAAAAATATGACAAATAAAAGTGACCATTCGATTGAAAATAGAGGATATTAATAATTCATATTTACCGTAGGCGAGTTATTGCGAGCGTTCGCTTTGAAATATGACAATCAGAATATTTTGTCTGTTCGTTGACATAAGATTATAAAGCCAATAGTGACAATTTAAAAGTATCTCCACAAAATACATCATCACGCCTGTATTCCTCGAAGGGTTAGGCAGAGGCGCACTCCAGTGCACCAGCACTTCGCGGATGTATGTTGGTCCCAATTCAATAAGGGGCGAGCCTATTGCCATTATACCGGGCACATTCCCCCTCAATACGAGGGTGATTTGGGCCATAGACCACATACATCGCTGGCTCAGTATTAGTTGATGAACAGGGCTCCAAGTCCCCTAACACTATCTAACAACACTATGTGGAGTTATAGCAACATTAAATTTCAAAGCATGTAAACAACATCTTTTACCAATGGTAACTAAAATAATCAGTGGCAGCCGAGTGGTCGAACGCACGCCTTGCAAATCAAAGTGTGCAGGTTCAAACCCCGGCACACACCTCTGGGATTTATGTGCGAATCTCATTTTCATCCGAGATTATCACTTGCTATGAAACGGTGAAGGAAAACAACGTGAGGAAACCTGCACGTCTGAGGGAACTTGTCTAGTTCTCGATAGATGTGTGAAGTCTGCCAACCCGCACTGGGCCAGTGTGGTGGAATATGGCCTGAATCCCCCTCGCATTGAGGGGAGGCCTGTGCCCAGCAGTGGGACGTTAAAAGGGATGTAGTAGTAGTAGCTAAAATAATGACCAGTGTAGAAATAGACATTGTCACCTTGAAGCCATTAGACTTGTCATATTCTAGCTACCATTGAAAAAAGACGTTGTGTTCATGCCATCAAAAATTAAGTGACAACATCAAAACAATAGTGTTAAAGGACTTAGGGCCCAAGTTTCCTGACCATGTTTTCCTTCACCGATCAGCAAGTGGTAGGGAAATATTATTAAAAATCACATTTTGGAAGAGGGGTGGGTCTATTGCCCAAAATATTTTGGGTACCACTACACTACTCCATGTCGTCGTTAAATTAGGTGTCAAGTTTGGTTATCGTCAAGATAATAAAGAAGCTAATAAAGTCGTCGCCGTGGTAGGCCCAAGAAGCGGTGGCGCGATGACCTTGACGCTAATTTGGACGTATAGTGTGAGAGAGTGGAAGACCAGGATGGATGGAAGGAGGTGTGGGAGACCTTTCCCCAACAGTGGGACACAAACGGTTAGAAAAAAACCGGCCAAGTGCACGAAGGGTTCCGTACCATTATCTATAAATACGGCAAAACAATCACGTTTGTTGTATGGGAGCCCCTTAAAAAAATATTTTATTGTTTTCTAGTATTTGTTGTTATATGCAACAGAAATTCATCATCTGTGAAAATTTCAGCTGTCTAACTATCACGTTCATGAGATACAGTCTGGCGACAGACCAACAGACAGTGGAGTCTTAGTAATAGGGTCCCGTTTTACCGTTTGGGTAATGAACTCTAAAAAATGTAAAAATGTCCACCTACCATATAACCTTTGATCTCAGCATTGGCCTTCTCTGGTGGGCCCCACGTGATGTTCAGGGAACTGGTACCGCATGTGGCAACGACGTTAGTTGGCTCTTTGGGTATGCCATCCAAGGTTGCAGCCTCCATCTCCTTAGACAGAGGCCCACAGGTCCAGGTGTACTCCGAGCATGCCTGAACCTGGTGTGGCAAACATTTGAGGGTTCAAAACGATATTTACCATGATAGATTACTAGCATTTCTTTCTTCAGAAATACGAATTCATTGTATGATCTTGCTGTCTTGCCCCTGTGCCTAACCACCTGCACGAGGGAGGACCTGCATGTGGCCAACCCAAACGTGATTGGTTAAATTTTCTACAGAATGAGTAAACGGTAACCATTGACTCGAAAAGAAGAAAATTGTATGAACCCAAACTAAGCAAAACTCATATTAAGGATGGGTACCAGTTACATTCAGATCAGGGAAAATTCTAACATTTACCAAATATACCGTCTACAGGAATCAAACCCGCAAACATCCATTGCAGTGAGCCAAGCGGCCTTTGCTCAAACTACTACACAGATAAAAGGATTTTTTTGAAAACATACTCTGTGTTTATATACGTAAAGATTGAATTGATGCGTTAAAATTCGTTCGCGGCATCGATGACATTTCATTAAAAAATGTGCTTCATTTATAAATGAATACAGTTCATTTTGGTAATGGGAAAAAAAATATTACGCTGGTTTGGAGCACTAACCTGAAATATATAGGTGCTGTAAGGCTCCAAATTGTCGAACATGTACGGTAGGTCCTTGCCGTCCCTCAAATGGTACGCATCCCTCGACTCCTTAGTACGTTTATTCGTTGCCTTCAATACATAAGAGTGAATGAGTTCCGCGATCTCCTTCGGCGGCGGAGCCCATCCGATAGTCACTGACGTAGCCGAAAATCCATTTATAGTAATATTCGGCACAAACGTAGGATCCTCGTCCAACGTTTTCACCGGACCGAAGGTAGAAAAATGACTAAGGCCGTACCTAGTTATATTAACGGCTAACTGCAACCAATAATTTGTTGATTTCTCCAGTTCATTCACAATGAACGATGTGTTTTTAGGGTCGATTCTTTCTCTGTACGATTGGAAATCGCCATGACTTGAGTTTTTATAATAGAGAATGTATCCGAGTATTTTAGAATTGTATGTTTTTACTGTCCAATTTAAGTATAATTGTGTTGTATTGATGGGTATGACGTGGTCAATGGTGACTTCAGCGGGCGCGTACACTATAACGTGAATGGTACGGTTCACAGAAAAGCCTTCCACCTCACAGAAATATGTACCATTTATAATACTTGAATTGATGAACAGTGTGTATGTACTCCTTATTGCTTTCTCATCAATTCGCGTTACATTCACATCTTCGTGGAGAAATTCATTTACAGTCTCATTTTTCTTCCACCATTTTACTGAGATGTTGTCGTACACTGAAAAAAAAAAAGAGAATTCAGAATTTTTTGCATCCACGCATGGACGTTTAAAAAGACGGACTGAGCGCCGCTCACGTCGAAAGTGAAGCAACATTTGAGTCATCGGAACGATGAGTGCCGCGTAAATTTGTGATCAAATTAAGAAAATTTGTAAGAGAATTGCAACCCAACTAATATTTGAGGAAATCATTTAGTCGCACAAGCGAGACTGGTCCCGTACTAGGAAAGAACCACCAAGATAAGTAGGCAGAAGAAATAAAAACTACAATCTACTAACCTTGAAAAATACATTCCATAGTGACATTCCGGTGGTCTTTTAGGTCCTCATTGTACTCCATGGTATTATTTCCAACCAGTATGGTGGGGAATCGCAGAACGAGGGTCTTAGACTTTGTTGCACCTGTTGAGCTGGCAACACAGGTGTAAACTCCAGCGTTCGCTCTGGTCACATTGTATATTGTCAACGTGGATATGGTAGTCTTGTTAGCTGTGCCATCGCGATCCACTTTTGTCAGTCCCTCAGTGATTGTTATATTTATCCTATAAAAAAATCACTCTCTCAATTTCATTTATGTAAACAAACAAATTAAATTGAAGTGTCTGATTGTAATGACAAAATAATAGCTACTGACTAAATGCATGTGTACTGTATACCAGGGATTCCTAAACTTTAAATAATACCTTTTATTTTATGGAATCCCATATCAAATGATTACAAATCAACCCTGATATTTATATAAGAACATTTTTAAGGTTCCATACCCAAAGGGTAAGACGGGAACCCTATTACTAAGACTTCGCTGTCCGTCCGTCCGTCTGTCACCAGGCTGTATCTCATGAACCGTGATAGTTGAAATTTTCACAGATTTTGCGCGAGTCCGACTCGCACTTTTATCGTTTTTTATGTGTTATTATTACCGTGGTATTATTTAACAGGTAATAATTAATAATTTGGAACCAAGTTTGGGAATCCAGGCAGTATACACTTTACCAATGATGAAAACATTTTTTCTTGTCTGTTTGTTCCAGGTTCCAGAACATTCTTCCAGAACGGCTGGACCAATTGATGGGACTTTCACTGGCATATAGCTGAGACCTTTATTATAGATACCATAATATCAGTACAGTTATTACTTACAAATCTGATTTGTTCAGAGGATTCCCGGATAATTGCCATTCGACGCTCACATTTTGGCCGACGACAATGCAAGACATGTTGGCGGTGCCCCCCAACTTGCCGACGGGGGTAATGAACTCAATCTCTTGAACATCTTCAGCTATACAAACCAAGTACACTTAAATAAAAAAAAATAGGTACATCCTAGTCTGTGGGTACATTAAAAGACTTAGTACACTAGTTACATAACTGGGAACCTATGTACAATATCATATGCATATAATGTATATTTTTTCATGGCCCACTCCTGAGCAAAGGCTCCTTTAACCCTCCACAAACTGTAGTCTCCTGTAGACTAAGCATGACTGCATAGACATAAGTTTTAATTCTTTCAACTGTCAGATTTGTCGAGAAAATGACATCACACTGAGCCATGACCTGTACAAAAAGCTCATACTGACGTCATTTTCACGACAAATCTGACAGTTGAAAGAGATAAAGCTAATGTCTCGGTCAGGCATCATTTTGAATCTTTTATGCTAGGGATTCCGGTTGGGAACTATTTTGGGAAAGAGACATCACTTTCAAAATAAACTTTAAAAATCCTATCTCCAGTTTTTTCCTATTGATACAAAATACTTACCAATTTAAAAACTTTGTATTTGGTTAAGTGACACAAAGTGGACCCCAAGGAGTAGATATTAACACATTTGGGAAACCCTGTTTTACACAGTCATGGATTATGTCACCCCATGTTGCCCTCTCTCTTTCGTAATAGGCATGTAAGAAAGAGATAACATTGTCCTTTCACAAATGGCTTTCCTGCCAATGCAAGTGTTTTGTATTATTACTTAATATTGGTTGCATGAATCAACAATTTGCTATTGAAATATTATTTATACCTCAAAAGGATATCAACACTACTATTGTGAAGAGATAATCCTCATTATACATAAAATAATAAATACACTATCACACCTGTATTCCCTAAAGTGGTAGGCATAGGTTCACCCACACTTGTCCCAATGTATTAGAGGGCGAGCATGTTGCCATTATACCAACCACATTCTCCCTCGATACTAGGGAGATTTGGGTCATAGTCCTCCACTCTGGCTGGTTTGAAAACTTCACACACCTTTCTATAGACAAGCAGGTTTCCTCACAATGTTCTTCTTCACATCTTCATAATAAATTGTGACTATTCAGCATTGGTAAGATTTACCAATAAGAATAACATTTGCAACAATGTACCTTCAAGCCAATCAAGTACTTCTACCAGGATACATTTTATCAGTAACTATACCGACACAATGATAACTGGGAATCGTGGTACAATACGATCGCTGTTTTTTTTAAGGAAATCGGTATCTATTGAAAGTACGGAACAAAAAAAACGTCAAACAACACTTCGGTTACTATGTTTTCTTACAACAACCTTAAATACGACTGTATGAGTCAATAACATTGAATGTTACGTTGAATATAGACTTAAAAGGGTGTATAGCTCACCTAAAATTGGATACCACAATCCCAGAAACAGAGCGAATGCCGCTAGATAGTTCTTAACAGTGCGACCCATTATCATGGCGGAAGCACCTCGGTTTTACACACAATACGCGCAATAACGCAAAATCAAAGTCATCGCACGGTTATTAGACCATTTTCACTTCACAATATTCAATGATAACACCAATTATAGCACGATTTACACGCAAAATTACAAAGCGGCTGACACCCAAAGCCGAACAAACAATAATTATTTTCAAAGAGCATATTTTCCTTTCCTGTACTGAAAATTGAAATAGTATTGCCAGTATACATAACCAAAGCTTAAGCAAAGACCATAGAAATAAGAGATTAGGCATAGAGAACGCTTTAAGTTCTCGTTGTTTAATGTTTTAGATCAAATCGAAGACTTTCAATTCTCTACGCCATCGAGATAGAGATAACACTCTACGCTTAAACAATGATCACTGATTTTTTTTATGTGGTTCATTAGGAAGTTTAACTATACTGTACAGCGCTAACATTTTTGGTGGTCATCTGTTTACCAATAAAAATTCGTTCCTTTGACTGTTTTTAGGGTTCCGTACCCAAAGGGTAAAACGGGAACCCTATTACTAAGACTTCGCTGTCCGTCCGGCCGTCCGTCCGTCCGTCCGTCTGTCACCAGGCTGTATCTCATGAACCGCGATAGTTAGAGAGTTGAAATTTTCACAGATGATGTTTTTCTGATGCCGCTATAACAACAAATACTAAAAAACAGAATAAAATAAATATTTAAGGGGGCTCCCATACAACAAACATGATTTATTGCCGTATTTATAGATAATGGTACGGAACCCTTCGTGCGCGAGACTGACTCGCACTTGGCCGGTTTTTTTTTTCAATGATTCTAATGAAAGTCTGGTAACTCTTCTTCTTTTTTTACGAAATGAGTGATAAGATGAGAAATGCCTGCTTCCGCGAATTAGCGGTATTTATAGCAATATCGAGTAATTAATAGCAAGGATGACTTCAAAAATGGATGATGACAGTGGTATAGGCGGCGCCGGCGGATGAAAAAGCAAGTTTGGTAGCTTTAATTAACCATCATAACCGAATGACAGTTAAATAGGTGACCGTATAAAACTCGTTTTTAGTCTGTGTTGTTGTAACACATTTTATTTTTCTCTGTGGTAATGTGATCTACACTAGGGATGAGCGTATCGTACTTTGTGGACTTGATATCAATATTCTATTTTAAACAGCGCTTTGAAATTATATTAGTAATAAATAAATAACTATATCATTTCCTTACTCAAATTGTGGCTCTAGACATTCAACAAGGGAATGCAACCGGGGCATCTGGGTTGCGCTTGCATGAGCAAATTTTTTTACATGTTTTATAATATTTTCGAATGACGTTTTTCTTCATGCTTTAATTTTTAATATCACTTTAAAATTTAAATATTTTTGATTAGTAACTATTAATGTAACTTTAAAATAGGAATAATAATTTTAGAATCTGCATTAAAAGCACGTAATATTTTACAGTGACAACAACTTCTCGAGAGTTCCCTGCATATTGTGGAAAGCGATTTTCATGTTAACAACAGTAGTTTACGTTGCTGATATTATTCTGGGAAACATCGATCAATACTAAATATCATCGTTTGACGTGAAACATCTGGCGCGGGGTAAACCTGATTTTATGCAAGGTGAGATTTGTCGACGCTTCGCCATAACAAAATGAAATCAACCCTATTATTGAATACATAATATATAGTTTTAAATACGGCCACGCTTCGTCCGCCGCGGCCGCTTAGACTTCGCCCTCCGGCTAACTCCTCTCACTCGCCGCTACGACGTTGATGTTTCAAATCTGCCAGGTGTCCTGCGACGACTCAGTTTTTTATTAGACTATAAAGGTACTTTGCAGTCACAATAGGGCAGCTTTAATATTTACCTAAATTAGATTTTATTACATATATTTAGCTTTTGAATGTAGCCCGCATGTAACCGCAAGACGCAACGCGATTCGATTACTTTCAGAAGCAAATTTAAAAAAATTGTGTTATCACATTTTGATCTCAATTATATGAAACAGAGTTGGCTCTCAGTCCATGGTATGGTACCTACTCATAGTGCAAGTATTGCTTAGTTAGGGATCACACAATGAGTAGTTATATGTTGTCTCGTGACATTAATTATTATTTTATGTATATATATATACATCATCACGCCTGTATTCCCCGAAGGGGTTGGCAGAGGTGCACTGTAGTGCACCCACACTTCGCCGATGTATTTTGGTCCCAATGTAATAGGGGGCGAGCCTATTGCCATTATACCGGGCACATTCCCCCTCAATACGAGGGAGATTTGGGCCATAGTCCACCACGCTGGCCCAGTGCGGGTTGGTGAACTTCACACGCCTTTCTATAGACGTGCAGGTTTCCTCACGATGTTTTCCTTCACCGTTCAGCAAGTGGTAATCATTGTTGAAAATGACATTCGCACTTGAAAATTATCTCAGAGGTGCGGGCCTGGGATTTGAACTTGCACCCCTTACGTTCAAGGCGGGCGTTCTTGCCCGCGAGGCTACCACTGCTTCTTTATTTTATGTATTGTAGGAAATAATAAAATTTATGCATATAACGTATTTGACTATGTGTTCACGTATATCGTGGGGACTTTTTTGTTTATGTGATTGTGTACTCGTGATATTTACATGTATTCCGTGATATTAAATTCATTGCCTAATATGTACTGATATTTTGTGTCGTCTCACCTCTAAGATGGAAGATACCAAAAAAAATCTGAATTTCGATAATGACAGAACTCGGAGTCGGAATTCGGATGTATGTATTATCTATGGACGGCGGGGTCTTGTTCGATGGCAGCTTGAGTAGTACAACAATTAAGAATTAAATGACTCGTTAGCGTGATTATTTCCGCTGTTATCCGATAACGAAGGGACAATGTGTTTTATAAATATTGTTTAAGCTATTTGCGCACGTTACTTACGTGCGTATTGTGTTTGTTGAACATGTTTATTAATTGCACGTTAGGAGCCATTTTTGTTGTATTTATTTTGTGCGTTCATTGTGATAATATTTCTAACGACAACGAGATAAAGGAGATCAAGGAGATTTACGGTATGTTTCATACTTGTTATTTTTAATTTATTATTTGGAACACTTAGTTTACTTAGGAATAACAATGGCATGACGCCTACATTAGTGTTAGACCGCCCACGGATTTTCTCTGGTCTGTTGTCTGGTAGGTCGGATGCTTTCGGTCTTCATATTGAAGTTATTAAGGACCTGATTACATCGTCACAATAATTTTATTTCGAAGTTTCAATTATTGGTGATAGATATAGGTGGTAGATATGTACCATCAATTTTAATAATTTAGGAACATCCTGAAATCTATGTGTACTCTATAGTTAATACTGTAAAGAGGTATTTGTTTGTGAGTTTGTACTTTCGTGTGTGGTAATGTGACAGGTACAATAAAAAATCTATGTAATAAGAATTAAATATATTAAACTATGAAATAGAGCAGTTGAAGCAACAAGGCAGGTAAATCTGGTTTAAAGTAATTATGACAGTACATAATGTAGATAAATAGATGGAGTACTCTTTATTGTACAACAAATAGAAAGAGAGAAAAAAATATGACAAAAGCAAACAAACAGAAATATAAAATTCTTGGGTCTAAATAGCTGTACAATGGGCAGTCTTATCGCTTAAAGCAATTCCTATAGTATGTATTGTACCAGGATTTTTTTATTAATGTATATTAAACAGTTACTTATGAGTGGTCAATTATCAAAAAACAAATAATATAGGATTTTACCAGCCATTCACAATGCATTTCCTATGCAGAAGAATGATTTAGAGACTCAATGAATATAATGGTGCACCAAATATTCATAAGTTTTGGTTTATGGCATGATATTCATATTCAGTCTATTGCTCAGTTTTGATGCAAAATTTTAAGTGGCATTCATTCTAAGTTGAGAGATTATGCATACTACACAATAGGTGATTATTTAGAGGATAAACACGCTTGGTCGGGTGCTGGTCCGGCTCCACAGGAACTCATTTAAGGGATTTTAGCTATTTGTCCCGTTTTCCTCCTCTTTCCTACCTTTAAATCTTGTTCAACATGTAGTTTGTGTAGTGATTTAATTGTGTTTTGAGAATGTAAAGCCTCATTAACATTATAATGTATAATTGTTAATTAAGAAAAACACAAAATGTAAATCCTTATTTGAAAAAAGCAACCATGGAGTTTCTTGCCCATTCTTCTCCATAGGAAATGCATTCCGAATGGGTGGTAGAGATACTATTTTTACTATTTATTTACGATTCACAAGTGATTGTATTGGTTTATATGAATAAAAAATATTCTGATTCTGATTACCTACATATTCTAAAGGGGATTTTAAGGTTGTCAAATATTTGGTGTCAAACCAAAGTTGATATTAAAATTTGTACTCTGTATGTCAGGATACCAAATTGTGATTTGGTGAATCACTATTTTTACAATTAAGTAATGTGTTTATGTAGATTTAATTACCGAAATTATTTGAACAAATAATATTATGGTTTTAAGTGATTAACCTGATCCACTTTAGGTCCTTAATCAGAACACTGCAATTGCACTGTCAAACACACCAAAGACAATCTATGCTGGCCTAAGTTCAAACCTCTAGAATCTACACCAATTCAAACCAAACTTAAAGCATGTCTAACTGCTAGATAAATTTTATGGCAATACCAAAACAAACTGTATAGGCTAATAGAAAAAGCTAATTTTTCACCTGAATTTGATGATGATGGCTTTTAACACAAATCTTATCTTTATGTTCAGTGATGCAGAGTACATTTTCAAAAAAAGATAATTCACCCACCGCTTTCTACACAGGCAGTAACAATTATAACTGTTGTCCCCTATGATAAAACTGATGCATTCTATGTTCATTCAAAGATTATGCTTTTAAATATGAGTCATCTAATTGTAGTGCATTTGTTATATTAATATGTGAAGTTTGTGTTAAGAGTTAAGCTTCCGGTACACTGGGGCGGCGATTCTCGCGCGTATTTTTTTTTGCCATACCAAAACAAACTGTATTGACTCATAGAAAAAGTTTATTCTTCAACTAAATGACACTGACATCAGCGAGAGCGAATTTTGTCGCGAGAGGGCGTGGCTTTTATCACAGAAATTTAATCTTTATGCATAGTGGCACAGAGTTTCTTTTGGTATTGACCGAATGTTCTGACGTGCCGCTTTTGACGCCCCAGTCTGCGCGGGGTTTTAAGATTACATTTTTTTTTTCTTTATTGTAGTTCTCTATCTATAAATATTAACACAAAGCAAAAACATCGACCTATGTATGTCTGTACGCTTAGCATGACCGTGTAGACATAAGTTTTATCTCCTTCAATTGTGAGATTTGTCAAGAAAATGACGTCACACCGAGCCATATTCAGCAGGCTTAGCATGACCGCGTCGACATTAGTTTAATCTGTTTCAACTGTCAGATTTGTCGAGAAAATTACGTCACTTCTAGCTCTTTGTACTGGACATGGCTCGCTGTGACGTAATTTTCTCGACAAATATGACAGTTGAAAGAGATAAAACTATGTCTACACCATCATGCTAATCCTACTGAAGTAGAAAAATAAAGCAACCATAGAAAGACCTCCCGCGCACTGGGGTGTCGACCCTCGCGCCTCAACAACACCAAACAAACTCTGTGTCAATATGCATAAAGATTGAATTACTTTTTAATAGCCACCGCCCCATGCGACAAAATTCGCTCGCGCTGTCAGTGTAATTTTGTTGAAGAATCATCTTTTTGTACGTGTTAATACAGTTCGTTTTGGTATGGCAAAAAACTTGACGCGCGAATGATGAAGGCTTTACGCGGGTCTTTTGTTCGTCGTATGCTCATGTACCTACTACTCCCGCGCGGTCTGCGTATGACTCATCTCGGGTAATGAATGTGACCTTCCTTCTTCCTATCTGAGACAAGGGGCCGTCGCCGATGCAGGAAACTTATCTACTGTCTAATAGTCGAAACCAATGACTTTTTTTTAAACATAGATAAGTGTTTATTTTTAAATGATCTCTTTCTAAGTGATAGTTAGCGCAGCGCCTTTGAAAGTTTCTATGGACAACCAAAATGTCTGTTGACATCCAAATAATATTACGCCGATTACATCAATGTTGGGACGCAAAAAAAAAAAAAACATACGGTTCGAATTGAGAACCTCCTCCATTTTGAAGTCGGTTAAAAATACAGAAGACAGACAATTTTATCCTTAGTGTGAAGCAAATGGACAGATTAGACGGAATATATATTTCCGTTTATCAGAATAAATACATCTTCATCGCGCTTGTATTCCCCGATGGGGTAGGCAGAGGTGCACTGTAGTGCGCCCACACTTCGCCGATATATTTTGGTCCCAATGTAATAGGGAGCGAGCCTATTGCCATCATACCGGGCAAATTCACTCTCAATACGAGGGATATATGGGCTTTTGTCCATCATGCTGACCCAGTGCGGATTGGTGAACTTCACACGCCCTTCTATAGCCGTGCAGGTTTCCTCAAATATAGATTTCCTTTGTAATATTGCGCTTCACTTCGTTTAGTGCCAGACTATGGTTATGATTGTATCAGAAGATTGAAATAAAATTTTAGGCGCATAATGCATATACCGTGGCTGATATGATGATGTTTATTGAAGGTAGACTATATAATCCATCATAGTTTCTGATTAACAGAACCTTGGATATTTGTTTCATGTATTGTGTAGGCAGGATAAAGATGGCTTTATGTATGTTGACATAGAGTACATTATCAAAAGAGTCAGGTTTAAGCCGCGGTCGCCTGCAGTCGCGTAGATATTTGCCCATACCATAACGAACTGTATCAACTTATAGAAAAGGTTTCTTTTTCAATAAATTGCTATTGATGACGAAAGCCAATTTGGAAGCGTTGCCGAGGCTTTTACCACAGTAATTCAGTATTTATGTATTTTGTCATAGAGTACATTTTTGTTTTGGACAAAGAATTCGCGCGTCTTGATGCCCCTGTGTGTCTAGGGCGGAATGAGAAACGGATACATCGGTCAGTAGATTTAGAACACGTAAAACTTATCTATTAGATCTTACCTACGGTATAGTTGTAAAAGAAATACTACACTCATAAACGGTAGCGTTGATTCGCAAACTTGTATTTTTGAGGACATTTACCTCCTAAATGATGATTTGCGGTACTTCGTCTCCTACCGCCTTCTAAATTTTTTTGACACAAAATCTTTGTGTTACTTTTGTTGTTTAGTTTCGTCAGTGTAACCTTGCGGATTTGCTTAATAATAGTTGATTTAGTTTTTTTTTTGGAGAAAAAAAAATGATTGCCTATCTATAAACGTTGCATAAATTACTTGGTTACACAAAATCATGAATAAGGAAGAGGTTTTAGAAAAGAAACGATTAACTTAAAATAATTAAAGAAAAACTCGTGATTTGATCAGCCTGTCTATCAAGCAATTCGCAGATATTTTTAGCATTAAGAAATAACAGATATTTTTCAAGTTTATCAGTGACTGCTTGAGAGATTTCGTCTATGTCAATAAAATAATTTGCTATATTGATGAGTCATCTAGGGTTAATCGTGGGCAGCTTGGATAAGATGACGACTAACCTTGGCATCATAGTATATTTACATTATTGACTTATAAAAAGTAGAGGGCAATATCGTGAAGAAATCTGCACATCCAATGGAGCTTAATTAATTTTCGACAGACATGTTTAGTCTGCGAGCTCTTACTGATCCAAAGCTCTACCCTTGAAATCCTTTCGCATTGATAGTGGGAGCTCAAAAGTGCTAACTTATGGTTTTATTAAAAAAAAACTCAGTTTCTATAAATCAATTTAAATGTAATATAGGGATGCTTGCCTCTGCACCTGCAGAAAATGATAATATTTTTCTTTATCCTGTGCTGGTATATTATATACAAGATTATCTGGCCGTATTATTGTAAAACGTTCAAAATGAGACAAACAGGAAAACCTATTCTTGTTTAACAAATATAATTGTTGTTCCAAAAATACCTACTTATAATGTTCATTGGCCATGAGCAAGGAGGCATTCATTTGTAATAGATACATATCAATTTTGTTGCGCAGGTAACTGATAATCCAATTAGATCCCAATGGTCGGGATATATTAATCTTTGCCAATACCAAAATGAACTGTGTTTCCTCATTAATGTAGCACATTTTTGAAATGTCATCGACGAAACGAGCGAGTTTTGACTAGTGATCTCGTGGCTTTTACCACAGACATGGAAACTTTATGTATATTTGTACTGAGTACATATTTAAGAAACGTCATGTTTATTTTCTCGAGTTAGTTGGTGCAGGGCGTTATGGCTTGTATCTGAGACTGATTGAGATTGAGACCTAACGAAAGTATAGTGCCTTGTGTATGGGCATGACAAAACAATAGATGAATGCACCTATACGCATAAAAATTGAAAGTCTTTGATCGCTATGCTTTTGAAGCCGTCTCTGTACTTTGCAGATATTAGAAAAAAAAATGTTGTATCGTCCCCTTCGTTTCGTATCCTCAGCTTGACTGGTCAGGAAATGCTAGAAAGACCTAAGGTCGAGCAACAGACGAAAATTTTCGATTTATTTACGCATTTTTATCACAAACTCTGCCGTCGTGGCTAAAACCTATATGGGGATTTAAATATACTCTCTTGAAAACGAATCATTGGTGACGCTACAGTCGTCGGCATATTAAAATTGCAATAATAATTGTTTTATACAATGGGACAGTGACCTCCTTACGTCTATTGTTCGTGTGCCGGTCACGTAACGAATAATTGTCACACCTAATCGCACAGTTTTCATTCATTCAACTGCAGTCTACCAATTTCATAGGACAATGGTGTTTGTGGTTCAAACAATAGGGAGCACAGTTGAGTGGACCGTTTTATTTGCCTCTGGAATAATTAACACAACTGCTGGGGTGCTAATTAGTGTTTGTATTTGTAATTATGGGTGGGTGCTCTTTGGAAACCATTTGTTGTCGATTAGTAAAAAAAAAACAGACTATTTTCAAACCGTTCCAATTTACGCTTTGCCAAAGACAATATAGTGATTCTGAATGATTATCAATGCCTATTGCTTGTTTATTTTGATTTCAATTTCCACATATATCCGCAACAATATCCTTTTGATAAGGCGTAAATGATTTAAGTTGTGATAACGTCACTGTTAGTTTATTTATAGCAGTCACGTGAGTCACACATAATCAACACATTATTGTCTCAAAGGGAACTTAGAAATGTTGATAAATTGTCTCCGGCGACGATCTGTCACACGTATTCATAAAGATAAAAGCAAATGCAGTGCTTTGCAAAGTTTGTATCAGAATATTGCACTGGCAAATGTATACTGCCTCCTTGAGTCAAGTCTCATCTCAGCTGACACAATTCTCAATAAATCAATCAAATATTTAAAAAAAACAATATCAATATGGATGTAGCATACGCTGATTGATACCTGCGCAACCTTAATATTGTATCGCATAAACAGTTTAACCCAATTAATCAATCAATTAACACACAAAACGCAACATTAACCCCAATTAATCATGTTAATTTAATTCCAGTTCCGTCCGCACCGCAAAATCTTACCGTCAACAACATAACTGCGGAGGAGATTCATCTATCATGGGCCCCGCCATTGACCTTCACATTAAGAGCACTGCCTATAATCAACGAACGGCAGCCAAGCATACGCGAACCACAAGGCGATGAGCCCTTAAACGAAGCCATCGACCCTCCAGACCAACAAGAATCCATAAGTCCTGAGACCCATAAAAACATAGAATACACATACAATTGGTATAAAAACGACAAACAGAAGCACAATGACGAGTATTCGTCACACGCACTCCTAGGCGATTACAAGAGTAAAAGAGACGTCCGCGCAGTTAGACATAGAAAGAGAAGACAAGACAACGGAACCGACCCCAAATCACTATTGGAGAAGACGTTGGAGGATTTTGAAACGCACCACGCGTTCGATTTGGCGAAAGATATCGTCAAGAAGTCGTATTCTCAAACGAAGCATACTAATCAGGTTGCCTACGTATTGTATTACGAACAAGGTGTGCCAAGGTACGACGTGAATATAGTCGATGGTGTCCAGAAATCACCCAAAGTTAAGGAGAAGAATGTCTTCCCCAGTGATCTGGGTATGGAGGAATACTCGAGGGCTACCAAGAACCTCACGCTGCTAAACACTTCGGGAAAGGTGACAACTGTCGTCGGATTCCGATTGAAGAGTCTAAGTAAGTCAAATCATTTATTTCGTATAAGCCTACTACTGTGCTGTGTTAGCACCCATGTCAAGACAAGACCTTGTCACGGAGTTGCTCTTTGTCTAATTTCATACGAAAGAAAGAGACAACATCAAGATATTCCGTTACATACGTCTTGTCTTGGCGCACATGCTCCAACAATACACTTACAAATTGTCAGGTTAAATTGTTTTGTGTCTTAATGTGCTTGAGTGTCGATTCTGTAGTCACAAAATTACGACTGAACTAAATTTGACTATACTAAAATGTTTGTCGCTTTCCTCGGACATTGAGGGCGTGAAAAGGACGGCGATATATTAATACCGACCCCTAGACTTTCGTTCATTCTTTACGAATTAACTTACATAAAGACACGTCCCACTGCTGGGCACGGGCCTCCCCTCAATGCGAGTGGGATTCGGGCCATAGTCCACCACGCTGGCCCGGTGCGGGTTGGCAGACTTCACACTTCTATCGAGAACTAGGCAAGTTCCCTCAGACGTGCAGGTTTCCTCACGATGTTTTATTTTACCGTTTCATAGCAAGTGATAATCTCGGATGAAAATGAGATTTGCACATAAATCCCAGAGGTGCGACCCGGGGTTTAAACCTGCACACTTTGATTGCAAGGCGTGCGTTCGACCACTCGGCTACCACTGCTTTTCGTTAAAAAGACATCAATCTCTATTCGAGATATGTCCAAACAAAACGTCAAATTGGTCGTATTTTTTTCTTGTTTCGAAATATCTTTAGTAGAGATTGATGTCTATCAAACGAAAATCGGGCCCCAGGCCATTGTACATTCCTATAGGATAGAACGTTTTGTGAATGGCCTATCATTGGTTTTGTAATATGCTTTGGGGTTCCGTAAATAACGAAAAAACGTTACAACGGAACTTTATTCGTCCGTCTAGCGTTGACGTCTTTCTCAGAAATTTTCGGAACTCGTTTGGTAGGTGATAAAAAAGTAAGATTGACTCACCATGACCCGCATATATTAACACAATAGCAAGAATGGACCAGTTGTCCAGTTGTTTTTGCCATAATTTTTTTATACTTCCCGTGGTCAATGTTCTGATGCAATAGCCGGAAATATGTTCAATACTGGATAAACCAGACTAGCTCATCTGACTTTCTGATAATTCTAGCTTTTGTAGTAGGTGATAAAATCCACATTGTTATCGATTTTGTTAGTACATTACCACATAACTATATTTGAAAGCTTTAAGATGTTTGTTGTGTAGCTAAGGTATATAATGCGACGATGATAACGACAGCAGTAGTCGTAGCATGAGTGCCAAGACTAGACTGATGTCACAGAATATGTTGATTATATCTCTTTCTCTCGTATGAAATAAGACAGAGAGCAACCGAGCCAATCCGTGACGGAGGTCTTGTCCTGACATGCGTGCTAACATCACAGTAGCCCCGCGCGCACTGGGGCGGCAAAATTCGCACGACGAACTTTTTGCCATACCAAAACAAACTGTATTGACTCATAGAAAAAGTTCATTCTTCAACTAAATGACATTGACAGCGCCAGCGATTGACGCGGGGGGGGGGGGGGGGGGGGGGGGGCGTGGCTTTTACCCATTGAAATATTATAACACACAGAGTTTATTTTGGCATAGACAGAAATTTTTCGCCCTCGCATTGAGGGGAGGCCCGTGCCCAGCAGTGGGACGTTAAAAGGGCTGTAGTAGTAAACACCATGCTTTTACCACATAAATTCAATCTTTATGTGAATTGACACAGAGTTTATTTTGGCATTCACAGAAATTTTTTCCCCTCGCATTGAGGGGAGGCCCGTGCCCAGCAGTGGGACGTTAAAAGGGCTGTAGTAGTAAACACCATGCTTTTACCACATAACTTCAATCTTTATGTAAATTGACACAGAGTTTATTTTGGCATTGACAGTAATTTTCTCACGCGCGAATGTAGACGCCCAAGTGTACGGGAAGCTTTGTAGAAAGTTATGGAACACTTACAGTGGTATTTGAAATTGGGGCGTTAATATTACAGTAGTGATGAGAAAAGTTTAAGGTGTTCAACTATACAGGGTGTATCAGGAGTCCGAAATAATACTTTGACGTTAGCATCAGTATCGGGTATGGTTTATTAGCAGCAGCTGCTGAATGCGATTATACTTGACTTAATTCAGTAACGACTGAATTAAGACGACTAAATTCAGTGAAGTGTAATAAGCACTTTAGCTCTACTACTACGTCTTTGTTGCGTTCGCTAGGTCTCGTTAGACGCTAGCGACTGCGTAATTACGTTCAAATTGGAAATTGTCTGTACTGAAATGGCTTACTAAGAGATTTTGATTTCATTTAATTTTGATTTCATTTTAATATGATCGATTAATAGCTACGTGGCGTTTTCACATTACTAGTAGTGTCGTTAGTCTTTCCAACTAAGCTGAACTAGTGCTAGGAGCGGAATCACGACAATATTTAATGGACAGCGTGAGAATCAAACCTGTAGGCTTAGCATGACTGTGCAGACAAGTTTTATCTCTTTCAACTGTCAGATACGTCGAGAAAATGTATGAATGAAACTGGACATATCCGGTACAAAAAGCTCGAAGTGACGTCATTGTCTCGACAAATCTGACAGTTGAAAGAGATAAAACTTATGTCTGCACGGTCATCTAAGCCGTCTGGAACCCATAGGTTAGTAGCGTGACCCCTATAACCTTTAAGTAGACGTAAGCGTCTACCAGTGAGCGTAAAACATACGTAAAATTCGTGTGTTTTTCGTATTTAATTAAAACATTACTATACTAATTCAGCCAGTTAAGTCCGATTAGTGGTAATCAGAGAGTTTTAATTTAATCCATGTACCCGTCCTCTTAGGTTAGGTACGTACTTAAGTGCTTCTAATATCTGGTTATAAACGTGCAAGTAAAATAAATATCGACAGAGAACACTCATGCTCATCGTATGATCCCAAACTAAGCAACGCTTTACTATGGGTACCGTACAATGGACTGGAGGCGATCCCAGTTACACCCAGACTGGGGCAAATTCAGATAAGGCCATTTTCGATGCCCGCTAATGTAGAAATGGCCCCAAAATGGCCCTGGTCTACGTGTAACTGGGATCGCCCCCAGTCCATTGTACGGTATCCATAGTACAAGAATTACTTAATTTGGCAGGCACTGTTCGTTGCCGCTATTAAAATTTTCCTATAGCATCATATCAGCCCAAATAATACTAAATCGGCAATATCCTAATGGTCAGACGAGGCGTTCTCGTAACTGAGAGGTTTCATGTTCGACGTGTGCTCACTCCTTAATATAACCAATTTAACATTGTTGCAGAGCCCTTCACTCCATACAAGATCTGGGTCCGCGCGTTCTACAACTTCTCATTGGAGGGAGTCAGCTCGTCAGACTTGCTGGACCGTTTGGGACCCAAGTCTAACCCTCTATACGTGCTGACAGATGTGAAGGCGCCTTCAGCTCCGATAATTCTGAATCTAACATGCGATCAAGCACAAAGTGAGTAATTATTACATACTACTATAGCCCTTTTAACGTCCCACTGCTGGGCACGGGCCTCCCCTCAATGGGAGGGGGATTAAGGCCATAGTCTACCACGCTGGCCCGGTGCGGATTGGCAGACTAACTAACTAACTTATATATACATTTGAGTAATTTTAAAATGCATTTACTATGACTTTTTACGACACTTTGTACTAAATAATGTAATTGTGTGTGGTTTATAGAAGTGAATATAAATTTTGGGGGTTATACAAGTTTGAATTAAAATATATACTCTGTTTAGTTTAACCGATAAGTTTATAGAAATGTGCAATTAGCTTATGGTGGCATTTTTTAGTACAAAGGTGTTTGTACGATATAAAAATTCTTATGTACCTAATGGACATAAACAACTTGTAGTATACAGGGCGGCGTTTTCGTTGTAGTTCTTCTTGTAGTTGTAGTTCTTGTGGTCTTTAAGTAGTCAAAATAAAATATGCATTCTTACACCTACTGCTGCTTACCTGCACAATACTTTTTTCCTATATCGATATCTATATGTTGTCTAAGAACATCCTAATAACTGATTCGATCGTGAAACTATCAACTGCGCGTTTGACTTTGAGCGTTAACTTCGAATTTATACAGTTCAAATTCACAAAACAATATCCTCAAGGGTTGACACATTTAATAATGTTTTAAGGTACTCTATACCTTCATTGGCGTCAACCTTTCGAGTACAACAACTCCCTGGACCAGTATGTGGTTACACTGAGGAAGATACCGGAGCAGCAGCCGCGGAAGAGGCTCACGCTGCCAACGAACAAGACTGACATCGAGACCACAATGAGTGTTGTGAGTACATGATTTTCCACCTTAAACATTCCATCATAAGTTTCTACTTGGTTAACGAAATGAATTGAATGATAGAATAAGATGAGGAATGGCTGCACATTGCAGTTAGCGGGTATTCGGTGTCAAGTAATAAATATCAAGGAGAAACTCAATAAATGCACATTCGTCTAATATTATAAATGTGTAATTTTGAACGGATGTAAGTATTGCCATAAAGGACGAGTCTTCAACTTATATAATACCGTTTAAAATTTGTATCAATAGTTCATAGCAGTGGTAGCCGAGTGGTCGAACGCACGCCTTGCAATCAAAGTGTGCAGGTTCATACCCCGGCTCGCACCTCTGGGATTTATGTGCGAATCTCATTTCCATCCGAGATTATCACTTGCTATGAAACGGTGAAGGAAAACATCTTGAGGAAACCTGCACGTCTGAGGGAACTCGACTAGTTCTCCACAGATGTGTGAAGTCCGCCAACCCGCACTGGGCCTGCGTGGTGGACTATGGCCTGCATCCCCCTCGCATTGAGTGGAGGCCCGTGCCCAGCAGTGGGACGTTAAAAGGGCTGTAGTAGTTTATATTGTCGAGAGCTTTTCTTGCGCGGTTCAAGATTTTCATAGACCTATGTAGGGCGGCTCGGTTTTTAGTACAGGTAAAATTGCATTGTGTCAATAGTCGTACCATCTATTGGCGTGTAGTGGACGTTCTGATTTGTAGCGACATGTAAATGTTTGTTACTCTTTTACGCCAAAACTACTCAACGGATTTCGATGAAACTTTTGACAGATACTGTACTTTTGCATGTAACATCGGATGTGGTGTATTACACAGACCTTGTTGAGACCAGAGAATATTTCCGTGCGTTCAAACGGTTCTGCCATATCTATTACTGGAATCAAGTATAATGCAGCTCACATTGTTAGGTCCAACTAATGTCAAATAGCATCCGTGGTGCCTTCTTTATTTCTGTGGCAATTCAGCCAATACAGTTATTTTTGTCTCCCGCTTTGCAATGGAGGGAAGTGGATACATTTTTCTTCCAACTCCTCCTACACCTTTTTCGATTAAATTCGTGCGGGTTCCAAGACAATTTAGCTTTTCCCCGGGACTCGCCGGGGGTCAAACCTCGGTGTTTTCAATGGACACCGCTGTCGGTCCTGGCTCACAGGAGTAACAGTGGTGGGAATGTGTAGCGGGCTTAGTCCCAAAAAAAAAAAAAGATATTGTACTGATTTCAATGTCAAAATGTTAAAGTAATATAAGAAACATTACTACCGAATAGGTGGTTGTAAGCTGGCAGTATAATTGTATTGTCCTTATTAGATATCCAAAACAGTATTAAAATAATATTAATTCCTGTTGTTTATAAAATGGTATGTCGTTTTTTTTTTTTAGGAAGTGGAATTATTTAACGTAACACGATACGAGGTGAAGATATACGCAGTCACGAAGTCAGTGGCGAAAGAAAATGGGCGCGTCAACGGAATGGAATCCCCACCGAAGGTATGTACATTATCGTACACCCATATCTGATTCTTATATCCAACAAACATACCGTTTCGCTGACGGACCGTACAAATTTTAAATTACTTTTTTATTACTAGTTGTCCCGCCTTGAACGTAAGGGGTGCAAGTTCAAATCCTGGGCACACACCTCTGAGATTTTCAAATGTGAATGCCATTTTCAGTGATGATTACCACTTGCTGAATGGTGAAGGCAAACATCGTGAGGAAACCTGCAAGTCTATAAAAAGCCGTGTGAAGTTCACCAACTCGCACTGAGTCAGCGTGGTGGACTGTCCCAAATCTCCCTCATATTGAGGGGGAATGTGTCCAGTATAATGTTAATAGACCAAAATACATCAGCTGAAGTGAAAGCGCACTGTAATGCACTTCTATCTACCTGTCGCGGCGCCTGTGATTCTATAATCAACATAATAATATAACGTCACCAATTCATCATCATGGAAACTGTGCGACTGACTCTCTTTATAGATTTTACTTATTCAATCTCGTGTACCACTCTAAGGAGCCCAAGTTAATGGGTACAGTTTCCAACCCTCTGGTCTTTCACTGTTTTGTTCCTCCACTCATATGTTAAGGAACTATATAAATACTATCTGAATATGCAGGAGATATCGAGCGAATGGTGCACGGTGCACTCGGAGGCCATGTCGCCCGCCGATATGCCGATGACTGCGGGCGTCAGCACGGCCGCCTTGCTCGCCGTCTGTCCGCTGGCTCTACTGGCCGCCGTCGCGGTGGCTGTACTGTACTGGAGGTTAGTTTTTCACACTTATACTCCTTTTCACTAGAGCTACGCCTAAGGGATATATGCTGCCAACTTATTTGTCAATAAGCGACCAACAGCCGCCTACACTACACTGCGCATCAATGGCTCTGGTTGCCGGATCCGCGCAATGGATAGTAGGGAAACTCCGTTATTTTATTTTTATCATGTTTTATATGCTCTTTATTATCCTTGTCCATAGCCTTTTGCTATTTTATTGTCTTTTTATATTGTTAATTTTAAGACGGGTTTACTTGCTTTTTTTTGTCATCATGTATTTTTTGACTTTTACTTGACGTTGACTTTTTATTTATTTTCAATAAAAATAATCCAGCCTGGAGAAATTATTTTACACACATTAAACTTAAGGCTAATTTTAAGAACTCTGACCCCCACATCAGAGGTGAGCACGCGGGCCGGGCCGATAGAGGTCCGGAAAAAAAAAAAAAAAAAAAAAAAAAAAAAGGGCTATATCTCAAGCACGGTGCGGTACCGGTGAAGGTAAACATTGTGAGGAAACCTGCACGTCTAGGAAAGCAGTGTTGATTTGTGCGGGAGGGGAGTTTTTACACTTTGGGTTGGTTTTAGTAAAGATTTCTAAGGATCACTAATTTTTTCTAGTAATAAATATAGCCTATGTTACTCAGTGATAATGTAGCTTTCTAACGGTAAAATAATTTTTGAAATCGGTTCAGTAGTTTTTAAGTTTATTCGTTACATACAAAAATACAAATCTCTCCTCTTTATAATATTAGTATAGATAGTGTTTGCGCCACTGGCGGGTGATTCGTTTGCAACCAAGCGGGTATCCTCCATACAGTTGTAAACAGTTTGCTGGTGTCCGGTCCTAGTGAGTTCTGTCCTTAATGTGACGTTTAATCTCCGGGCACACTGGGATGTCACGCTACGCGCTGATTTTTTTTTTGCTTATATTATAATGAACTGTATCTATACATACAAATAAATAAAATTGGAGTGTCTGTTTGTAATATCAAAATAACACTTTTTTACAAAATGCGTATGAAAGTATATACGATACCTATAATACATACATACAAATACATACATACAAATAAATAAAATTGGAGTGTCTGTTTGTAATATCAAAATAACACTTTTTTACAAAATGCGTATGAAAGTATATACGATACCTATAATACATACATACAAATACATACATACAAATAAATAAAATTGGAGTGTCTGTTTGTAATATCAAAATAACACTTTTTTTACCAAATGCGTATGAAAGTATATACGATACCTATAATACATACATACAAATACATACATACAAATAAATAAAATTGGAGTGTCTGTTTGTAATATCAAAATAACACTTTTTTTACCAAATGCGTATGAAAGTATATACGATACCTATAATACATACATACAAATACATACATACAAATAAATAAAATTGGAGTGTCTGTTTGTAATATCAAAATAACACTTTTTTTACCAAATGCGTATGAAAGTATATACGATACCTATAATACATACATACAAATACATACATACAAATAAATAAAATTGGAGTGTCTGTTTGTAATATCAAAATAACACTTTTTTTACCAAATGCGTATGAAAGTATATACGATACCTATAATACATACATACAAATACATACATACAAATAAATAAAATTGGAGTGTCTGTTTGTAATATCAAAATAACACTTTTTTTACCAAATGCGTATGAAAGTATATACGATACCTATAATACATACATACAAATAAATAAAATTGGAGTGTCTGTTTGTAATATCAAAATAACACTTTTTTACAAAATGCGTATGAAAGTATATACGATACCTATAATACATACATACATATACATACATACATACAAATAAATAAAATTGGAGTGTCTGTTTGTAATATCAAAATAACACTTTTTTTACCAAATGCGTATTAAAATATATACGATACCTATAACGAAAACGCAATTTTAAAATTTTTTGTCTGTCTGTCTGTCTGTCTGTCTGTCTGTTTGTTTGAGGTAAACTTCTAAACGGCTGAACCGATTTCAATGGGACTTTCACTGACAGATAGCTGACGTTCCAAGGCGTAACTTAGGCTACTTTAATTTTAGAAAAAGCATTACGGTTCCGCGGGAAATACATAATACCCATATTTCCGGGTAATCTCCCTAAAGTCCACGCGGGCGAAGTCGCGGGCACAGCTAGTTAACTTATAATTATAAAACTCTTTTTTAAGGATTCCCTCGTAAATTTATGAGTGATGGCATACTTTTTGTGGCGTGTGTACAGGTGTAGATCTCGGCTAAGTAAATGCATCAGCGCTGCGTATAATTACTTGGAGGAGGGCGGCGAGAGGGCGGGGAGAGCGCCTCACAACTCATACAAGAAACCCGGTGAGTTATAATTAATCGTGATTAGCGGCGAAGGTTGAATTGAAAGTGACCATTATTACGGACGATATTGTAAGGTGGTGTGTATAGGGGGCAAGTAATACCAACCAAAGCCGTTTGTATACTGTCATTTTTCACTCTTACAAGCTCTTATTTATACAAGTTTATACTACTACATCTCACTTCCCTTAAAAAAAAAGTACTAATACATTGTTTTTCTTTTAATAACATTAAAAAAAAAAAAATTTTTACTACCTACTACATCTCTTATAAGTAGGTTACCCTTATATTTATGATTACAAGAGTTGAGCTATGCACTCAACTAGATATATTAAACATGAAATTAATTTAAATATATTGTTAAAGCTAAGCTTAAAACATATATAGGTTGTTTATAATGAACCTTTGCTATAAAGTTTGGTACGATTCTTATGCACTATGTCCTCTTTATTATTTTTTAAAATCTTAACATTACAATCCAAGTCTTCTATAACTAAATATGGTCCTAAGTATATGGGATCCATCTTATTTCTGATGGTTTTTTTTTATCAATAACATGTTACTTTTTTATAATAGATTGGATTTCCTATCATATCCTTTCATATCTATTTTTCCTATCAATTTTTGTCTGAATTAGATTATCAACAATTGCAGTCTGTATTTAAACTCTAAAGCGTAATTATCACGACTACGAGAGTCATACAAGTTTGAAAATTGTATGACTCTCGTTGTCGGTAGCTTTCCTTAAAATGTGTAAAGTTTAAGTTGTGTACAAACCGTTTGCAGTGGCACGTTTCTTGAATGAACTCATATATGAAGATTGTGGTGTAGTATCTTGTATAAGTAAGGGGTGTGTTCCCAGCACTGGTGAACTGTTCGCCGGTGCGCGCGTGCGGCGCGGGCGGGGCGGGCGGCGCGGGCGGGGCGGGCGGGGCGGGCGCGGCGGGCGGCGCGGAGGGCGCGGGGGCGGCGCGCCCGCCGCGCATGGCCGGGCCCGCGCACCCCGCCGTGCCCGCCCGCGACTTCCCCAAGCACGTCGCCGGCCTGCACGCCGACGGCGATATTGGATTTAGGTAAGCGTGACTCTACACCACCACTTTAACTTATGTTATGACCTGTACGGTGATTACGTAATGCTCTTGCAATCCTATTGCTATCACTTTCTATCAAAATATATGGAAACGCCGCCATGTTTTGCAATTTCAAAACAAAAATGTCTGCTACTATAGTTGCGCATGCTTTTGTTGTTACTTTTATACACTTGCAAGTCGCAATTTAGCAGTTAATTTGAATGTGGTTTAAACGGTCGTCAACGATTTTTGTTACAGCAAAGAATACGAGATTGTGGTGGCCAAGTCGGCCGCACTCAGCCACACGAGCCACCACAGCCACCGTCCTGAAAACAGGCTGAAAAACAGATACCTGAACATCACTGCGTGTGAGTAGAATTAGTTGTAATTATTGAGGCGAACATTTGTTGTACATTTTTATAGAGCCTTAATAATTAGTACTTTAAATCGGTAGTAGGACTATTTCGTTTCTAAAGAATTATGACAATGCTAAGGTGATTTGTTGAAACGAACACAAGATCGACTTGGGTAGATTCTTTCAAGGCGTACCGCGGCGTTCACCATAGTATTAACTAGTATGAATGTGTGGTGTCTTTGTGCGCCCGCAGACGACCACTCGCGCGTGTGCGTGTCGGCGGGCGCGCGGTGCGGCGCGGCGGGCTGCGCGGGCGGGGCGGGCGGCCGCGCGCCGCCCTGCGACTACGTCAACGCCAACTTCATCGACGGCATGCTGCCCGCGCTGCAGCCGCACCACCTGGCGCGCCTGCGCCGCCGCCTCGAGCGCAGGGCCAGGCCGCACAGGTAGGTACCTGCCGACTGCAGCGACGGCATGCTGCCCGCGCTGCAGCCGCACCACCTGGCGCGCCTGCGCCGCCGCCTCGAGCGCAGGGCCAGGCCGCACAGGTAGGTACCTGCCGACTGCAGCGACGGCATGCTGCCCGCGCTGCAGCCGCACCACCTGGCGCGCCTGCGCCGCCGCCTCGAGCGCAGGGCCAGGCCGCACAGGTAGGTACCTGCCGACTGCAGCGACGGCATGCTGCCCGCGCTGCAGCCGCACCACCTGGCGCGCCTGCGCCGCCGCCTCGAGCGCAGGGCCAGGCCGCACAGGTAGGTACCTGCCGACTGCAGCGACGGCATGCTGCCCGCGCTGCAGCCGCACCACCTGGCGCGCCTGCGCCGCCGCCGCGAGCGCAGGGCCAGGCCGCACAGGTAGGTACCTGCCGACTGCAGCGACGGCATGCTGCCCGCGCTGCAGCCGCACCACCTGGCGCGCCTGCGCCGCCGCCTCGAGCGCAGGGCCAGGCCGCACAGGTAGGTACCTGCCGACTGCAGCGACGGCATGCTGCCCGCGCTGCAGCCGCACCACCTGGCGCGCCTGCGCCGCCGCCTCGAGCGCAGGGCCAGGCCGCACAGGTAGGTACCTGCCGACTGCAGCGACGGCATGCTGCCCGCGCTGCAGCCGCACCATCATCATCATCACGCCTGTATTCCCCAAAGGGGTAGGCAGAGGTGCACTGCAGTGCACCCACCCTTCGCCAATGTATTTTGGTCCCAATGTATTAGGGGGCAAGCCTATTGCCATTATACTGGACACATTCTCCCTTAATACTATGAAAGCGCAGCCGAATTTGTTGTCTTCACCCTAAAGATCGTATTTATAACGCTAACAGGCAACCATCAGTGAAGCCCACAAAACCGCCTCCGAACCTAGCCGAGGGTATAGAGTCCGCGTTCCTGAACATCGAGTTCTCAGGGATCGTGGAGTCTGACGAGCTGAACGAGGACTCCGACAGCGACAGGAGCGACGACGACTCTGAACTGGATGACGTGTACGTTGATATCGGTAAGTGTGCATTACGTAAGCGTGTCCTCATCTGGCTCACACCAAAGAGTTATGTAGAGTCATGATTTCTCGAAGACTGTCACAGGAGATTTCGTTCTTTGGCTACCATTCCGGACTCTACGTCTGCCTTGAAATCAATCGGATTTGAAATAAAACGAAATTACCAAAATAAATAAATCAAAAAAAAAATTACGTAATTTCGAGTCAGTGTCACAAATCTGACAGTTGAAAGAGATAAAACTTATGTCTACGCGGTCATGCTGAGCCTACTGCTTCCACTGAGAAGAGCCGATAAGAAACTCAATGGCTACTCTTTTCTATCTCCCTACCAGACGGCGTACAGACCCGCGTTAAGTTGGAGTGGCTGGTGTGGCGGCGGCGGTATATCGCGACGCAGGGCCCCACGCCCGCCACCGTGGACGCCTTCTGGCGCATGATATGGCAGCACCGTGTCCTCACCATCGTGATGATCACCAATCTAGTCGAAAGGGGGCGGGTATGTCGTTTTTCTACCACAATACCATATTTCTACCATATTACCTTATTTATACCATATTACCGTATTTCAACCACATTTATATATTTCTACCATATTACCATTTATCTACCACATTGCTATATTTCTACCATATTAACATATTTCTACCACATTACCGTATTTCTACCATATTACCGTATTTTTACAATATTTCTATATTCCTACCATATTAATATATTTCTACCATATTCCCATATTTCATGGATTGGATCTTTTTTGTTTAACTACGTCCAAAGGCAATCCCAACTAAACGACAAAAAAACGTAAAATGAGGTATAATTTCGAACGGCCAGATGTTTCTGCGTCGTTTCGTACATATATTTAACTCATTTTACGTTTTTATTTTCGCTTAGCATGGATTGCCTTTCCAGCGTCGATATGGTCTCATGTTGATGTTGTGTTGTAGCGTAAATGCGACATGTACTGGCCGGCGGGCGGCGCGGGCAGCTCGGCCGAGTTCGGCGGCGTTCGCGTGACGCTCCTTCACGAGGACGTACGGGCCGCGTACACTGTCAGGCACATGCGCGTGCACAACCTACGAACGGAGTACAGTGGGGTGAGTGAACTCGGCACCAAGTGTACTAGAATGAATAGGGCTTAGTTTAGGCATGAAAACAATGATTTTAACAATGGCTGCTACTGTTCAGACTTAACTAAATTTCCTTGTTTCCCTTCCCGATCTTTACCCTCAGCCCGTGGCAAAAGGCCACGTATCCGAAGTTGGATGCAGGTTTTTTGTGTATCCGAACGCAACCTTGCGGTAGTACACTATCTGTGCGCGCGGAAAAAGCATCGTATATCAAGAAAAAGAATATTTTTTTTCTATTCCACTAAATGAACAAAAACGTGCCGTGGGAAGTGAAAGTGGTCAACATGAACCCGGGCTGTGAGTACCATACCCTTTCATTACCTTTCCCTTAGTAAGTCTGAACTATATATTGTTACAAAGGTCGAAATAGTTACACGGCTGGTTTAGCACATTTAGCTACAATATAACTTGTTATAAAATCATTAAGCTTTAAGCCTATCACTGTGGCGTCATCACTTAAGCGTCAAAATGTTAGCCAATACTAGAACAAATTGTGGCAATTTGCATATAGATTGCATTTTGTGCGGTAAACGCCGCTCGCCCCTTAATACATTGGGACCAAAATGCATCGGCGAAGTGTGGCCTCTGCCTACCCTTTCGGGGAATACAGGCGCGTTGATGTAAAAGCCACGCCGCCGTCAGAGTTCGCTCGCGCTGTCAGTATCATTTAGTTGAAGAATGAACTTTTTCTACGAGTTACAGTATTTTTTTTTGGTATGGTATCAATTTACTTTTAATTTTTACGCTTCATAAGTGACGCCTTTACATTCTACAGTGATAGTGTTCTTAGACTTGAGGCCTAGTTTGGTGAATTGTTGTGAAATGAAATTTCTACTATTAACCTGCGCGTCTATAGAAAGGCGTGTGAAGTTCCCTGGGTCAGCGTAGTGGACTATGGCTAATGACTAATCTCCCTCGTATTGAGGGGGAATGTGCCCGGTATAATGGCAATAGGCTCGCCCCCTATTACATTGGGACCAAAGTACATCGGTGAAGTGTCGGCGCCTACACTCTCTGCCTACGCCTTCGGGGAATACTGGCGTGATGGTGTATTATATTAAAATGTAACGTCCAGGGCAGCGAGCCGAACAGCCCGGACAGCGCGTGCAGCTCGCGGTCGGGGCGCGTGGTGGTGCAGTACCACTACACGGTGTGGCCGGACCACGGCACGCCGCGCCACCCGCTCGCCGTGCTGCCCTTCGTGAAGGCGGCCGCCGCCAACCCCGCCACCGTGCTCGTGCACTGCAGGTCACTACACACTTCTCCAAACATCTAGAATGTTCCCGAACGCTCCGACATTGAACGTTCCGAGCGGGGGCGGAAAATCTCAAAGTGGCGCCCCTCTGAATTCAAAATTCGAATCGAATAATACTAAAATAATAGATTCGATGCTCATTGTAAGGCTCCGCCTTGACGCCTCATTGAATAGCGTCGCGACGCTAGATATGAGGTGACAAGACGCTTATCAGTGGTCGCCTTTCGGCTGAATTTGCCACCCCCCTATGACGGCGCCCGTCCAAATTTGTGTGTGACGTACTACGTACGGCAGATTGTCTATGTCAATATGTAAAAGGTAAGACAGCATCAATGAGACGGAATTCAGTCCAATTTTTTTTCGGAAGTCGATTTTAGACATTTTCTAATATCATTTTCCTTATTAAAGTGATAATTTATTGAACCATTAATTTTATAATGCCCTCTAACACTAACACTAAGCGATGCCTTAACATGGTTAAAACTGACAACTGCCTAATGTTTAGGCATATCCTATTGTTTATAAAAAAGTGCATTTCTCCAAAAAACGTGTATGCTGTCTTATTTATAGCGCGGGCGTGGGTCGGACGGGTACCTACATAGTACTGGACGCGCAGCTCAACCAGCTCAAACTGACCGGCACCCTCTCTCCCCTGGGTTTCCTCTGTCGTGCGCGTACGCAGCGCAACCACCTCGTGCAAACCGAAGAACAATACGTGTTCGTCCACGACGCTCTCCTTGAACACGTACGCTCCGGAGACACCGAAGTACCCTTCGAGAAAGCCAGACAATACCTAACCAAACTCCTCGAACCGATATCCGACGACGAACTGGCCGTTCTCGACCTTAATCCCACCAGGCATAAGAGCGCTAACGATTTAACCAACGGCATCGAAAATGGCGAAACTTCCAGTATAAAATCCAGTACCAGCGACAAGGAAGTGTTGGAGAATGGAAGTCAAGTGTCGATAAAGACTGACGATTTGAACAGCGAACAGAGCAAGTCGGTGAAGGATTCGGAAGGTCAGGACGACCAGAAGGAGTTGGTGAACGGGGAGGAGACGGAGGGAGTGTACGATTTGGCGCCGAGATCGACAGACACTTACAGTAAGAAGATGCAGGCGTACAATAATTTGAGTGAACAGGAGAAAGAAGAGATTAGAAGGTGAGTTTAAAGCCCCCGGGTATACGACAATGAACTGTATTGACTCATAGTAAAAGCTAAGTCTTCAACGATATGTCATTGACAGTGCGATTGACCTTTGAGTTGTTGTTGAGTGCCTGAACTATTCATCCGATTTTGATGAATAAGGTCAATAGATTCGTTCGTTATTATGGCTCAGGTGACATATGTTACGTTTTAACCGACTTCAACAATATGAGGAGTCGATTTTACCTTGTAAACGCCGTTTACAGTTTTGTTAAACTGTTTTCAGCTTGTTACTGTCCTATAGCTCTGGCCCGCTCTTGGGCAAAGGTCTCATTCTCACCGCCATGTTTAGATAGTGAAATATTATTTGTACAGAGCAAATCGTGCTGAGAACTACGCGTTACTGGAACGTATGAGGACATTGGCTACGCGACATCACACGTACCAGGGCCCGCCGCCGGTCAATCTACTCGAGAAACAATTTCTGGTAAGCGCCTATATGCCTATAAGGACTGATAGCCGAGTGGTCGAATGCACACTTTGATATCAAAGGGTGCAGGTTCAAACTATGCTCGCACCTCTGGGTTTTAAGTGCGAATCTCATTTTTATCCGAGATTATCGCTTGCTAATAACGGTGAAGGAAAACATGTACGTCTGAGGAAACTTGAATAGTTCTCGATATACGTGTGAAGCCTGCCGACTAGCAGTGGGTTTGGTGGTGGACTATGGCCTGAATTACCCTCGCATTGAAGGGAGGCCCATGCCCAGTAGTTGGAAATAAATGAAATGTCTATGAATATGGAGCTTGATGTGTGTAATGTTTTGCGTTCAGCTAATAACCCGGTCGTGTGTGGAAGCGAGCATATGCGCGCGCGCACAGCACAACGCTGAAAAGAATCGAGTGGGAGGAATACTGCCATCGGATTCTGCGAGGGTTATGCTCGTCCCCAAACCAGGGGTTGAAGGTAAAATAAACTTTATTATTTCTATATTGTGGTTTAAAATGTGTTTAACAAGAATGCAACCCTTATTCAAGTACATTATGTGAAATAATTGTATGATGACGCAATATCGGCAACCAATTTTATAGCTACCTTATTTTTTTCTTCTGAAAAATTATAACATTAACTCCTTTATTTCACATCTTTCTTATAAAATACATTTTTAAATATATATATTAAAAATACATTTAAAAATATAAAAAACAGTTCCCCACCGGCATCTGGAACAGGGTCCTAGTTACCAGTGGTTAGGGCTCCAGAGAGAGGAACTTCCTCACAATGCGCGCCGTCTCCAGAAGTACCGCCTTCTGAATCTGTCCCTTGATCCAGCCGTCTAACGTGAGCCTCTTCAGATGTTTGTCGAGGCTACATTAATTTATTTTTATGCTGTGTGTAGTTTAGCAGTTCCATTAGCCCCTTCAACTAAGTTAATAGAGCTCACGTTCATAGGTTAATGGCCGCGGTGGGGTTAGTATTTTAGTTTTAACAATATTAACTGTCAATTTGTTACAGATTTTGTACTAAACTAATTATCAAAAACTCAAAGTAATAATAAAAACATTGTTCATCTCCCAACTTTATCACGTTCATCACCCATTTTTAGTTAGGATGTGCATTTTTTGAATTTGACCTTGCTATTAATCACTCGACATTGGTATAAATACCCGCGGTTGCAGCCATTTCAGATGTAATTAGATAATTACATTAAAATTTTATCATTTCGTAAATGTATTGTATATCGAATATCACCTTAACTTAGGGTCCTATTTGTTCACTAGGTTGTTAAAAAAGCAGTAGTAGCCGAGTGGTCGAACGCACGCCTTGCAAATCAAAGTGTGCAGGTTCAAACCCCGGCTCTGACCTCTGGGTTTATGTGCGAATCTCATTTTCATCCGTGATTATCACTTGCTATGAAACGGTGAAGGAAAACATCGTGAGGAAACCTGCACATCTGAGGGAACTTGACTAGTTCTCGATAGATGTGTGAAGTCTGCCAACCCGCACTGGGCTAGCGTGGTGGACTATGGCCTGAATCCCCCTCGCATTGAGGGGAGGCCCGTGCCCAGCAGTGGGACGTTAAAAGGGCTGTAGTTAGTTTTAATAACATTGGTTCAAGAGAGGTGGCAGTAACTCGACAAGTTAGAGGTCTAGGTCTAGGTCTAATCGCGTGTGTGTGGTAATAGGCAGCGAGTACGTGAACGCGTCGTGGGTGTGCGGGCGGCGGCGCGTGCGCGAGTACGCGGTGGCGCAGCACCCGCCCGCGCGCGCCGCCGCCGACCTCTGGCGGCTGCTGTGGGACCACACCGCGCAGCTCGTGCTGCTGCTCGCCGGGACCGACGGCCGCGCCGGGACCGACACCGACACCGGCATCGACAACACCGACACGGTACCCACTAGACGCGACCGTATTGTTCTAATTAACCCTTTCAATAACATATTTGTGGAGTGACGCGAATGGATAAGGTGAGGAATGTGTATATTAGAGGTAGTATAAAAGTAGCGCCCATAACGGAAAAAGTGAGAAGTAAGAGACTAGAATGGTTTGGGCATGTGATGAGAAGAGATGAGAAGCATCTGACTAAAAGAGTGATGAGTATGAATGTAGATGGATACAGAGCGAGAGGAAGACCAAAGAAAAGATGGATGGATTGTGTAAAAAGTGATATGAATGAGATCGGAGTGGATGTCGGTATGACGGAAAAGCGAGATGAATGGAAGAAAAGGACATACTGCGCCGACCCCAAATAATGGGATAAGGTAAGGCAAATGATGATGATGAAAGTACTGTTAAACATATTTTTTACTATGGGTCGTCCCAAATGGGAATATCATCATCTCATATTTTTTACACACTCCATCCATCTTTTCTGTGGTCTTCCTCTCGCTATAATATCGTCATCACATACTTATTGTATAACCCCAAATTAATCAAAGCTTGTACTATGGGGACCTTACAATGGACTGGGGGTGATCCCAGTTACACCCGGAACAGGACTAATTCAAATTATAATTATATCATACGTCTAGCCGTTTGAGCGTAGGCCGCTCATATCGCTCCACTGGGTGGTTATGGGTTCGTTTCCCAACAGTGGCGATTTTTAGAAACGGCCGTTTCGGAATTCGTCCTGTTCTGGGTGTAACTGGCATAGCCCATAGTACAGCTTTGCTTAGTCTGGGATCATACGATGAGTATAGATATTGTGTCGATATTTTTTTTTGTGCCGATACCTTTGTAGTTGACATTTAGCTCACTACGGTTCATGTCTTTCGCAGGACTGCGAAATATTCTGGCCGACGGAAGAGGAGAAGGAATTGTTTGTAGCGAACTTCAGAGCGAGTTTCGTATCGAAAGACACGTACGTGGCGTACAGGAAACCCGACAAGAAGTCGCCGACCGCCTCCCCAGTGGAAGCCGAGACTAACGGCTATAGGCGGCAAGAGAGCGACTGCGCCGACGACGAACGACTCATACCGGAGAACTCCCCAGTGACGGAACCCGAACCCGCGTACCGTTTCGACAGAACCGAATTGAGACTCGAGAGACTGAGCGCGGGCAACAGAGACCTATCAGCACGGAAATCCATAGCGAACGGCGACCTATTCTCGTCGTTATCCGAAAAGAAAAACGGTCCGCGCAGCCCGTCCAAAATGTCACTCAAAAACTTCAAGATTAGCTCCCCGACGAAGTTTAAATTCCCCGAGTGGGGGACGCGGACGGCCGGCTCGCCCCCCGACACGGCGCCGCCCCCTCCCCCGGTGGCGCCGGCACTCTCCGTCGAGGAGGAGTGCGAGCTCCGCCGTCCGTGCTACGCGTTCCAAAAAGTCGACACCGTCCCGGACGATGTCCCCACAGATCGTGTTATCCAAGTCACCAATGTCAGTGTTCATTCGTTACAAGACGATTATCAGTTAAGTGTTAAGTTTATCAAGTGCAGTGGTTGGATGGACGGTGATACCGCGCAGTATTCCGCGGGTAAACCCGATGACAATGAGTTTGTTAGGGCTGTGAGGCAGGCGACGAGTGATGCGGAAAGGGAACGCGCCATTGACAGGCTCGTGGAGCCGTATAAGGACTCGTTCGCGCTGGTGGAGTATGTCGCCGGCTGTCAGATGGAATATAAAAATGGACCTGTCGTCGTCGTTGACAAGTAAGTGATCGAAAAACTGTGCTATAAGTTTTACCCATAGAGAAAATCGGAGATGGCCCTATCGACTCTGGCCTGCGGCAATTTTTTCTGACGTTTCGCAAATTTTGAGTTACTTTGTATTCGAACGAAGTTGTAGAACACGTAAGAAAATGATGTTCGAGTGGCAGTGTAGTTTACACTCTGTTTCATATCTGTAGTTCTAGCTCGTGCGCCAAGACTAGACTTACGCCACGGATTATGTGGACTTTGTCTCTTTCTCACGTATGAAATAAGACAGAGAGCGAGCGACGTTAACGATAACGTGATTATGTTTTTGTATGACATAAACGTCGAGTCGTTGTCAAATTACAATTAAACTATATATGATAGCATGAATAATATTGTCGTCTTCTTCTGACATTACGGCCGTAAGAAGGACGGCGATACGCTTAGTTTAATTTGGCGGCAACAGAATTGACACCAACATGTGTGTACGCATTTAAATATATGACTTACCCCATAGGGTATTTTGATTGACTTACCAATTGCGATATTGTAACCCTATGACACCATCGAACCCATTATGTAATTTCCCCTTCGCCGTAACTACCAATTGGTACCATAACTTTGGCATAGATACGGGGGTTGGAAAGCGATGAACTTCTGCACGCTGTCGGCGGCGTGCGGCGGCGCGCGGGACCCCGCCGCGGCTGACCCCGGGGCGGCGTTCCGCGGGCCGGCCGAGTCCCGCGCCGCGCTCTACAGCTGGGCGGCGCTGGGCGCGCACGCCAGGGCCGCCGACCCCGCCGCCGCCGCGCAGGCGCACTCGCACGCCGCGCTGCTCGCCGGATACTGCGCGCTCGCCTCCTATGGACCCCTGGTACACGCCAGGGCGAACAGGTGAACCAGGTACTATCACCATTCTTCTCCTACATACTATTTCTTGATTGCAATTTTAAGTTCTCATCTTGTGGTTAGATGGCTATGTACTCTCGCCGCTTATGGACTCCTGGTACACGCCAGGGCGAACAGGTGAACCAGGTACTATCACCATTCTTCTGTAGGAGAAGAATAAATCAAGAAATAGTTTTCTTGATTGCAATTTAAAGCTTTTCAGTACAGTTCAGTTCTAAAGTACAATCATCGTTACTTGCCTTTTCGTTTTTGAGATCTAGAAATAACTGCATTGCAGCATTGTAACTCACCAAAAAAGAAAGAACATCTTGCAAAAACATTGTAACCCCATATTAGTATAACTAACAAATGATTCGGAAATGGCCTTCTAGGATTTGCTCCAGTCTGGGTGTAACTGGGATCGCCTCCAATCGGTTGTATGGTATCCATAGTACAAGATTTTTTTTTGTTTGGGACGATGAGTGTCATCTGTCTTATCTGGCGATATTTATTTTATTTATAAGTGTGGTCCCAGTTGTAATGAATGAGCGAGACAACATTAATTTAATCGACTCTCTCTCTCTCTCTGTCTCCAGGTCCTCCGCTGCATCTGAACGTGAGTCTCGGTAGTATCTGTAACTAAAATACTCAGTGCGTTGTGTGGCCCCCCTCCCACACGGCCCGCCCCGCGACGGTGGGTAGATATCTCACTCTGTAGGCGAGTCGTATTAGTTATGCATAACTTATATAGATGTGTTTTTTACGGTGTAATTGGAGTTACGGTTTAAATGATTTGTCGATGGTTTGCGTTTGAGAATGGAATAGCTTCGCGTAAAGCCTTCCGTGGTTGCCCCAATAATAATTATGTATTATGTTTTTGTATGACATAAATGTCGATTCTGTTGTCAAATTACAATTTAACTATATATGATAGCATGAACAATATTGTCTTCTTGTTCAGACATTACGGCCGTAAGAAGAACGCGGTACGCTTAGTTTAATTTGGCGCCAACAGAATCGACACCGATACGCGTGTACGCATTTAAAGACATCACTTACCCCATAGGGTATATTGATTTACTTACCAATTGTGATATTGTAACCCTATGACATCACTAAACCCATTATGCAATTTCCCCTTCGCCGTAACTACCAATTGGTACCATGTTTTTCATGAGCACATAACTGTAATTGGTTCAAAGGAGACGGATACGCTTTCATACATTCTTGGGCCCAGTTGTAAAAATATGAGAGTGGTGTCAATTAAGAGCATATATATTATCCAACCATTTCCGAAAATTTTGCTGATCTTGGCTATCTGAGAGCAGAATTATAAGAGATTTAGTAAAAGTGTGGTTATTCAACAAAGTGACAACAACCTAGATACTATACAGCTGATTTTTTAACTGTGATTGTTATTTTGTTTTAATATACAGTTTTGGTGTTAATTCAACCACTTTAGTGTATATTAATATATTAAAATGAATACAATTATGTGCTTAATCATTTATAACACAATTTGTTTTTGAGCTACCGAACGTGCATACTCTGTATGGGGCGCGCGGGCGTTCGGAAACTCGTCCGTCGACATTTTGTGGAGCGTTCGGAAACGCGGACGCCACACAGTTATTTACTATATTAATTGTAGTTTTTTATTGTTAATGATTACAATGTATTTATTCATTTTGATTGAATCAACCAAGTATTTTATGTTCATTTGTTTAAATCATTCACAGTGATCGATTATTGTAATCGATACTCTATTTCTTCAGTGAAATATACTTATTTTTATAATTTCTCGTCTCCCAGATAGTGAATTGAGCTGATTTTTTATATTTTGAAATAGAAAAAAATACCGCAATTTTAAAACCATATCTCAACTTATTACAATTGGGCCCAGAGATCCCCGTCTCCTTTATACATGAAATAACTGCAAGCGATGTCGACAGCTTGGTGTAGAGGTTCGAGTGTAGGCCGCTCAGCTCATTGTATGGGGTGGTTGCCGGTTCAATTACTGTCAACGGAAAATTTTGGAAATTGACTTTACACAATTAAAAATGTCTGGGTTTAACCCTAGATCCCCATCACCCCCCACATCTTAATCTGGGATCATACGATGAGTATGTGTTGTCTAGCAATGTATTATAAATATCGAGGGATGAAAGGCTATTTCACTTATGCGACACTTTGGGCGATATAAACTTATATACGAGGTGTTTCAGAAGTCCGAAATAATACTTTGACGTTTGCATCTCAGTATCGGGTTTACAACTGAATGGTATAAAAATTTGATCGAAATTCGACCATGTTTTTCTCGTAATATATCGAGGCCTATGTAAAATTTTCATGTTCTGTTTTGTGAATATTGGTAGTCGCCCCTCATATGTGTAGTTTACATTTCTGAATAGGGTTATGGCTGGATGTACCCAAAGGCCAGAACACGATACATGTGACAAATATTCAAAGGTGTTTATCTCTCGAACTATGATAGTTAGGTTTAATCTGTCTTCACTAATCATCTACATGTGAGCTACCGTATATGTACCCAAAGTATTATTTCGGACTTCTGATACATTCTGTACCTATATATTTGGAATCAGCGATTTTTCTGCGTCGAATGAGTATGCTCTCCTGTAAAGTTTAAAAATGTCACCAAATCAAATGCCTATCACACCTCGATGTATTCGATGGCTTGGAAAACGAGTTAAATGTATAAATTTGTACTAATTACAGTACCTAATAATATTTTTTTTAGCCGGTTTATTAGCTAGATATCATTTGAAGTAGCCGATATGTGATGCTCAAAAATGTAACTACAATAATGTAGCGGACCTAACTAAAATAATTTGGAGGTTACACAAACTTCGATTAACGGCTTTTCAGAATCAGAATCAGAATTTTTTTATTCATACAGGCACTTATGAATCGTCAGTAAAAAATAAATAATATTAATAGTATCTCTACCACCCATTCGGAATGCATTTCCTATGGAGAAGAATGGGCAAGAAACTCCATGGTTGCTTTTTTCCAATAAGGATTTACATGTTATTTGCGTTACAATGTGTTTTACTTAATTAACAATTATACAATATAAAGTTAATGAGGCTATACAATCTCAAAACACAAAATTAATCAGCAATACAAATTACAAGCTATGTCAGTGTAAGATTTAAAGGTAGGAAGGAGGAGGAAAACGGGACAAATAGCAAACATCCCTCAAATGACATTGAAATAAAACTATTTTACGGATTTTATCGCGTTTATTTACTATTTTATTTTCCCGACGTTTCGGCTGCTTTACAGCAACCATGGTCACGGGGGGACTGAGGTGTTAGACGTCCTGATGTCAAATAAACGCGATAAAATCCTTAAAATAGTTTTATTTCAATGTATAGTATTCGCGTAAATATAAGAAAACAATATCCCTCAAATGAGTTCCTGTGGAGCCAGACCAGCGCCTGACCAAGCGTGTTTATCCTCTAGATAATTCTCTATTGTGTAATATGCTCATTTGTCATTAAAATTTAGACTGGCATATATTTAGTACTCTTATTCCTGAAATGGGATTATTTGGAGGTACATTAGACGCATGCAATAGTAGTAAAAAATATTCAATGTCATATAGCTCAGAAATTATGATAGTTATGTCTTCACCGAACCGTTTATGTAGAGATAAAATCGACACCCCCATGCATTTTTTTTATAGCCTATTGTATGTCCCACTGCTGGGCAAAGGCCTCCCCCTCTCGTCTCCACATGTCCCTATCCTGGGCTTGTTGTGGCCCCATGCAATAACATTGTAATTTATTTTTCTTACATTTTGGTGGGAGCGAAAATAAAGTTTAAAAATTTGCATCATCTCATGGTTGATCCCTACAATACTCCAAAGTGATGTTATCCGTATCTTATTGTATTTCATTGAACAAAATAAATATTTATCATTGGTTAGTTACAGTTAATTGTATGAAGGTTACAATGATTTTGCAGGACATTCTTTTATTTTTTGGTGAGTTACAATGCTTTTAAATAAAAAACGAAAAGGCGTAGTGTTACGTTAATTGTACAGAAAAATAATAAAAAAAATAATTATATAGCTACAGCATTGTACGTAAATTTGACAAACAATTTGGTTACACCATATTGCAGGAGGGATTCGAAATATTATTCCGAACTTCTAATACGCCACTGCGATCGTTCGAAGAGATAGGCCGTACCTTAAACTATATTTTTAAATATTTCCAGATAATCGAAGATTGTGGAATCGCCAAATTGATTTTGCGTTGGGTATATCTCTTATGAAATAAAATAAGGTTGTGTACGGCGTATTTATTATGGGTTTTATAGCAATTATTACAACTAGCCGGCCATGCATGAGATGCCTTCTCTATTAGATGCAAGATCTTGAAATGGAATAGATAGATATAAAAATAATTAACCTACACAAATTTTGTTAGTGCGTGCACTAAAATTGATAATTTCATTAAATCCAATGGTGTTGGTCGCAAACTACAGTCTAAACTTTTATTTATTCATTGACAAGCTTGCATTCCGGCAAGTGGTAGGCTACAATTCGCCGATGTATTTTGGTCCCAATGTAATAGTGGGCGAGGCTATTTCCATAATGCCGGGCATATTCCCCCTCAATACGACGCAAATTTGGGCCATAGTTGATACTAAAATATTGCTATCTTGCTTATAAGCTGTATACAGCGAGACTAAAATATTTTAGTCCTGTTAAATTTAGTATAATCGTAATTTGATGCTAACAGAATCGGCACTAATTTATATTTCATTTACTAAGTCACTGTAAAGTCCTGTAGGGTGATTTTAAAACACTCGGAATCGAATTCGGAAACGGAATCGAAAACTTTGAGTTGTCGATTCCGTTTCCGACGGTATGTCAAAACGCGATTTTGAATAGCGGACGGAAGGGCCGATTGGAAAGTTCCGACGTCGGAAAGATTGTGTGCGTTTACAAAGAACGTTTAAAAATGGTAGAAATGGTAGAAATAAAATTCGATTACAAAACAGTTACTAATACGATTTTTTTTGGCCAAAAAGTCTTATATAAACACACTTATCATAATTATAAAATTGGAAATTGATTACTTATTTAAATTATCGATTTAAAACTTACTCTCCTTCATTATTTTTGGTTATAACGAACCTCGAAAATTTTTACTGATACGTCAAAGTGAAAGTGAAGGGTAACATCACGCCTTTGCAACCACGAAGTTTCAGAGCTACGTCATAGATGGCGCATGGCGCTGTATTTCGGTAAATAAAAACACAACCACGAAGTGAATAATGCAGCACGATTGTTTGCCGGCGCTGCACAGCAGCCGCCCTATGTTGTCTCCTATAAGATAATATTCCATCCTATCGAAGGTTGAAGGGAATAATTTTCACAATAATGTAAAGGGCCATAAAACAACGTTAATGGGTTTATTTTAAACACCCTTTAGTACTGACTTACCTTAAATATTATACAAGTATTTAGATAACACTTAAATTTGGTATTTTATTTATGTTTTTGTTCAATTTCGGAAGCTTTCCGCGAGGAAAAAGGTGTCGGAAACTTTCCGTCGATTCGGATGGGTTTATCCGACGAGAAATGTCAAAAATCGTCGGGTACGGAAATCAAAATAGCGATGGCTGGAATCCGTGACGGAAAGATCCGATTCCGTTTCCGAATTCGATTCCGAGTGTTTTAAAATCACCCTGCTGGACTCTAACTCACTCGCCCCGTAATACATTTAGGTATGATGGGTGGGTAGAGTGTTTAAGAGGTAATCGGATCCGGGACCTACTAGGACAGTGGTGGGCAAACTTTCTTAATGGGGGGCCAGAAAGTTTAAGAAATTTCAGAGGGGGCACAGATTTATAGCAAAAATGCATTTTGAAACTTTTAATCATATAAAAACATTACAGCATTACACACTTGCATACAAAATATATTTGTGTACGTTCAGAAAGACGGTGTTCTTATGAAAAAGTGGGGGGGTCCCTCAAAAGAAATTCTTAGAATTTTAGCCCCGAGTTGGGAGTTGGGAATTATAGAGAGGGAGCACTTTATACTTATGGACCGTCGAAACATACCTAATTATCGCGGGCCATATACTATTCATGTCGAAGGACCGTCGGCGGGCTGGATTAAATGCTTTCGCGGGCCGGAGCTGGCCCGTGGGCCGTACTTTGCCCATCAATGTTCGAACGCATGCCTCCCTAGTACATAACTACTATTCTTATATCAACATCTTGCATTTGATCCTAGTACAAACTGATGATAAGTCCGGTCCCAAGTTGTCGTGTCATTATCAAATAGTAATTTATTTTATAATAGAAAATTATTAAATTAATTTTATTTTGTATAAAAAATAATTATTATTTATTTATTTTTATATTATGAACCTCGTGTTCGAGATGAGTTTTTTTTTTTTGGTACAGTACTCTATGGAAATGGCACGGCAATGGACCTTTTGATATTATATTCATTAGTCATATGTTTGCATTTCTTTTTAAAATATGTAGTCGCAGTGCAATAGTGATGTGTTACGCATTTAAAAATATATGTATACACTTCCCCCACTTAGTTATTATTCGTCTATGGTACGGAGATTGTCTATGTGTAGGTATTTTATTTTAAATATACTAACGAAGATTATTGTATAGGCGTATTTGTATTCAGCTTGACGAGTGTGATGTTATTATATTAATTGAAATATGTGCTTTATTGCGTGTGTGCAGAGTTGATATTTCACTATTAAAACAATCAAGGATACATCTTAAGTCCATTAGTATACATTTATAGAGTTTAGATTATACCGAGGGGTGAAAGGCTTAAGCGACACTTTTGGGCGATATTGACTTATATACATATTTGGAATCAGCGATTATTTTCTGCGTCGAATGAGTACGTTCTCCTGTAAAATTAAAAAAAATGGCGCTTAAGTGAAATAGCCTTTCACCCCTCGAATATGATTAGCTATAGAATTTCTCCTCATATGTGATGTACATCTACGTCAATATAAAATAAGTCATAATACATCGCAATAAAGTACATATTTCAACGGTAACTCGTCAATCTGTCGCACCATATTTATAATTCCTATTAAATCAAGTTATGGTCCAGTATTTTTTATTGTAATAATTGTAATCTAGTTGTATCGATATATTTGTGAAGACTGCTTATTAGTGGTTTGTCAATTACGTTGTGAAATGGTAACGTTTGGGTTCAGTAGCGATAATAGCCGTGATTTAATACATTAAGGGCTTTACTTCACCGGGACACCATGGCGGAGCAACCAGTCGCCGCTACCAACAAAATGTATACAGCTCTGTAGAGAGTTACTCACCTGGTGGCCGCTCAGTTGCGCAACCAATTTGGCGGCGCGACCAGCTCGATCAGCAGCACAAAATGTTACTGGTCGCGCATCCATGCTGGTTGCGCTACCACTAATTACTATAGCGCTGTATGGTGTCTCACTCACTCAGCCGCCAGTCCGGCCGCCAGGGACGCTCTCTCTCTCTTTTCCTACGTACATACAACACTAGTGCTATCTCTTTCGAGGTCCAGTTTGATACTGTCGCAGTGTGGTGTGGTGACTCTGGTGTCTGTATGGTGTCTAGTTTGGTAGCTTACGTACACCACGGTGGCGCGACTGGTTGCGCCACCGTGGTGTCCCGGTGAAATATAGCCCTTAATGAATGAATAATAATTAATATCACCAGAGAACACATACTTATGTTCCCAAACTAAGCAAATCTCTGACTATGGGTACCGGAATTTGCCCTGATCTGAATGCAACTGCAAGTTTGTACTATGGGACAAGCTTGCCTTTGTTTGGGATCATACGATGAGTCTGTGCCGTCTGGCGATAATCTCTAATGTGGTTAGATCACTTGCAGTATACACAGCATAGTGATATCACGGCTGATATGACGCTATTAATAATATTATGAAACGATTGTAAACATTAAAACAAATTAAGGACATAATTGGCAATAATTTGACGAGCAGGTCTTGACAGGGGCTTCAAACATTTAATAAATTGCATGAAAACGAGTTCTAGACAGTTTGAGCCCTGGACACACAAGAGCGTCCACATTTATGCCAATACTAAACCACGCACCCTTAGCATGACCCTGTAGACAGTTTTATCTCTTTCAACTGTCAGATTTGTCGAGAAAATCGCGTCACTTCGAGCTTTTTGTACGGAACACGGCTCGGTGTGACGTCATTTTCTCGACAAATTCTACAGATGAATAATAAAATAAAAAATTATTTATTTTCCACACTAGGTTTTGCTAAAATCTATTGCACTTATTGGGATTAAGCTAAAGGTACAATTATTTTAGCAAGGTTTACAGGCACATTTGTAGTTGGTTATAGGGGGTGGCGTAAACTTATGTCTACGCTAGGGTTGCCAACCGTACTATAAAATATAGTATTGTTCTATATTTTAGCTCTGCGTACTATATACTGTTGAAAAAATATATAGTACGCAAAAGTACTATATTTTTGTGCCTTGCATGGAGATTTGCGCGTATACTATAGCGTGTTTCGGAACGGAACGACAACTAAATGAAACTGTCACTGTCAACCAATGTCAACTGAAAGACGTTTTCACAAACAAAAGTACTGGTCTTCTTTACGTACCGCGGTACCGCTTAAAAAGATGTCGTATTGTTTAGCCTCCTTTTTTGACTGACTGACACTTTTTTGTAGGATTTTTGTGAATGTACTATATTTTTGAGTAATGTACTATATATTTTAAGACTGGCTGGAAAATACTATACTTTTGAAAAAAATAGTTGGCAACCCTAGTCTACGCAGTCATGGTACAGGGCCTGTATTGACTCACAGAATAAAGTTCATTCTTCAACGAATTGTCATTAACAGTCAATTTTGCAGCGTGATCGCGTGGCTTTTACCACACGAATTTGATCTTTATGTATATTGACATTGAATTCGTTCTGGTATTGGCAATGATATGGACGTGCGCGGTAGGACGCCTCAGTATGCCCGGGTTTTATTGAAATGAAACATTTCAATCGTTTCATAGTAATGTTATACCCACGAATGTTGTCGAGGTTGGTGTTTAGATATTGATAGGGGCGGGTTGGATGTTTGTGCGGTTGTCACGTGCGCTCCATTATATTAGGCTTAGCTCAATATAATACTCTTAGATGGTTACAAATATATTGTCTGTGGCTTTTTTGAAGCGACTTTTCGATATGATTTGGCGTTACCACATAAATTGCCAATGGTACACCTACTCATAGGACAAGCTCCGCTTAGTATGGGTGTTATTTATTTATATAACATTATATTTGTTTATATTTGTGCATGGTTTTTTTGTAAAATGTTTTATACTACAGTCATATAGGTCTAAGACGTTATAAAAATTTAATATTACTAAGCATGAAATCGAGGAAATAAGAACTATAAACTTTTTGGGTTCAAAAAACCCTTTTATTCTGCGATATACCTTTCTTTTCTTAACGTCGGAAAATTCTTTATGGATACCCAGCCACTTCGGGGGAAGACGCAGAGTTATGTGGGTGTCCCGGCAGAAATTCGTATACCCACTAATAACCGACGGTGTACTATCCTCCGCTCTTATCGCTCTAGCATGCACCGCGACGCTCCTGCGATATACCTACGAATACATATTACGTAGTATTAAAATGATAATGCTGAAAGAGATGGTAGTTACTGCATCCTTATCTTTTGTACAGGCGCAAGTGTAGAGTGAGCGTTTAAATGTACCGCGCAAACATCACCCACCCGTCAACGGTTAACCAAAGATGAGCGAATGTATAGTGTAATGCATAAAGGCTATGTCTCAATGGGACACCAGTGGCGGCACCAGCAGCACCACCCTCGGCCTCAAGCTCCTTACGTCATCGTAAAGTTGCTAAGACTTCATTTTCTAAAGCATGATAATAACATAATTTATCAATGGTAGTTTGGAGGTAAAGGGAGGATCCTCCGACCAGACGGGTGTTGTGTCTGGTGGGCTACTGCCCGACGGTTGTTGTCGGGTTCTTGTATATATGTGCAATCGCTCGGATCGCTTTAATATCGCGATGCAGGATTTAGTTCGTATGTGGCGAGATAGATATCGCTACAGTAGCTAAAATACGATTTGCCTAATGGCTTCGAGGTGACAATGCTTATGTCTGCATTGGTCATATTTTAGCTTACTACTATAGCCCTTTTAAAGTCCCATTGCTGTGGGCACAGGTCTCCCTTCAATGCAAGGGGGATTCAGATCATAGTCCACCACGATGGCCCGGTGCGGGTTTGCAGACTTCACTCATCTATCGAGAACTAGTCAAGTTCCCTCAGACGTTTCATCTCGATGTTGTCCTTCACCGTTTCTTAGCAAATGAGAATGTCGGATGGAAATGAGATTCGCACATGAAAGCCAGAAGTGCGAGCCGGGGTTTGAACCTGCACACTTTGATTGCAAAGCGTACGTTCGACCACTCGGCTACCACTGCTATGCATATTTTAGCCACCATTGGTAAATGATGTTGTTTTCATGCCTTAAATAAGGAATTTCGCAACGATAGTGTTAGGGGACTTGGGGCCCTGGTGTCCGCTTGGTTGCGCAACCAATTCCGTGGCGGCAACCGAATCACCCGCTGGTAGCGCAACCATATGTATAGAGCTATTTGGCGTCTCACTCACTCGACCACCAGTTGCGCTACCAGGGTCGCCACTCCCGCACGATCCAACACTGCTCGTGATGTCATTCGCACGTGTGTGACGACCCTGGTGTTGTAGCATGTGCGCCAAGACTAGGCGTATGTCACGGAATGACTTAGGTAATGTTGTCTCATTCTCTCGTATGAAATTAGACAGAGAACGAGCGAGCAAATTTGTGACAAAGTTCTTGTCTTGACATAACAAGACGCGAAGCATGTGCTAACCCCACTGGTGTTTGTTCTGGTGTTTCTCGCTCGGTAGCTCCAGTCACCACGGTTTCGCTGCCATGGTGTCCTACTGAGATATAACCCTAAGGCTGTGGGATTAGGTAACTTGGCGGCCAAATCGACAAATGAATCGAAAATATCATTTTGAAATTTTCGATTCATTTTGATCGAGGTAAATGAAACAGGTCAGCAACAAGTTACGTAATCGCACGGCCCGGTTCAACGTAGGCAATCGAGTGTCGCAGCTATTTAGGTTATTAAAAAAAACTTAGCATAAGGTTATCTATGTAATTATCTGTTGCATTTTATCGTATATAAACTGGATTTTATTTGAACGGAATATAGTATAAAAAATACAGATAGTAAATATGCAAAAACTAAGTATTAATATTGAATACAGCTCAAAAAAGGAAACCCCGCCGAAATTGTTTTTTTTAAACAATATTTTTTTACTGTATTCTGTCTAAAAAGTCTACATAAAATAAAATCGATTTATTTGTTAATAAACTATTCGGCTCGGTGTCATGATCGTTTAGTTAACACAACGTATAATTAACCTCCATATTTAGAGTTACAGTGGCGTTGCAATGCACACTTATGATTTTTTTTTATACTAAAGTGTTTTGTATTGCCACTACAAACAGATTGTAATTGCACATCAATTTGGCGGTGTGACCTTGTCATCTACCCCTTTTCCCTTACTATACGGTTTTGCCAGCGTATGCATTGCTTTTTTAAACACCTCCAAATCTGAACAATAATTTAGGACAAAAATACCGTTTTGTTCTGATAATGTACTTGGGAAAGCTAACATAAGGCCTGCCGCACACTGGAGCGTCAAAAGGGACGCGTCACATTTTGTGGCATTACCAAAACTACCTGTGTTCTTCTTCTTTTTTTACGAAATGATGATATTTAATGGAATAAGATGAGGAATGGCTCCTGCGTTTAGCGGGCATTTCAGCCAGTGTCTAGTAATTAATAGCAAGGGCAAATTCAATAAATACACATTATAAATAAAAATGGATAATGACAGTGAAATGATGACTCGAGGACATGTTTCTTTCTTTCTTTTTTTTTTTCGAAATGAGTGAAATGATAATATTATAATGGAATAAGATGAGGAATGGCTCCACCTGCGTTTAGCGGGTATTTCAGCCAGTGTCAAGTAACTAATAGCAAGGGCAAATTCAATAAATACACATTCTAAATAAAAATGGATGATGCCAGTGATAAAGATGGTGGATGAATCGACCTGTGTTGAGTCGAGGCAATGTTCATTCTACAATGTAATGACACTGACAGCCCGAGCGAATTAAAACGTGTAAGGGCGTGGCTTTTATCACAGGAGTTCAATCTTTATGTATATTAACTTATGATTAAGTTTTGATAATAGCAAAAAAAAAATGCGCGACCTTGAACGCCCCAGTGTGCTGACGGTTTAAGTAAATTAAGAGTTATGGAACATTTCTATATCTTTGATGGATAAAGTTCTAACGTGATTTACAAATTAAAAAAACAGGTAATGTTTTTTTTTGTATTCTATAATTTTTTGGTGTCTGTCGGTTGGCGCATGGCTTATGATACTATAATATTTTAATGATATATTCGCGTGAGTGTATACTGTAATTATTTTATCACTCTAGACTAAGCCCTAAATACGCCTACGTGGAAATGTACCGAATACTGATTAGCTATATCTAAGTGTATCATACAGATTTACTAATAATAGCTTTACATATTAAAATACGCCCCAATTTTTTTTTAACAAAAACTAATATTAAACTATGTTTATCTGTCAGCTCAATAATATTGCTGTCTCGCTCGCTCTGGAGACTGCAATGAAATTTTGTTCAGTGAAAATTAAATTAATCAGGGTTGAGACTTAAAGAGACCCCGCTTTTTAAAGTAAACTCTATTCCAATACTTTGTATAGATGAAGTGTTTAAATAAAAACATAAGTCACTGTTTAAGTAGTCGGTACATTTTTACAATAATTTTTAATGATACTCAAAAGGACGCTAGAATTATATATATATATCTAAATGTTCCATGTTGTGTGTACGCCCGAGAGAGTGTTGCCGTAGCTTGTAAGGTGTAAAAATGTTGCCAGGTTTTTAAATGTGGATGATATTACAAAAAATACATTTATTATTATTATTATTCTGTAACGCCGCCTTCTTAGTAACTGTATTGTGCCAATTTTTTATACATCTCCGTGCAATCGAGGCATTCCATTTATTTTTTTATTTAGAGCGTGTTCATGTAATCACAATTGAGTTATGAGAGGCTAAAAGTGGCTCCAAAATGGTTCGTGTAATATTACACAGGTCCTGCTCGTCAGCTTGAACTTGGCTTGACACTCTACCGCATGTCTAAGGCTGGTTTTAGTCTTACGCTGACGGCACGCGCGCTGATGGGTCAATTTGTATGTAGTTACTGGTAGCGTTTTTGAGTCGCGCTGACCGCTCAGCGCTGACGGCCGAACGATACGAGCTGACGGATCAGCGCTGACAAGCTACGCGTCGACCGTCAGCGTGAGACTAAAATCAGCCATAATGTGGAATAGGACGGGGGGCTTAGTACGAGTTTTGATGACAACGAATACTGATCGATTCGTCCCATAAATTTCACATCAGCGCCTCTAGCGGAAACATGAAGCTTTATTGTCAAATGTGTCTATACCACATTTGATTAATCGTTTGGTATTAAAGTTATAGCACAATTCATACTAAGGACCCTGATATCAAATGGAAAAGGACAGAGCTATCAGTTTGATCTTATTTCTCTAAACCTGACTCATGGATTATATGATTGTGTGAACATAGCTGGACTTAATTGAATTATATTGTTTACACTTGTGTTGTCCCGCCAAATATATACAGGGTGTATCAGAAGTCCGAAATAATACTTGGGGGCCATATAGGACAGATGATAAGCAATCAACACGTTCAAGCAAAATATACGTAACTAATTTAGTTTCTGAGCAATTTGTGTCCAAAGTTGGTGTCAAAACTTACGCACCGCGACCCTAAAAATCAGCTGATGAGGCGAATGAACTCGCTTTAAAATGATGAGGGAGTGATAGATATGACACAAGGTTTTTACCTACGAGCATAATTCAATACAGAAATCAAAATCGGTCACTGTAGTTACCTAACTATGACAAAAAATCATACTTCATTTAAATCGATGTAAAGTAAAACTTCTACACGAGCAAATAATCCATTTTCGTTTTAGTTTTCGTGAACGGATTTCTTTTTAAACTGAAACTTAGTGAGAGTTGATTAAAAGAAAAAAAATATTATTTTATTATTATTGTTTGTCTTTATCATAATCACTACAATTCTTAGAACCATCACTACATCACTACAAGTAGGTACCTAATGATGTAGACAATTATTAGAATTGGTCTGGCATATCTGAAAGACTTTAATCTATGATTACTCTAATAATGATGGCCGCGAATATGTCAATGTAGTGAACATTAGCGGGCGGAGATATCACACACAAGGACAATTTTCGTCCAATGACAAATCATCGGCCATATTGCATCAGCGGTGATTGGCCCAGCGTTGCAGCGCGGTAAAACACTGTGCCTTCGTGCAATGTCGGAGCGGTCCTTTGATATTTTTATTCAGTAATAATAACGTAAATCAAAATTTAGTTCCTTGCAATCCGTCAAGGCGTTAACTTGTGTTCCGAAAAATGTCTCGCTCTCCGCGTAATAGTGAAGTGTTTTCAAACTCGGAAAACTGTGAGATGATTTTGTGCATTGGTGCGACTAAAGGGAATACCGGTAACAGTTTTGTGATTTCTTTTGTGTCCTCTAAAAAACGTGAAAGTAATATTTACTCAAGTGTGCAGGTGGGTAGGTACCTACCTAGCTCTTTGTGATATGTGAGAAGTGAATAAATTCCAATTAAACCCATGGATTGATACACTGCACACATGGCCACGGGTAAATACTTACCTACTATTATTATCTTTATTTCATAGCAGTTTTTAGTCGGACGATTAGGTCATTTAATTAAGTAAGTGGTTACCCAGATACCTACTTACTATTAAAATTAGTGAAGAAAATCTGTTAAATGAAAACTTACGTACCTACCTACCAACTAAAAACTTCGATAAGGTCGCTAGTCGCTACCCAGATACCTACTTACTATTACAATTAGTGAAGAAAATCTTTTAAATGAAAACTTACGTAGGTACCTTCTAATTTACAATTTTAATAACCTTACCAACCTACTTCTTAAGAAGGTAGTTATGTAATTAGGTAGATACCTAGACAACTGTTGTAAAAAGAAGTCATACATCTTATTCATTAGTACCTAAATAGTGTTTGTATGGTAGGTAGGCCGTCTGGGATCCTAGATAGATACCTACACACTAACCCAAGTTTCAATAGCACAAACCCCGTACGGTAAAGCTGTAAAGGCCGCTCACGGCCAACAGCGTAGTCATTATCAAAAATAAAACAGCTACCAGGTTCATTTTGATAGAAAGCTACCTACCAAACCACAAAAGATTTAATAATGTTTACTATTTAGCAACAAAAAAATAAAATGTATGAATGCGTTTTACAAAAAGTGTCTCGATACCTACCTACTTACTTATTTACCTTCATTAAAGGAAGCTTGGTTCTCGGCGGTTAAATTTTACAGTAATTTCATTACCAATGTTTTGGTCATTCTCATACCTACCTAGGAATATCAAAATTTCTGTCAATTACAATGACCGACGAGTGCGAAAGAGAGGCGCGAGTGCGAAGGAGACCGCTGTGGGCGAGTTGACAACGGGCGACCGACACAATCAAAGCCGCTCAAAGACACCGCGCCGCCGCGCGCCGGCCGGCCGCGTGCCGCCGCCGCTTCACCCCTGTACCCCACCCCCGCGCGGCTCGTGTGTTAGAGTACTAGTACCCGCTGTGGGCGGGGTTTGTCACAATGGGTGTGAAGCATTGACCTTTAAATAAACAGCTGGTTCACGTTTTGCGAAGGGCCGACCGAAAATTGTTTAAAAAATGAATTTCCTAGTTTTGTATGAAAGAATAAAGTTAAGAATTTTAACTTAATGTCTGGGCCATATAGCTCCACTCCTTATAGCGATATACAGGTTCAATTATTATTTCGGACTTCTGATACACCCTGTATACATATATCTTTTTCTTTGTTTTATGTTTTGACTTTTGTCAGAATTGATACCGTTTGGACATTACCAATTTACTGAATAACTGTAAAACGACCTCACATTAAAAAAAAAACAAAGTGTCCAAACGATTATCTATATTTTCTTTATCTGTAAGTTCTTTTTTTACAGTACCCTATATTTTAGTTTATAAGCAAAACCACATTGACTGATACTATTTGTTCGTACAAAAGGTGATTTGTACCATACTTGTGTGGTCGAACAATTAATTTGAACAAATCCTAAGATCGCCATAAAACTACCATAGAGAAGTAGTCACTGTAACCAATGAGCAAATCACCTTTATTTTTTATACACAGATTAGCACAATATGTTCTTTTTATAACAAATCTTGTATTTTTTTGTTATTAATTGCACCCCATGCGCTGGATCGCCGCTGTGAATATGTCAAGAAATCAAGACATACTACCAAATTCATAGCAAATTTTGTCCGTTTACAAAGGCTATTTTCAGTATTAAAGTGAAGATTTTCAATTTTCTATAAATATGGTAGAAATTGTGTGAACTTTTATTTTATTATTTTTTATTGTATTGACTGTACAAAAATATAATATAGATTTTTTGGAATGACTATGTACAGACATTGGGATCGTTAGTATAATAGTTTTGTAACCATATTTTCGTTTAATTAAGACATCACACTGTAATTTAAATCTTACGAAGACTTATTTATTTTTTATGTAACCGCCTGTATTATTTCAATTGTAAAATATATAAGGAATTATCTTATATGTGTTTTATTATGAAATAAATTTGTTTTAAGCAATGATAAACCTATTTGTCCTAATTAACATCATCTTACTATCATCTCTGATAGCATAAACTGCAATTTGTTCACTGATTTTGTGTCACGAAAACTGACAAATACTTAACTGGTTAAAACTGGTTATTGTTCAGAAAACCAAATATTGATTCATCCGCCATTTATAGGGTTCCTTAACCCTATTACTAAGACTCCGCTGTCCGTCTGTCACCAGGCTGTATCTCATGAACCGTGATAGTTAGACAGTTGAAATTTTGTTGACTGTGATAGTTGAATTGCCGCTATAACAACAAATACTAAAAAAACCGAATAAAATAAATATTTATAGGAGCTCCCTTGCAACAAAAGTGATTTTTTTCGCACGATATTGATAACGGCAACAGGTAGACACTTTAAATATTCACAGAATATTTCGTTAAATATTCACTTTAACAATAATTAAGGAATTAAAATAAAACAAATATTTAAGGGGGTCTCCCATACAACGGACATGTCTTTTTGCCGTTTTTATAGATAATGGTACGGAACCCGAGTCCGACTCGCACTTGGCCCGTTGTTATTTATAACTAACTTTTACCCGCGACTTGATTCGCGCAGACTTCGAGTATTACATATCGTTATAATTGCTTAAACTTTACGTTATGTTTGTACATCAGTGGTGTTAGCACGCATGCTAAGACAATACCTCTGTCACGGATTGGCTCGGTCGCTCTGTCTTATTTCGTACGAGAGAAAGATATATAACCAACATATTCTGTGACATAAGTCGGGTTGTTGTAAATTCGTCACAAAGTAAATTTGCCACAGAAAAAAGTATGTGTAAATTCGCCAAAATTCTTTATTTTTAAGAAATTTACTAATATACCAATTTTGATTATTGTAAATTCGTCACATTATTTTTGTTCGTACAGACAGCAGAAAAATCAGTCACTGTACTGTGTTGTTATCCGATACGGCTTGCAATAAATTTTCGAGCGCTAGAAACTATTAGCTTTGTCTGCTACCGGTACTTTATGCAAAAATAATGTAAAAAGAACACCTGTGACGAATTTACAATAACTCTTATCTACTTGTGACGAATTTACATATATTTTTAATGGATGTGGCGAATTTACTTTCAATGTATGGAGTTTAAAAAATGTGACGAATTTACTTTGTGACGAATGTACAACTACCCCATAAGTCTAGTCTTGGCGCTCATGCAACAACTACAGAATAACAGGCTATAATTTATAACAATATTGATTAGCAGTGGTAGCCGAGTGGTCGAACGCTCGCTTTGCAATCAAAGTGCGCAGGTTCTATCCCCGGCTCGCACCTCTGGGTTCCATGTGCGAATCTCATTTTCATCTGAGATTATCACTTGCTAAGAAACGGTGACGGAAAACATCGTGAGGAAACCTGTGTGCCTGGTATAATGGCAATAGGCTCGCCCCCTATTACATTGGGACCAAAATACATCGGCGAAGTGTGGGCGCACTGCAGTGCACCTCTGCCTACCCCTTCGGGGAATACAGGCGTGATAATGTATATATGATGTATGTATATGATATTGATTAATCGAATTCTGCACAGACGTAGTCACGGGTAGAATCTGTCTTCTATAATTGTCCAATTTTACTAAAATTTGATATCCACTCAAACACCTTTTTTATTTTGAGCTATGACATTGTAACTATGTATTCGCGTACATACCTTACTTACGTATTTATTCGTTCTAATAATAATACATCACCACGCTTATATTCCCCGAAGGGGTAGGTAGTAGTGCACTGCAGTGCGGCCACACTTCGCCGATGTATTTAGGTCCCAATGTAATAGGGGGCGAGCCTATTGCCATTATACCGGGCACGTATTCCCTCAATACGAGGCAGATTTTTGGGCTATAGTCCATCACGCTGACCCAGTGCGGGTTGGTGAAATTCACACGCCTTTTCTATAGACGTGCAGGTTTCTTCACTATGTTTTCCTTCACCGTCCCACCTTAAGGTATAAAGTCGCGTGGAAAACTTCCATCACATCAATTTAAGTCTTTTATAACAAGTTGTTTCGGACGTGATGTAATCAAAGTTGTCGGGAACGGCTCGCCCACAGCCGCCACTTCGGAAATAAGCTCGTGGCCGACGAAGTTAGCCTAGCTTTGTGCGGACTCGGTTTAATTAAGCTTTGAGGAGCTATCTTATTGTGCGAAATACCTATTTACTTACGAACTTTGGCTCCCAATTGCTATAACTACTTTTTAGGGTTCCGTACCCAAAGGGTAAAACGGGAACCCTATTGCTGGGACTTCGCTGTCCATCCGTCCGTCCGTCCGTCTGTCACCAGGCTGTATCTCATGAACCGTGATAGTTAGAGAGTTGAAATTTTCACAGATGATGTATTTCGGTTGCCGCTTTAACAACAAATACAAAAAAACAGAATAACATTAATATATAGGGGGGCATATACAACAAACGTGATTTTTTTGCTCGTGTTTATAGCTAATGGTACGGAACCCTTCGTGCGCGAGTCCGACTCGCACTTGGCCGGTTTTTATAACATTAATCGCTCATTTTTATTTATAATGTGTATGTATAACTTTGGAGGCGTTTGAAATGTAGTGTTGGAGGAGAATGGAAAACATAAGCTGGACTGGACAGAAATGATAACAAACGAGGATGTATTGAAGAGAGTGCAAGAACGAAGAACATTATTAGAGACAATAAGGAACAGAAGAGGAAAGATGATAGGCAATCTCATGCGACATGACACTTTTATTAAAAAGCCAAATAAAAGATAAGGTTGGTGTCATTTCATATGTGGAGGTGAAGAAGGCTACAATGGATCGACCCTGATGGCGGGGACTTTATCAGATGCACCGACAAGGGCCGAGCCCTTAAAATAGAAGAAGAAGATGTATTTATTGAATTTGACCTTGCTATTAATTACTCGACAATGGCATATATACCGCTAATCAAATAGATTTTTCTTACGAAATATTCCAAAGTGATGGTAAGGTCAAATGTACTGTAACATTCACACCTCACATTGCTAGTACAAAGAAGTCTTATGTTATTACTTACCATAAATAATTAAAAAATGAGAATTAATGTACTTGTTTCATGCTAGTAGGGCAAGTGGTTGGTGATAACACCAATAATAAAGAGACAGTTATGCTGAGGAGTACGTAACTATCTTTATTTTTCAAATTAACCACCAATTAATATAAGTACATTTTAAAACATTAGATTTATCCATTGATAACTACGTTAAATTGTATACTTAATTATACGGACAGACGCGGCCTTACATTGTTTTTATTATTAATGGTATAATACCAATGCATTCCATAATTATTATTGTCCAAATTAACTATAAAGTTATTGTCAACACACAAGACCGCGCTGTTTTACAGATATACCTATAAGATTTTTATTATTTTTTAAATATCGAACGCATTTTAATTTTGGTATGGATTCATATTTCTACAAGTAATATTTTTTCTATGGTGTGTGTATCCGAACGCGTCATATACATATTAGAGTTGCCAGTTTATATTGTTTGCTTTCTTATCGGGTAATAGGTACCTTATGTTTTAAGGATATTACGAATACACATTTGATATAATATATTGTCGGCATATCTTCGTAGATTAAATACTGATAGTATTAATTATACTTGCGATCTTAGCCGCAAGGATATGTAACTGTTCATTTCTATTGATTGAAATTTGTTAATGTAAGTGGATATTCTCATGAGTTAAAACTTAAAACACCTATTTTAATTGCAATACGCATTCAGTAAACACTACTCAATGTATTTATCTACTAACTACCTAACTATTAATGACTTTTAAAAGACAATAAAATAATTTGTAAAATTCTACAGAATATTGTTAGAAAATTATATATAAATAAAAATATGTATAGATATCTCGCTATATCGTAACGTGTAGGATACGGACCGTCGTGAGACGGTCCACGTTAATAAATAGAAAGATTAATGAGTTCATTGACTTGCTTAAAGCCATTAAATATATGACATGTTATATAATTTTTAAAGCCAAATTTTATAGTCTGTGAGTTAATGTCGACTTATCGCGTCGATACTTATAAGTCGATAGTTGATTAGATATATAAATATAGTACACAAATAGATAACAACTTTCTTAGAATTACCGCCTTCGCTTTCAGTGCGTCATCGACCAATTTTATAACAGTTTGAGGGTAGTGAGTTGGCTGGGAACGAGGCTGTGTAAACGTAACTAAACTACACTATTTCTAGTTACTCAAAGCACAGGTTCTTTACATCGGGCTCTTGGATAATATTGCAGTATTATTTTGTGGTTATTATTCCGTATATTCATTCTACAGACGGTCTTTATGCTCCTATACAGAACTGATTTAGTACGTACACAAATATGAAATAAGCCGCGCAAGGCACTGCGCATGACTAATTTGCATTCAACTATGTGTTACAGAAACGTTGAAACATTTAAATGTAGTTAAAGCATTTTTCTGCCAAGATCCGGTTGCGCTCCGCTTGTATTATTAATGGTATGCGCATGCCGAAGCCGACATAGCCGTCTTGAAGGCTTTTATCCCATTAATACATGATAAATATACTTACTTAGCGACTAATCACAACAATTATCCTCTAAAAGTTGAGATCAAACAAATTCAAAGACTAGATGTTTTATTTATTGTCACATCATAATACATTTGCTATTATTGAAAGGTATAAGTTGATATAGTCTTAAATAACGGTTAATGATTTTATATAAACATAAATACCCTCATGATTTTCAGCTTAATATAACTTATAAGTAGGTATAATCACACAATTTTATGGAAGTAGATATGTAATTAATAATACTGTTGTTTTAGATTGAGACTTGTACAGAATATGAGCAAGTATACTAGGACTATGCTATTGAAGGGTGAAAAGCACTTCAATGTTGAGTAAAACACTTTTCCGCTTCGACTCTTTATGGCAGTTGGGCTTAGACTGCGCCACGTTAAATTAATGAAAAAAAGTTTTCCATGAACAAAGTAATTATACGCTGTATATTTTTGCGATTAAATATTTCCAGTAAGAGTTATCTTTTTTAAAATGGGTCAAATCGAAGCGAAAAGCTGGCATTACCTCCAGCTGCTGCTGAGCTGGCTATACGCCGCAATTGATACAGAGTTCAATATTAAATTCTAATTTTATAAATGATTATTTCCTTAAATTTCTAGACAACACCAAGTCGTAAACATTGATACAGATTTATTGTCGTATATAATTTAGGTATATTATTTATTGTCATTAAAATTTATAAGGAATTGACAGCAATACAATAATTGCTCTAATTGTAAAATACGAATATGCGTTCAACATTTTATTGTCTCGTTTGGAAGTACCGTATAATATTAATTAATTCAGTTATTACGTGTAACTCGAATATACGAGATAATCCCATTAAAACCTTAAGCCTATCGAAAAATTCTAGGCGATAATTCAAAAGGGGGTAAGTATATTAAAAATTCAGAGATCGTATAGTTATCTAAATCGAAAAAACCTCGGTATGTATTTTTTAAATATAAAAATATTGAAAGGTAATGCAGATAAAGCTCGCATCTTAAGTGACGAGAGTCGTCCAAGCGAAAGCGTTAAGATATGCTTCCGATATGCTTCCTTAGTAATGATATTGGAATGAAAGCCCGGGAAGGGTTTGTACATTAAGGGGGGTTAGTCCCCGGAGTGGGGTGTGGATCGTTGGATCTTCCTCTCGGCACAGGCGACCGAGGGGGTTCAGTAGTAGTACGGCATAAGCTCGGGGATCGCGTACTCTAAATACGGATGGTAGTCGGTGCGACGAGCTGGTGGCAGCATCATGTCGGAGTAGCGATTGAACTGAGAGACCTGGCGGCTACCTGCTGGTGGTTTCCTGACGAAAACAAAAATATTAGATCCCCTAAGATGCGATTTGTCGCAGCAACTTTTCTCAGATTCTTAGGAGCTGTAATTTTTTCCAGATTTTGTAAAAATAATCCTATCAAGAGACAATACAGTCGAAGAGACGATACTAAGGGAACAGATATCTTTGAACTACGAAACCTTATTAAAATTAAACAAAGAAAATATTATTATGAGATTAAGATGGAACTCACTTCATGTGCCTAGAACTGGAATCGTCAGCCGGATATTCCATTTGCAGGGGCTGGAGTCCACGAGGCTCTTGCTCACTGTAGCTTCCGTACACATAGTCTTCGCCGCTGTGGATATAAATACAATTTATTGCAACATCTTAGCAATGCCGATGGTATCATACTAGTATAACACACTGAAGTATAGGTAGATTGATAGGGATACTTTATTGTACACCAAACAATGAAAAATAATACAACATCCTTCATACGGAGTACCTTATAGCATACTAAATACGATTATGTAGGTCTTAAACAGCTAATAGTAGATACACTCTGTATTTGGTTACAGAAAATAGTTATTTGTAAGCTTTAATTAGCAAAGTGGAAACTAGAAAGAAAGTCAATCACTTAGGATTAACTCAGAATATACTGGGTGTATCAGAAGTCCAAAATAATATTGTAGGTAAATATATGGTAGCTAATGTGTAGATGTATGCATCTACACTTTACCTGAAGGCAGACTTTACCTAACTATCATAGTTTCCTAGTATTTATCACTGGTATAGTGTTGTGGCTTTAGGGTACATCCATAATCCTATTTAATAGTGTAAACTACATCTACGAAGGGTGGCTACTAATGTTCACAAAATAGAACGTGACAATTTCGCATAGGACTGGAAATATTTTCGGTGATACCAATTTCGATAAAAAATGTATACCTTTGACTTGTATACCGGATTCAAATATAAACGTTCAAGTATTATTTTGGACCTCCGATACATCCTGTATGGTTAAAAATTAATTATATCATAAAGCCAAATTCTATAGAAATAATGAGAACCTATAACTGGTGTCACCACCTCTTCAAGTAATGTTGTTTCAATAGTAACTGTCAATTTTGACAGATTGATTTGACAGATTTTGTACTGAGTTAACTGTCAGAAACTGTAAGTAATATTGAAAACATTGCTGTAAGATGGGTGGTGGTAAGGGGGCTGTAAGGCGCTTAGATCTTTATGGAAAATCTCATTACGCAGACATCAAAGAAATATTAATGAATAAATATTCTGAGATGAAGGAATAAAAATTTCTTCGAATCTAAACCAATTATCCTCTTCAACACTATATCTTAATATATTTGAAAAGAAAAGCAACAGTCTGTATCTATCTAAGATGTCTGTAGATTTAATAATCAACTGAATACGAACTGAGAGCGCGGCGGCTCATATTCCTAGAACGAGGTATTTTAAAAAGCGACGGATGTTTTTGCAAGACCACCATCATATATTTTCGTAGAATGTTGATACAATATTACGGAAATTGCGATTTTATAAAACAAGAAAATTATATTTTAAAATGGAATAAAAATATTAACTATAGATTTTTACTTTTTTTTGTAAGATGAAAGATCCATGTAATTTTCAAAACCCTGCAAATTATACTGATTGAACTACTTAAACAGTGATTGATTATAGTTAATAAAAATATAAAGGTCGTCATTAGAAGTGGTTATGGGAAAATATTACCATTCGCATGGTATCCCCACACGTATGTCATATCTCGAAACGCATGTTGGCATAAGCTCTTTTGCATGGAAAGAGGCCATTAAAAAAAAATTGCCATTAAAAAAAAAAAATTGTTAATTCTATTAATTACTCGACACTGACAAAATACTTTTAATTGTGAATGCAGCTCAACGCTAAAGTACCTATAATTTATATAATACATTTTTATAATTTTGATTATACATACCCGTGTCCTGAAGCGAGCTCCTTCATCTCCTGCTTCTGTTCAGCCTCGTACTTCCTCTGCAGCTCGCGAACATGCTCCTGCCTGATCAGTTTCTTCAGAGCCTCAAACCTGACACAGAAAATACTTATATACAACGACTACTGGGGATTAAAATAGGCACTGATCATTGAAATTAAACTATTTTACGGATTTTATCGCGTTTATTCACTATTTTATTTTCCCGACGTTTCGGCTGCTTTACAGCAACCACGACGCCATCACAGTGACCGAGTGAAACCAGCCACAGTTGAGCGTCTACCTGCTGTACTACCATACATAAGAGGTGTCACAGACAAGATTGGCTACATCTTGAAACGGGCTTCAATCAAAACTTACTTCAAGCCACCGAAGAAGATTAGTTAGTTTTTACCACCTGACAAGTGTCACATTCCTCTACAAGATGCAGGGGTATACAAACTCGATTGTGAATGTGGGCTCTCTTACATAGGACAAACTAAAAGATACCATATAACATATAGCTGACGTGAAACACCGACGCTCCACGAAGTCTGCAATCTGTGAACATGTACAGGACCGCACCCGCCATTATATCAGATTTGATAAACCGCATATCCTCGCAAAAGAACACCGACTCCGACCAAGGATGATACGTGAGGCCATTGAAATTAAAAAACATCCTAATTTCAATAGGCAAGATGGCTGGGTGCTACCACCAACTTGGGATCCAGTAATCAATAAGATTAAATCCAAAACCAAGTGTACCATTGCAAGACCTCAGGACACCGTAAGCACTTTCTGCGTGGATCGGACCGCAAACAACAACTAAATATGAGGGTACCCAGTTATTAACTATGACATCAGGACGTCTAACACCTCAGTCCCCCCGTGACCATGGTTGCTGTAAAGCAGCCGAAACGTCGGGAAAATAAAATAGTAAATAAACGCGATAAAATCCGTAAAATAGTTTAATTTCAATGTATAGTATTCGCGTAAATATAAGAAAACAATATAGGCACTGATCAATTCCTCTTAAAGGAATCAATTTTTTAATTTTTGTGCGGACTCGTAAGAAATCCGCATTTTCTTAATGTTCAATCATTCTTGCGGTTCACACACATTTTAAATTCGGTATAATTATTAAAATATATATCAAGAAATCTCTGAGAACGTACCAACTCGGCGATTTTAGATCCTCTTTACAACATGGTTTGAGGGAAGATTGGCAACATTATTCAGGAACTGGCCATCGACTCAGGATTTTTCTTTACGTATTAACCCTTGTACAATCCGTAAAGAAACGCAACGAGATATAATCATGACTACTGGGATTAATCCGCCATCTTTTTCAACTTCATTTATTGTTTTTTATATAGCCATTCATTTACTAGATACTGGCGAAATAACTGCTAAGGCATATCTAAATCACTTATTACAGTATTTATTATACCACTATTATAGATAAGGGGTGAAAGGCTATTCGACTTAAGCGAGACTTGTGAGCAACATTGACTTTTAAATCTACATATTTACAATCAGCATTTTTTTCTGCGTCGAACGAGAATGGTCTCCTGTAAAGTTAAAAAAAATGTCATTCCAGTCAAAAAGCCTTTCACCCTTCGATAGTAACATACACACAATTAAAAGTTGAATAGTTGGCGAGGCTAACGGTTTACTAGTAATGTGATGAGGCTACTTGCTGAACGGTGAAGGAAAACCTCGTGAGGAAAACTGCACGTCTATAGCAAGGCGTGTGAAATTTACCATCCCCAGCCAGCGTGGTGGACTATGGCCCAAATCTCCATGTGTGTCTGGAATGTGCCCGGTATAATGGCAATAGGCTCGCCCCCTATTACATAGGGGACCAATCGGCGAAGAGTGGATGCACTTCTGCCTATATATTCTGGGAGTACAGGCGTGAAGATGTATTTTTTGGCTGTTTTGATTACCTGTCTCGTTGTGGTGGCACCATGTAGGCGGGGGTACGGGTTCGCGATGGTCCAGGGAACCGGAGGATCTTGCCGGTGGCGTGGCGAGGGTTCAACATGCCAAACATCTAATATAAACAAAGAAATAAGATTAGAAAGCACTCAGGAGGATTAAGGCTTCTTCTTCTCTTTTACGAAATGAATGGAATTATGATATTTAATGGAATAAGATGAGGAATGACTCCACCAGCATTTAGCAGGTTTTTCAGCCAGTGTCAAGTAATATCAAGGGCAAATTCAATAAATACACATGTCCCAAAACAAGTTAATTATTGTTTGTTTGCACTTTTAATTTTTTTATTATTTTTTGAACGTGACCACATACAGATAAACATTACTTTGTGGGTGGTGGTGTGTGTGAATTGGGTTTGCCGGCATTGGGCGTGTTCGCGCGTGGTCCGTCGAGCGGGTTTTTTTTGAAAGTGGACTGTATATTTTTAGTTAGGTTGCCGATCCGGCCTTCCCTATCAGTAATCACCCTGTTCAGGAGTATAACTTGAACTATCAGATCATAAGCACCGCACTTACTTCGGAAATATACTCTGCTTGCTTCCACCGTTCGTCTGCCGTCGTTGGCCGCCTGTGCACAGGGTCTTGAAGCCGAGCCGGAGAACACCTTTAATAGTCTTGGACACAGGTTCACCAACACAAAACCAGGAGTATAGTCTTTCAAACGAGCACCACATTAAACCGAAGAAAATATAAATTTTGCACGGGAGATAACGTGCGCCGCCGCCGACGGGAACTTTTTTTTTTTTTTTTTTTTTTTTTTTGCTAAGGTGTTGCCACTTAGCAATATCAGAGAGCCAATTAAAAAATCGACTAATCCGCCGTAAAGTAACGATTACTTATAATCTGACATGTATTATAACGCCTGAACATCCCGCCGCCTAAGCAAGCCTCGTCTTGCTTACCGAAGGCAACCGAAGGCAACCGGCACAATTTCGAAACGGGTCTAACCAAGATCCCGCTCTGAGTCTTAACTTCCGCGACTCTTAGAATACCGTCTCTACCGGGTAAGAGTTTGACTATCCGACCGCGTCTCCAATTAAGGGGAGATAAGTTTTCATCCTTGATCAATACTAAATCATCTAGTTTAGGCGGTTCCGAAACCGAAGTCCATTTAAATCGTTGTTGTAACGTATGGAGATATTCATTTCTCCACCGTGACCAAAAATGTTGAGACATCTTTAGAATTTGTTGATACCGAGATAAACGAGACATGTTAATATCCGTAAAGGAATATTCTGGAAGTGCTATCAGAGGCTGTCCTATCACGAGGTGACCTGGAGTCAGCACTTCTAAATCGGTGGGATCCGTACTGAGGGGACATAACGGTCTAGAATTCATAATAGCTTCTACCTTAGTGAAAAAGGTGGTAAGCTCCTCAAAAGTAAGTCGAGCCTCCCCGAGCACACGTTTTGCATGAGTCTTCGCAGACTTAACAGCCGCTTCAAAGAGACCGCCATGATTGGGGCTCGCTGGAGGATTGAAAAGCCACGTTATGTTCTCCTTCGTTAATTTCCGCTCTAAATCAGAGTTATTATTCCGTAGAAAGATATATAACTCCTTCAAATACTTATCCGTGCCCGTATAATTAGTACCACAATCCGACCTAATCAAGGATGGCAAGCCTCTCCGAGAGACAAACCTAGTAAACGCTGCTACAAACGCTTCAACCGTAAGATCCGCAACTATTTCTAAATGGACCGCTTTCGTCGCTAAGCAGACGAAAACGCACAAATAACATTTTAATATTTTAGCATTCCGTAAGGTACTAGATTTAATGAAAAATGGTCCCGCAAAATCTGTTCCAACACCGAGAAAAGGCCGTACACCTCTGATACGATCCGCTGGCAAATCTGCCATATAGGGTTGCGTGGGCCTGGCCCGTAACCGATAGCATTGAATGCATTTAAATGTGATGTGTCTAGTGACACGCCGAGCCGAAATAATCCAATAATTTCGAGACAAGATAGCCGCTAAAGTATTTGCCCCGACATGACAATATACTTGATGGTAATGGGTAACCAACAATTCCGTAAACTTATTTTGACTCGGTAACAAGATAGGATGCCTAGCATCATAAGACAAATTCGAAGCTCGAATTCTTCCGCCGACCCGTACAATATTATTTTTGTCAATAAATAAACTTAATCGTCGTAAATGATTTTTAATAACTTTACCGGATTTTAATTTAAAAATTTCATCACCGAAAGACGCCGATTGAACTTGCCGAACTAAACATGAAAGAGCATTTCTCTTTTCAGATATAGACACATTACCGCACGTCCGAGAATTTGCATGTTTACAATTATTAGCAAAGCGTAATAAATATGCCGTAACGATAACTAACTTGTCGAAGGAGCTAAAACGTTCTAAAAGGTTGAAGTCGGGATTTACAATTCCAACATTAATTAACTTAGCCTTAGCGCGTAAGCCTGGTAATGAATCCGATGGAAGTTCTAAATAGTCCATAGGCCAAGTGTTGGAGGGCCGACATAACCACTGTGGGTTCCACCACAGCTGGTGTGCTAACAGCGCCGCCGCCGTGCAACCGCGAGATGCGACATCCGCGCAATTCATTTCACTCGGGACATGTCGCCAAGTGATGTTCAATGGAGAAGAATTTATTTGTGATACACGATTGCCTTCAAAAACCTGTAATCTATGAGCGGGCGTCCGAAGCCACGCCAACACAATCGTGCTATCACTCCAGGCGACCACTTCATCAAGTCGAATGTTCGCTTCCATGGTGGAAGCGACATGATTGAGAAGGGTCGTCAATAACCGAGCTCCGTTCAACTCTAGTTTCGGAATGGTGAGTTTCGTCTTCAGTGGGGCTACTCGAGACTTCGCCATAAGTAGCCGCAAGAGACCGACACCATCCAGTCCTTCTGCACGAAGGTACACCGCCGCCGCGAAGCCTAACAAAGATCCGTCCGAGAATCCGTGCAAACTATATCGAGTCGTACTATAATCCGGTTTTAAGCAACGAGGCATGGAGACTTCTCTCAACTTAGGTAAGTCCGTAATCAAATCTTGCCATTTTCTACTTATATCCACCGGGGCTGGGGAGTCCCAGTCTACCTTCCGAGAGTCATCACTACCGCTTAGCAACGACTGTAGCAATAACTTCATTTTAAAGACCACCGGAGAGATCCATCCGAGCGGATCATACAACCGGGCTACCGAAGATAAAATACTCCGCCGCGTAACCTTTCCGTCTGGCGGTAAATTAACCGTAAAGTAAAACTGTCAGATACCGGGTTCCACTCAATACCCAAAACCTTAATTAAACCGGAATTATCAAAATCATTAAATTGTCGTGGAGTTTCTAAATGATCCGTTGGTAAACCATCTAACAATTGTGGAACGTTACTAGACCATTTTCTTAACTCGTAACCCGCCGCCCGTACGAGTGAGATCAACTCGTCTCTCAGTTTGAGCGCATCCTCTAACGTATCTTCACCGCCGTTTAAATCGTCAACGTAACTATTTTTAATTAGAAGTCGTGCTGCACGAGACATACTCTCAAACTGAACCGGAGCCGAGGGAATACCGTTCGAAACGCCACATGAAGTCGCGCCGTACGCGGCCGATGCATCGTACGCCACCTGATGTAAACAGCGTATCGAAATAAAGGGACTTGACTTCAAACCGTATGTATTTGTACACAGTTCATAAATACGCAAAGGTTCCGATGAAGAGGAACGCCAGAAAATCAGTTGATATCGCCGATCATCAGAATGTATCCATGTTTGCCTAAACATCATTTTTACGTCAGTGGTAAAAACAACGCGAGGACATCGAAAGTTTAAAATTATTTCTGTGATATCATTTTGAAGCCGTTCACCGCAATAAAGGCAATCGTTTAATGAAACGCCCGTACTTGTCTTCTCACTTCCGTTAAACACGACACGTATTTTATTAACGTCCGCCGATCTCTTAAACACCCCGTGGTGAGGAATAAAATAATGTTCGCGTCCCGAAGAGAAGTCAAAAGATGAAACCTGCATGTGCCCGAGTTCCAAATATTCCGTCATAAACTGTACGTACTTATCGCGAAATTCTGAGTTTCGTTCCATTCTACGTTCCAAAGAGAAAAACTGTTTTAACGCTTTATTCCGTGAATCACCTAGTAGTAGTCTAACACATTCCGGCAAAAGTGGTAGACGAACTATATATTTTCCGTCGGAGCCGCGTGACGTAGTAGATGTAAACAAGCGTTCACATTCCACGTCCAACGGATCCTTAATTTTAATACACGGTGGTTCTTCACAACGCCAAAATTTTTCTACCGTTTCTAATAAACTATTTCCAGAAAAAATCTCTGACTGTACCGGACCGAAAACCGCAAAATCAAAAATTGTATCTAACGCGTAAGGACCGTTCCTACCTAAACTAATTTTGTTACCGTTAAGAACCCGACCTAAAATATCGCAACCAAAAATTATGTCGATCTCCTGCCTATGAGAGAAATCCGTATCCGAAAGCCTTAAGTTATTTTTAAAATGTGAACTTAATCTATGGGCTATATAAGTTGTAGGTTTCCTTAAAACCACCGCCGTAACCGATAACAAGTTTTCCGAATTTATAGGTTTGAAATGAACCGAAACCACCGATTGACTATCATTAGTCTTTATACCGCCGATACCTACCAAGGGTACACTAGAATAATACCGTTTCAAACCTAACCGAGTGACAAAGTCGCTTTTTATAATAGTTATTTGAGAACCGAGATCTAACAGGGCCCGAGCGCGAATGAAAAGATTATTTATGGATTTTGCCTCAATAATAACCGTAGGCAAAATAACATTATCCGTTAATCTAGGTACCGATCCGTCCGAAATATTAAAATTATCCGCGCCGCTGTCAGAGTTGCGAATAAGTGAAACGACTTTGTTATTATTTACTAATTGCTATTGTGAGTCATCATGTCGCCGTCGAGTATTGACTGGACTCACAGACTGCTGTCGTCCCGCATAATTATCACTCCGGGTACACGTGCATTGCGGCTGAGTACGATAAGCTACTAAATTATTGCTGCCGCTGCGCTGAGTCCGCCCGTACCGAGATTGACGCCCATTATTGTAAGTAGGAGACATCTTCCGATCAGCTGATCGGCCGCCGCGTTTGCCGTTATCAGTTGACCGTTTCCGAGAGTGATAAGTACCGTTAACACCTGTGTTATCGCGCGCAACGAGATTCATTGCGTGTCGCGTAGGCGATGTTTGTTTATCTGTAGAACATACCAACCGATGGTGACCGACGTGTCCGCATTTATCGCATGGGACATACTTAGTACAGTGTGCCGCCGTGTGCTTATCAAAACATTTAAAACATAATCCGTTTTTCTTTACAAATTCACGTCGTTGATTGTTAGTCAACTTAGTGAACTTATAGCAATCCGATATATAATGATTTTTCATGTTACAGTAAGCACATAATTTTATAACCGACGTACCATTATTGTTAGCTACATGAACTGCCCGTCCGGTATTCCGCTTAGAATTATCATTACGCTGAATCTGTTGACTAGGACCCGCAGAGCTGTTTGGAATCGATACTTCCGAGGAAGCCGTGTCTATGAATCTACATTCATTCTGTAAAAACTCTAACAATTGAGTGAAAGTGGGAACTACAAGATTGTTACCGCCGTGTTTATGTTCAAATCGAGTTTTTAAATCAGTGGGGAGCTTAGTCAAGCTAACGTGTAGTAATAAGTAGCTCCACTCGCCTACTGGAAACTTTAAGTTTTCTAATGCTCGAGAAGATTCCAAAAGGGGGTTCAATATTTGACTCCGTAGTCCAACCGATTTTGTCATAGTAGGTAAGTGTAATATACGTGAAATATGACTGTCCGCCAGTAATCTTTTATTCTCATACCGACTCCGCAAGATCTCTAATCCCGTGTCCAATGACTCATCAACCATGGGCAAATGTTGAATCAACGAGCGTGGCTCTTTCTCCACGTGAGAAAAGAGGTAATGATACTTCTCTGTTTTGGAAATATTTGTCCTCGCCATAACCAAAGACGAAAATAGGGATATAAAGCCCGTCCAAGAATATAAGTCCCCGTTAAAGACCGTTAAATTAATAGTAGGTAAGCGTGCAGTGGGCGCGCTTTCTGTAGGTCTATGAGTACCGTCGTGATTAGGGTAAGCCGCTGATACCGCCTCCAGCTGATTATAAATCTCTTCAGCCTCCTTGAACTTCTTGTCGTATGCTAAAGTTGACTCGGTATCAGTCTCCTCTATCCCGTTCAACAGTGTCTCATAACTATCACACAATTGGCCGTACCGTTCATCCAACTTACGTAACCGAGCTGAGATAACACCCGAACTGTGTTTCTTAGAATTTACCATTTCCAAAGTATTGACAAACCAGTCATGATGAGTTTTGAACTTAATAGCCAGAGATTTCGACATTTTAAGAGATTTTAATTAACGTGTCTAATAATATAAATGGACTTAAGTCTTGTAACCGTGGAAATAAACAAAACAAACCGAAAACAAAGTTTAAATATAACCGACCGCCGAGAATAACCAAGATGCTAATTAAACAAATAAAAGGTAAATATAACCAAAATAAACCGAACCGATAAATAATAATGTAGTGTCGTTCAAATTCCGCACGAAGCCTGACCGACCGGATGACAGGCCTAGAACATTTGTCTACCCGATACTTTATAAATTGTGTTCGACCACCTACGAATCGAGAAAAAATATAAAAATCCGAACCGAATAATGAAAATCAATGTTTTAAAGTGATTTGAACATTAAGCAAGCCGTTGATCAAGGATGATGAACTAAATTTGAATTTAACAAAGCCGAGATTCGGCTCGAAGGACCAAGAAATGTTCGCGCGTGGTCCGTCGAGCGGGTTTTTTTTGAAAGTGGACTGTATATTTTTAGTTAGGTTGCCGATCCGGCCTTCCCTATCAGTAATCACCCTGTTCAGGAGTATAACTTGAACTATCAGATCATAAGCACCGCACTTACTTCGGAAATATACTCTGCTTGCTTCCACCGTTCGTCTGCCGTCGTTGGCCGCCTGTGCACAGGGTCTTGAAGCCGAGCCGGAGAACACCTTTAATAGTCTTGGACACAGGTTCACCAACACAAAACCAGGAGTATAGTCTTTCAAACGAGCACCACATTAAACCGAAGAAAATATAAATTTTGCACGGGAGATAACGTGCGCGTTGTTTTTTTTTTTTTTTTTTTTTTTTTTTTTTTTTTTTTTTTTTTTTTTTTTTTTTTTTTTTTTTTTTTTTTTTTTTTGCTAAGGTGTTGCCACTTAGCAATATCAGAGAGCCAATTAAAAAATCGACTAATCCGCCGTAAAGTAACGATTACTTATAATCTGACATGTATTATAACGCCTGAACAGGGCGGAAAGCCGTGATTGGTTGGTTCAACCCAATTTCTGCGCGTGAGGCGCCCTCAAGTGAGATAAGGGCGCGACATCGTCTACGAAGAGACCGATCATAGCGATTGCGATTCTTTCCAAAAAAGATTGATTTTTAAATCGATTCGAATCGTAACCTGATGAATAGATTCATAAAAAAATCGAGGTCTAAAAGATCGATTACTCAAAAATCGATTTCTTTTCGATTCGCTTTTCGAGTTTTCATTTACAGAATAATTATAAATCCTTAATATGGAAACTAAATACGACACTTTTAACTTATTTTTACACAACAAATCACAGATTTACACAAAGTAACAAAAACGCAATAAGTAGTTTATTTCATTTATTTTATTTATTAAAGAGAGGTAAAGGAAACTGACACACAGCAATCTAGGGAGTTTTTGAGCTATTAAGTAAAAACTTGTCATTTATTTACATGTGCATGGATTAATTCAACTAATTGTAAATAATTTTACAGTTCATATCAAAGTAGAAAAAATCGAGCTTCGATTTTCTAGGGTGCAATATCGATTCACTGGATTGATTCAGAACTATATATCGATTAAAAAATCTATTTTTTTGGCCCAAAAAATCGATTCTCTGATTAATCGATCTTAGATCGCCATCCCTCGCTAACCGACCAGTCTTCCGTGACCCATCCCCGAGTCCGCACGTGCGTTACGTACGCACCTGTGGTGCACAACGCTTCCATTGCGTCCGTCGCCATTGTTACGTGTATCCCAGAAGACCGGCTAGTTGGTGTTAGTAAACATACGAATAGAACAGTGAGTGTCGGAGGACAGTGTAGCTAGCTTATAGTTTACGTTGAGTTCATTTTACGTGCCACGCCGAGCTCCAACCGGCACGCCCGCCCTACGAAGACGCCGTGATCACACGTCCGTGAAGGAGGCCGGAGAAACCCAGGTAGGCTTCCTGATTTGCTCCCCAACAACACATTATAAATAAAAATGGATGATGACAGTGATAAAATGGCGGATGAATCCGATTAAGGCTTCATTTTAAAGGTTTTTTTTATAACTATGTAAATAGACGAGATATATATATTGTTTTTTTGCTTAGGTACCTACCTACCTATTTAGTTAATAGATTTGAATTTGAATTGAATTGAATATTTAAAAATTTAAAAACTAAAGATTCTAGAAGTATCTTCAAAGTTACTCATTTATTTACTACTATTATTTAAAAAAATATATAGGTACCTACAATTCAAAATAAAATTAATTTATTATCTTGCGAACTTAAGAAGTATCTTGCGAAATAATTATTTGACATTTTATTTTATTTCTAGATTTATTTAGACAATAAGTATCTCATATGAGCACTAAGATACAGACCCCGAGTCTAGTTTGGTTAGCTCACGAATAATGTTTTTTTTTAGTATTAAGTTTTTTGGAAATAAATTATTCTTATTCTTAAAAAAAAAATATGGACGTAGCTAAGTATGTAATATATCATGACATGTATTAGTGGAATAATATCTTAATTAATCAAATTGATTAAATACACGATCGAATGTTGATGTAAGGAAATTGTTTATTTGTAAAACGCCATCTATTGGCGAGTAGCAGTGACAAACAAAAATCGACTGCTGAAAATAAATAATGGATCGACATCGTGGCTAATACAATCTCGCGAAAAAATCTTTTGCAATCTAAACAATACAAATCCGTCTGGCGTGGGTAGGTACCAATTAAAAGCATTCGGTTTACGAACGTTACAAAGGCGTGGAACGCCTCGTCAAAATGCTAAAAAGGTAAAAGAATACGCGCATTACAATTCCTTGTAAAAACTGAACAAAAGAGTGTAAGCAAAAACAAAAGCTCGCCGTCCTCAAAGAGCCTTTGACGCGAGTACAATTTCTTTTCTGCCATTATTCCGTTTGTCATAGCAATTTGTTCATGAACGAGGCTTTGAAGTATATTCGTATGCTGTTATATGTGCGACCTTGAATATAATAGTTATTGTAACCTCAATCTTATCTCCTAACAACACTAAATAAAATTTACGCGGGTATAATGTATATAGTAATTTTAACTTGACTTGCAACTGGCCCTGTGGCGCAACGGATAACGCGTCTGACTACGGATCAGAAGATTCCAGGTTCGAATCCTGGCAGGGTCGCGTATACGTTTTTTTTTTGTAATCTGCTTTATGGTAATGGATTTATTTGTAATCAAAGTTAATATTAGCCTGAACTTTTATTAATAATTAAGACAGCTAATTATTTTTGCTACTTCAGCTCTCCGTGCGTTTGTAATTAAAATTGACTTTTTCTTCATGACTATCTGTCTCAAAAATCGGATTGGTATAAATAATAGATCGCTTTTAGAACGTTGAGTCTCACACGGGGAGCCATATGTCCCATAAACAGAAATCGTTTTATTTGTGCGGAGCTCTAACCATCTACCTACATAAGAAACGGGGCCGGCTGCAAAACATACGAATTATTTCTGAATAGTTTATTACCACTTGCTAAACAGTGAGTTAAGTAGGTAATGTAGGTTTTTGACATTACCACGGCTTTGACACTCTATTAATATAGGTACGTGAATAGACATGATCTGAAGTGTTGTTTAGATAATATATAGAGAATAGGATAGTCAGAAGCGCACTGCAGTGCCCCCACACATCGCCGATGTATTTTGGTTCTAATGTAATAGGGGGCAAGCCTATTGCTAACCGGGCACATTCTTCCTAAATACGAGGGAGATTTTTGAGCTATAGACCACCACGCTGGCCCAGTGCGGGTTGGTGAACTTCAGATGCCTTTGTATAGACGTGCAGATTTCCTCACGAAGTTTTCCTTCACCGTTTCATAGCAAGTGTCTCGGATGAAAATGAGATTCGCACATGAAACCCAGAGGTGCGAGCCGGAATTTGTTCGACCACTCGGCTACCACTGCCATACATACTTATGTTTTGAATTTTTTGCCTATCGCCATATTAGTATGTGTATCTATGAATGTGGATACTGAGCGAGGGAGACACACGAAATGTTTCAACATATCGTGTGTCATGGATGGATGACACTCATGGAGTGAGTACGAAAGTCGCGAAGAATGGAAGAACAAGACATACTGCTCTAACTCTGTTTTGTGAATATTGCCGCCCAACGTAAATGTAGATTACTTTACACTGTTTAATAGGGTCATGGATGTATCTAAAGGCCAGAACAATACTATGACAAATCTTCAAAGGATACTGAGGAACTATGATAGTTAGGTATAAACTGTCTTCACCATGCATCCACACACATGGGCTACTGTAAATGTACCCAAAGTATTATTTCGTACTTCTGATACACCCTGTCGCCCCCCCTAAGTGTAGTCTACACTGCTGAATAGGGTTATGGATATACCCAAAGGCCAGAACACAATACCTTTGACAAATATTCAAAGGATACTGAGAAACTATGATAGTTAGGTATAAACTGTCTTCACTATGCATCCACATATGGGCTACTGTATTTATACCCAAAGTATTATTTCGGACTTCTGATACACCCTGTATATTCATAAAGATTAAATATTTATAGCAGAAGACACGCGACTAAATTTGCACACGTCATGGACGTTATTTCTTCGAAAAACGTGCTTGGTCTACGAGCTAATACACTTCGTTTAGATATGGGTAAAACATCGCAAGCGCGCGTCTCGGGTCGCCTTTTTACTTGCGATTTCCAAATTGAAACGTGAATTAAAATTCGCAATGAAACCTATTGGTCAATACCGTTGCCTCGTGACGCTACAGGGAAAACTATTGCATTAAAGTACGGCAACCTTTTAAATGCCTCGGCGAAAGTTTGAAAATGCTACAGTTTTTCGCAACAGTTTTTTGGTCGGTAAATTTCAAAACAGTTCAATATTAGGTAGCTTTACGACATCACGCCTGGATTCCCTGATAGGGTAGGTAGAGACGCATTGCACTATACCGACGTGGTGACGTTTTTTTTTTTATTTGACTGTGCTTTGTGCACTGTCTGCCACTGTCCGTCTGACATGATCAGAAACCTTGTTTTGTTTTTATATTGTCCTATTTAGTATTTTGAATATTTAATTTGTTGCATTTTTATTATGTTTGTTAATTTTGAATATATTGTATTTGTATGTTACTTATAACTACTACTAACTACAGCCCTTTTAACGTCCCACTGCTGGGCACGGGCCTCCCCTCAATGCGAGGGGGATTCGGGCCATAGTCCACCACGCTGGCCCAGTGCGGGTTGGCAGACTTCACACATCTATCGAGAACTAGCCAAGTTCGCTCAGTCGTGCAGGTTTCCTCACGATGTTTTCCTTCACCGTTTCATAGCAAGTGATAATCTCGGATGACAATGAGATTCGCACATAAACCCAGAGGTGAGAGCCAGGGTTTGAACTTGCACACTTTGATTGCAAGGCGTGCGTTTGACCACTCGGCTACCACTGCTTAACTTATACTTGTTACTTATAATTTACAAAAATTTAGATTGAATCGAAAGTATAGATGGATTTTTATTAGCATTAATATTGTACTGTTCTCACTTACTTAATGATTTTTGTCTCGGTGTTTTTTGTCCAGGATGTTCTGATATTTTGTTTGTCAGGATTATTTTTGACCATATTGACGTGGTGACGTTACGCCGATGTGTTTTAGTTCTCATATTATGTAGAGCGAGTCTATTGGCATTATACCAGGCCCTATATCCCTCATTGCGTCAGGGATTTGGGCCGTTGGTGAACTTCACACAGAAACTTACCGAATTAATTAATACAAGTAGGTAGTCGCTCTTCGCACGGGTGGTTGGCCTTATTATTTTGTTTTGGTCAACTTGTTATGGATTTTCAACACTTAATGAAATACCTTGCCAGATAAGCGCGCTAGAGCCAAACAACCAAAACATTAACCCTGAAGATTTATAAGCTCTGTTACAGTCAAATGTATTTTTTGTCCATGTAAATTGTAAGTTATAAAAAATACTTTTGATTTTTGACGAAAACCAAATATCCACGTGTAATCGTTGGCTAATCAAAGATTATTTTTGTTCCAAGAACTTGGGAGGTTTCAATCGAAACTTTTTCGAAGTTACTTACCGATTATACACTGTGTTTGTTCAGGGGTCGGCAACTTGGGGCTCGCGAGTCACATGCGACTGTTTGGATGTGAAGCTGCGGCTCTTTAGTTCAATACGCAAATTTTGTTTTCTGAATCGATTAACGAAGATTAGGCAATTAATAGCAGTGGTAGCCGAGTGGTCGAACGCACGCCTTGCAATCAAAGTGTGCAAGTTCAAACCCCGGCTCGCACCTCTGGGTTTATGTGTGAATCTCATTTTCATCCGAGATTATCACTTGCTTTGAAACGGTGAAGGAATACATCGTAAGGAAACCTGCACGACTGAGGGAACTTGACTAGTTCTCGATAGATGTGTGAAGTCTGCCAACCCGCGCTGAGCCAGCGTGGTGGACTATGGCCTAAACCCGCATCGCATTGAGCGGATGCCCGTGCCCAGCAGTGGGACGTTAAAAGAGCTGTAGTTAGTTAGTAGGCACTATATCTATTTTGTTGTTTTTTTTATCTAAAAACTTTATTTAAGCAAAGATCTACTATTTATTGTGGGCAAGACAAAAAATTGTGGCTCTTTAAAAACATAACTTTTGTAAATTGTAATTTTTGACTCTTCCGACTCAAAAGGTTGTCCCTGTGTTAGTTAATTAGAAATGAGTCGAACGGTAACTTTACGGAAGTCGGCTTCGACAATAATTAAATTTGTTTTGTAAATATGTATTGCATTGCAAACGCGGAGACCTGCCCGATATACCTAATGCCAATAGGCTCGACCCCTATTACTCCCTGTACCATAGAGTATCTACTCCACTCTTCGCAGCGATTTTTCCGCCATTTTCGTAATTTCATGTACCTGCAGTATACGGCAACTATATGGGACAGATAAACAAGAAAATTTTACCGCAGCGCGGGCTCGAAATGCCATCTCCGTTATATTATCTCCATGCCCTGTACCCACTCGACCGATCGAATTACCTTGTCATTTATTGAAAACGACTCGGTTTCATTAAGTTAAATTATTTTTATTTATCAAAAAATGTCCACCCGTGCGAAGCCGGGACGGGTTGCTAGTTATTATAAATAAAGATTAATTTCTGTGGTAAAATCTATGGGACCACGCGACACAATTCTGTATCATCGATAAAGTTGCGTGATACCAAAAATTCATCGCCGAAGTGTGCGTGTACTGCATTGCACCTCTGACTATCCTCTAGGATAACGCAGGCGTGATGATGATGATGTTATGCTTATGTTACATACCTCGTCGTAATCGGGAGTGCGGACCACATTGGGTGGTGCCTTAGTCACCACGCGGCCGAATGTCTCCCGGGACATCGATGGGTATGGGTACCGGAACCTAAAACAACATTAGAATAATATTACTCAAGGCTCCATTCACACGGTATAGCCACCTCATTCCCAGTCTTATTTAAAAGTCTAGGGGCCTTACCACGACCTCTTAGAGTATGTTGTTTCCATACTGTCATTTTTTGACAGATTTGTACTAAATTAACTGTCAAATACTATAAGTAATATTAAAAAGAATGCTGCAAAATAGGTGGTAAGGGGCTTTCTACACATTCACATCCGCCACATATTCCCACCACTGTTACTCTTGTAAACCAGGATCGACAGTGGTGTCCATTGAAGACACCGAGGTTTGACCCTCGGAGAGTCCCGGGGAAAAAAGCTAAATTGGTAAGGGGTAAATGGTCATGGTAAGGGTAAATGGTAAGGGTAAATGGTAAGGGTAAATGGTAAGGGTAAATGGTAAGGGTAAATGGTAAGAGTAAATGGTAAGGGTAAATGGTGAGGGTAAATGGTAAGGGTAAATGGCAAGGGTAATTGGTAAGGGTAAATGGTAAGGGTAAATGGTAAGGGGGCTGTTGTCGACTCACCTGGGAGCCGCTCTCGGCGCGGCGGTGTAGACAGGCCACTCGTTGTACATTAGCGGGTCGCGGTATGAGCTCACCTCGTTCATGATTTCCGGGGCGCGAGCTTGCCTCTTCGAGAATCTGGTGACAATCACATCAAAAATATATCATTAGCATTTACTATTATTATTACAAGCTTTATATTAACTTGCAATGTATGTCCGGGTGGAATCTTGCAACTGAATTTTAAATCAGTTATCTTTAACCGATTGAGCTGAAATATGGTATACGCGCTTACTTTGGATGACAATGCATGCTTAGCTATGTGACGTCATTCTAATTCCAATATGGCGGATCATGCAAGATGGCGGAATAGTTATTATTTCTGCACTACCACAGTATGGGTATCAAATGAAAGGGTTTGCTGAGGAGATCACGAAAACTAAGGGCAAATTAATAAAAGCTTGTTTTTAAAAAGCTATTTTTCCCATTTTTTTAATGTTATCAATCATTTCATAAAATTATTTATAGCGTCACATAAGCCGGGATATCACTATGCTGTGTATACTGCAAGAGAATATCGCCAAACGGCGCAGACTCATCGTATGATCCCAAACTAAGCAAAGCTTGTACTATGGGTACCATACAAAAGACTGGGGGCGTTCCCAGTTACATTCAGAGCAGGGCAAATTCCGAAAAGGCAATCTTTCCTCTTTATGATATTAGTGCAGATTCGTGGAAAACATCGTGAGGAAACCTGCATGTCTGAGGGAACTTGACTAGTTCTCGATTGATGTGTGAAGTCTGCCAACCCGCACTGGGCCAGCGCGGTGGACTATGGCCCGAATCCCTCTAGCATTGAGGGGAGGCCCGTCCCCAGCAGTGGGACTTTAAAAGGGCTGTAGTAATGTTCTTTTTAAGGCAAGGAAATACTTTAATTGCACTCGCAAGTAATTTTGTTATTACATTATTCTATTTTGAACTAAACTGCAATCCTACTCATGGTTGCAATATATTCGAACAGAAGGGCAATATTTTGGATGCTATCAATCTTTTTTTTTAAATTGATGATGTTGATAAATTTTCCTGATGAAAGGATTTGTAATTCGACTGTTCTGGCCATCGGCGGCTTTTAGGGGCTTGTGTGCAGCTTAAATTCGTATTACGGCCGATGAGTGGACACTTTTGGGCAATTTGACCTACTTAATCTAAACTCATGATAGCCATTTGTTGGACAAGGTGACATGAGGCAATGTGAAGTTTTTGTTCCAATTAAGGATGTTTACGAAATAATAGAGGGATAGGTAATACATAATCAAGCCTGTATTCCCGGAAGGGGTAGGCAGAGGTGCACTGGAGGAATATTTTAATATGAATTGGTTAGTTAATTATTTTAAGTAGATGTGGGTACTGTACTATGATTTTCAAGCAACAGTATTGTACATCATCACGCGTGTATTCCCCAGAGGTGTAGGTAGAAGTGTACTGCAGTTCGCCCACATTTAACCGATGTATTTTGGTCCCAATTTAATAGGGGGCGACATTCCCCCTCAATACAAGTAAGATTTGGGCCATAGTCCACCACGCTGGCCCAGTGCGGGTCGCTGAATAATGACAATAGGCTCGCCTCCTATTACAATTGTACCAAAACACATCTGCGAAGTGTGAGTTAAACGCAGTGAACTTCTGCCTACGCCTTCGGGGAATACAGGCTTGATGATGTATAATACCCACTCCCTCTTGCTCGAATATCATAGTACAGTACTCGCATTTACGTAAAACAATTAACTAAAATATACTTCAACCCAAATTTCAATATCTACAAATCAAAACTTCTCTTAACTTGACATCAAAACAATTATTATCAAGTGGTAATTGATCGTTCGATTGTGAAGTTCGATTGTGAAGCAGACCGGGGACGCGTCGGGCCGGTATCGGCCCGATTGGAATTCCGGACGCGACGGGAGCTGTGCCAAATTGTGGTAATGGCACGAGGGATGATATTTTATCGTCATAGTGGCCTATTATTGGCGCTTTCACCTAACGAATTACGCTTTCAACTTACGAATTTTGTTTAGAAACTTAAATGCCAAAATATAATATGTTTTCATGCGTGCTTCATGACACTTTGATTGCTTTCATGTAATAAAGTAAATAAAATTCCTCGTCTCAATACATAGGTTAAAATTATGTTAATAGAAGAGATTAGCGCCTAAGATACAGGCTCGGCCTAGTTTAGGCGCTATTGTTCATTGTCAACCACGCAAAATGTATATGGTACCCAAGTTTAATTTAATAATGTAATGCATGATTTGTATTCAATAAACTTTTTTATTTTATTTTTTTAAAGTACTAGTTTGGAATTCATACTGCTACCTTACATTGCTGTGTACCTTACATTGTCTATTTGTATCTGCAAGTACTTGCTACATGGTGATTTCATGAACAAATGACCTATAATATTTTTGTTTGACTAAAATTAAACGCAGTCTATGTATTTAACGTACAGAATAAAAAAAAACAAGTGATTCAAGATTTGAAAAGATTTGAAAAAAAGGTTAGATGTAAAATTTCATATCCGTTGGAAGTAAAAACTATTATTTTTTGCTTTTACGAGAGATCTTCTTACATCTCAGTAGCATCTCATAAGTACCTTGTATTGTAATGATTAACTTGAATAAATAAATCAGAGTCTGACTCTGATTCCATTGTAAGTTATCATCCTTATTATTCTTGTATTGTTTTTCTTAGAAATCTACACTTGAAGCAAAGTCACCTTATTAACACGTTCAGTGCTGAACAGGCACATACCGACCCACCGCCGCACTAGATGACAGTTTATGGCTTTTTTGCCGCAGTTAAAGTGTTAAATAGTTGTAAACATACCTCCACATAGCCTTAAGTTGGTCACAGGTCGGTTCATCCGTCTTAGCGAGTTCTCGGTCGCGAACGCGCGCCGGTCGGGGCGCGAGCATAGCCTCCTGGTCGATGCGCTCAGCGACCACTGCGCACGCGCACGCGACCACGCTCCACACGCGCCATAGCGACCACATTCTGTAGGCAAAATGAAGAAAATTACTGTGATATGCCTTCAAGATCTGCCCCCTTACCACCACCTGTCTAGTGTTTCATATTACTTCCAGCATTTGACAGTGAACTCCGTCCGCAATCTATCATATATTGAACTATTGAAACAATAATACTTTAATTAAGGGATGGTGATTAGGAGCCTGGATGCAGTCAAAACTTATAAAATTGAACATTTTAACTTTTATTTTCTTATCTTTACAAAATATCGGAAAGAGGCCTTCAGAAAGTGTTGTATATTTGAAAATTTCCATTATAATATAAAAAGTTAAGTACATAACTTGAATGTAGAATAATATGTCTGTTTTTCGAAAATGAACCTTACAATTGGGTTTTTAAGACATACATTGTATTTTGATGCTTATTGCGACATGGATGGTGACGATATCGGTAAAAATACTATATTTAGTATAGGCTACGTTATATCTTCATAAAATACCTAACTAAGTGTTATAAATATAATAAAACACACTCAATCCGCTCGTGCAAAGCGCTCGGTAATCATAAAATGATATTACGTTACAAACGACCCTGAACAAGACGACACGAACGGATCCCTCGCAAATGTTCTACGTCTAAACTTGTTATAAGTTGCTATAAGTTAGGGTGACCATACTGCTTATTTTTAGGGTTCCGTACCCAAAGGGTGAAACGGGAACCCTATTACCAAGACTTCGCTGTCCGTCCGTCCGTCTGTCACCAGGCTGTGTCTCATGAACCGTGATAGCTAGAGACTTGAAATTTTCACAGATGATGTATTTTTGTTGCTATAACAACAAATACTAAAAAACAGAATCAAATTTATATTTAAGGGTGCTCCCATACAACAAAGTGAATTTTTCGCCGTTTTTATAGATAATGGTACGGAACCCTTCGTGCGCGAGTCCGACTCGCACTTGGCCGGTTTTTGATTATTAAAGCCCACATTTTTTTTGTCAATGACAAAGGTTTTGTATTAACGCATGAAATAAGTACCTTTTTTCAACGAACAGTCATCTCAGTCATTAGTCTAATAAGAGCGCTTTCAGACTAGCGTTTGGCATACTTGCTTACACGCGCGCTTAAAAAAACCGAGCGCGCGTGCACGTACTTATTCCGGCGTGTACGCTCGACCCGGTGGTGGTCAGTGTCAGTAGCACTATGTATTCCGATGAAAAAAACAATTGAAACATCGCAGCTCGCGCCTATACGCCCTTCAAAAAACGACCTTGTATCCGTGCTTATAAAACGCTAGTTTGAAAGGGAACACAATGTTTGACATTATTATCATCTGATTTTGTTTGTTTGACCGGAAATATCTTATTTTTAGCATTAAAACCATCGGATTATCCGCATTGCTTGGACATTTTACCTCAACGTGTTGACAGTTGCCAACAATAGGCACTTCCACTCGACAATATCAGTTATTGTATGAAGTATATATAGATACTTGCGGAAGTTGTGAGGCGTTATTGGCGTCAACTTTACCCGGACGAAGATAAGGCGGATTTATTAACTTTGTGACAAGTTTTGAATCGGATTATTGTTTAAACAAAGCTGCAAGCTTATGGCCGCTTTTGTATATTAATTGTTATTATAAAAGATGTTTTATAAATGTGAAATAATATCTATTGTAACGTTTGTATGAGTATCCGATAAATTACCCCGTTACACCAGCTGCCTTGTAGTATTGTATATTGCGTTCAGTTTGTGACATGGTTTTGAAAATCTATCAAAACTTTAAGCGGCTTTCAGACTACGCTATAATATAATAGCATATAGTATATAGTATATGTTATGGACACGTTCACACTGTACTGTACTATATATTTATTGGCTTACTATACGCTATAAAATTGTTGCGATGCGCTGAGTTCATGCTGTGCTATATCACGCGCCGCCCTCTTCCTCCTTCCTCCCTTATCCCCGACCGTCCCGTCAACTGAGCTTGCTATTTTACTATTAATGCTTGCGATAATATCGCGTAATGTGAACGCCATGCTATATTATAGCATTAGGTCCTTCTTTGCTATACTATATAGCACAATAGTATAGCGCAGTCTGCAATTAGCTTTAAGCGGGTTTCAGATTATGCTATAATAGCATACAGTATATAAATCATAGCACAACAATATCGCGCACCATACATTGTTATGGACACGTTCACACTGTACTGTGGGTACCTACTATATAATATTGGCTTTGTATGGTGGGCGAAATTGTTGTGCTATATATTCTAGCATAGTCTGAAAGCCGCTTTATCGTTAGTGTTATAGCAATACCGAGGTCTGAAGGGTATACAAACCTGAACGTTTTTTTTTCGTGGCCATTTATAACTCATACATAATTGACATAATTTTTTTAAAGTTCCGTCCAGTGAATATTAGTAGATATACTCCTTGTAGATATAGTAGGGTTATGGATGGATTGTAAGCCACAACACGATACTTGTGACAAATACTTAAAGGTATCAGTGGGGTTAGCACGCACGTCTTGACAAGACCTTTGTCACGAATTCGCTCGTATGATCTCTGTCTAATTTCATACGGGAGAACGAGACAAAATCAAGATATACTGTGACACATGACTAGTCTAGGCGCTCATGCTACAAGTACTGTAACTCGTCAACTATGATAGTTTGATATAGTCGGCCTCCACGAGGGTTTCGATTTTTGTTAACAATCCGTATTAAACAAAAAAAGTTTTTTCGAAATCGGTTCACTAACGGCGGAGATATGCTGTAGTTCGGATTACAGCACCCCCATTTCACCCCTTCAATATTTTTTTCGAAATTTTTCGAAATACAAGTTGATAAAATAATTTTTGAAATTGTGTGACCTTCAACCCCCCATAATATTTTGAAAATGGGACCACACTCGGGATATCTCTCATCACCACACTCGGGATCTCAAAATCGGTTCATAAACGATGAAGTTATCCGCGAACAAACATAAAAATGTGGGTATGTGAAATATTATTTTTGGACTTCTTATTTACCTTGTATAAACATGCGTAGCGAGATGTAGTTTTGGTTTTCTTTTCGTACGCCTTAATACTAACTCAGAATGAAAGTTAAGATCCGTTCGAGAGATGACACAAGGTTGAGAAAGGCGGGAATAATTTTAGTATTGTTTGTGTACGAACAAAAGCAATCTAACATTGCCCCAAAATCACGGAAGCTTCCTCAAACATAGTGTAGGTGGATAAACTCTCTTTCACCGCTCCGAGCATCGTTGAATCAAATATTTGTACATGCAAATGGCAACCCTCGCTCCACGGTCTACTTCCCCAAAAAGATTTACGGAAGCTTGCAACTTTTTTACCGACAACTGTTGTCCCTATAGCTGCTGCGCCGAATTTGCTTTAGTAAGTGCTATTCGAGATTTGAATTTAAAAAAAAGTTGGAGATTCCCAATTCGAACAACATGTTTTATTTTATTTTATGTCTATTACTGCATGTCTCCGATGCGGAAGTTTGTGAACCGATTTCTTTATAGCAGCAATATAGCCAGACAACTCATACCTACTCAGTGCTGTCAAATATAAATTTTGTGCGACACTCAGAGTAGATAGAGTTGACATAAGGACTTAACTCCTCGAAATGCTCTGCGGCGATTTTTTTTTAAGGTTGGCAATAATGGTTTATATGAGATCCGCCATCTTAGAATTAAGATCAAGCATGTACGTAAGTGTCAAACAATATAAACAATATAATCCGATTATTACAAAACAAAAATCGAAATATTGCCCGTCATGTCAAAGTGTAGCGTGTGTTACCTTACTAACGTATTATTATCTTATCATTATTATTAAAAGCAGCTCTAAAGGCAACACACTGGAGCTATATGTACCTGTGTATTTGAATTCAGTTTTGGCGATTTAAAAATGATCAGCGCTCTGTGTTACTTGCCGGATCTTCTCAGTTAAGGTCGCGTTTCGATAAGATAAGAAAAATATGTAAACTTTTTAATTTGTAAGTGTACAGAATAAATACATAATAAATGATTTGTCTTTGACTAAAGCAATACTGCTAACGAATGTGACAAAAACAAGCGTTTAGCAATAACGACGAATATTTTAATAATCCATGTAAGCTCTGCGAATTTCGACCTTATTGAATACACGTGAGAATAAAATTCAAACCATATGAGTAGGTGATTCCCTCGAGGGTTGGAACTCTGTGATTCCATTCGGGATACGTATCTAAATACTAACGTAATAAAGCAATCCTCCCCGACTCGGGTCGCAATCGATCGATGTCAAAGGGACCTCTATAACCTCTACAAGTATGATTCTTATCCAGGGTGTTTCAGAAGTCCGAAATAATACTTGACGTTTGCATCAGTACCGAGTATACAACTGCATGGTATAAAAATTTGATCGAAATTCGACCATGTTTTTACAACTCTTTTCGTTGTAAATTTTTATCGCCATAATCTTTGCTTTCGAAACCGAAATTTATACAAATGATTTATATTTAATTAATAAAATAAACGGTGAAGGTTAACTTCGTGTGGAAACCTGCACGTCTATAGAAGGGCGTGTGAAGTTCACCAAACCGCATTGTTCCAGAACGTGGTGGACTATGGCCCAAATCTCCCTCGTATTGAGGGGGAATGTGATTGGTATAATGGCAATAGGCTCGCCCCCTATTACATTGAGACCGAAATACACCGGCGAAGTGTGGGTTCACTGTAAAGCGCTTCTGCCTACGTGTATAAGATAAAAAAAATCTTTGAATTGTAAATAGTCGTTTTTAAAGAAATTACCTGGTTTACTATAATATATCTCAGATTTTAACATTATTAATCATCTATTGTGTATTTCGTCTCTCGTTCGAATCTCGTCTTATTAGAGGAAATAGTTGCTAAGTTACGAAACTTATGGTTACGGTTACCGCCAAACTTGGTGTCGACAGTTGTTACACCTATCAGTATTCTTTCTGCGAGTTCCCGCAAACAGAAATTGCCTTTAATATGCGCTGTAATAAGTCGGATTATTGTACAGAAGGTCACGTCATGCTTGGAAGAAATCGTAACGTCTCAACGAATTGAGGCGAGCGAATTAACTTGGCTATGAATTTCTGTGACAAAAGCAGCGCTATCACACGTCAAAATGATCTTTCGTTAAAAATAGCAGAGTAAAGCAGTGGTACTGGTAGCCTAGTTAGTAGAACGTCCACCTTGAATGCAAGGTTTACGGGTTTAAACGCCGGGCTCGCACCGCTGAGATCTTCTCATTTCATGTGCAAATGTAATTTTCAATAATGATTACCAGTTCCTGAAGGTGAAGGCAAATATTGTGAGGAAACATACGAGTCTATAAAAAGGCGTGTGAAGTTCACCAATCCACACTGGGAAAGCAGCGTGGTGGACCATGGTATGATCCTCGCATTTAGGGGGAATGTGTCCGATATAATGGCAATAGACTCACCGCCTATTACAATTGGACCAGAATACATCGGCAAAGTGTAGGTAAACTTCAGTGCACCTCTGCCTACCCCTTCGGGGAAAAAAGGCGTGACGATGAAGATTCGATGACACAATATATTTGGTTTAGGTATTGATATCTCTCCTAATACCTATTATAAAACTGAATAGTTTGTTACTTTGGTTAAGCGCATTAAGCTCTGGAACTACCAATCCGATTTAAAAAAATATTTTTGCACTGTATAGCCTATTTATTGAGGAAGGTTATAGACTAAATAACAACACGCTACGACATAGTAACCATAAACGCAGGTGAAACCGCGGGCATAGATTGTAAAATATAATCTCGTGATATTTAATGAAATGATGATATTTCATGGAATAAAATGAGGAATGGCTCCACCTGCAGTTAGCGGGTTATTCAGCCAGTGTCAAGTAATTAATAGCAAGGGCAAATACAATAAATACACATTATAAATAAAAATGGGTGATGAGTGTGATAAAGATGGTAGATGGCTCTGTGTAGACTCAGAGAAAAATATAACTCTTCAACGAAATTATATTGACATGAGATATGGCACGGAAATTTAATGTTTATGTATATTGACACACAGTTCATTTTGTTACTGGCAATTTTCCGCGTGACTTTTGACAGCCCAGTGTGCCCGGTACTTTATAGGGACGCGAGTCAAAAAATAACTAGCCACACGTGACACCATCAATCATCTAAATACCTGATGGGCAAAGTACGGCCCGCGAGCCAGCTCCTGCCCGCGTAAGCATTTAATCCGGCCCGCCGACGGCCCCTCGACATGCATAGTATATGGCCCGCGATGATTATATTTTGACCATCCAGAAGTATAAAGTAGATTAGTGCAGTTCAACACCAAATGCATTTTTGCTATATTTCTGGCCCTCCTCTGACATTTCTCAAACTTTCTGGTCCCCCATTAAGAAAGTTTGCCCACCACTGATCTAAATTATAGATTATCTGGTTACTACGAAAAATATTTAAAAATAGCTTCTACTCTGAAAGCCTTTGTAAAAACATTGAAAGTGGCATACATTTTTTTGAATCAGAGCAAATCTGTTGTTTCTACATTATACAATAGGTACCTCGAAACCAACGTTTGTCGACCTCTTAGAGTTATTTTCATCCTGTAATTTAAATGTTTTATCGCCCCAGCCGACCTCCGTCTAAATTTAGCTCAATACAAATTTGTATTCGGTATTATAATAATAATAGGTATTAACAAATAATACGGTCAGATAAATCGTGAGAGTGGGCCCACTATTTATACAAAGCTAGATCCTTTAACGAGAGCTTTATAAAGGATTTTTGTTCTTGGATTCTGGATCTTGGATTTATTGTAGACGACGACTTGGTGTAGTAGTTTGAGGGTAGACGGCTCGGCACTGCACCAGGTAGCCAACCATACGATGCATTTATAAAACTGAAACATAATTTCGGGTTTCTGTCACATTCTTTATATTTACAGTCCACAAAATTCACGATTCTCAAATCTTAAGATTGTTGATTGTTCGGACCCGCTTGCCCATTTAAAGTTCACCTCGGCTTACATGAATGTATAGTGGCACGAGTTCGTAATAATCGAGCAGGTCCAGCACCCATAAGGGTTCATATTTCCTTTTATATTGTATCCCTTTAAATATCCGTGGACATAGGATACTTGTTGAGGACATTACCATACTTAATGCTCTACTTAATCCTGACCAGGGTATCCTGACCTATTCTGAAAACCCAACATTATTTATCCTGTTAAAGGCTATTCTGTTGCAAAGGTCTTTAGAGAATGGTGGAGCAGTAAGAATTAATTAGGGCCGCGTTTGATTATTTATGTATGTAAATGAGAGTAATGTGTTTTATTTGCATATTATGTAGTTATTATCGTATGTGTACATATATATAGTAGCATGCTCTTCTCAGTGGAAGCAGCATTCCGAACCGATGGTAGAATCTCTTTGTAAGTGCTTAATTTAGATTTTTTTATGATAATGATAAGAGTGGTTGCCTAATTAGAAGAACGTCAGGGGTGCAGGTTCAAACCCGGAGGTCACACTAAACCGGCACCCGAGCAAGTACTAAATAGGGACGGAAAGCATTTTAATGAAACTACTAATTATTTTCGCGGCAGAAAACACTTTTTATTCGATGTCCCCGCTTGCCGTACGGCTGTGAGAGCTATGTCGCCGGTGCCGCGCACCCTCACCGCGCTCGACGACCTCCTGGATTCTCACCCAGGGTTGGATTTGTTTGCGGATGCGTGGGTGAAGATTTTGTTAGTATGTATGAGATTCTGCGAGCAAGATGCATGAATGGTTCATAGTTTAATACCTATAGATAGATAGAAAGATAATTAGTGTAATTTTAATATCGTTCTAGTTAATAAATAGTCCTAAATGTCTTTAAAAAGGCGTGGGAAGTTCACTAACTCGGACTGGGCTAGCGTGGTGGACTGTGACCCAAATGTCTCGTAAAGACGGAGAAATGTGCTAGATAAAATAGTACAAGACTCGCTTCCTATAACATTGCGACCAAAATACATCACCGAAGAATTGGTGCCATGCAGTACACCTCTGCCTTCCCCTTCGGGGAATACATGCGTTGTACTTGTGTATACAGGATATATCAGAAGACCGAAGTAATACTTTGGGTATATATATGGTAGCTCATATGTGGATGTTAAGTGAAGACAGTTTATACCTATCTATCATAGTTTCCGAGTTATAGACCTTTGAATAATTGCTGGCCTTTAGGTACATCCATAACCCTATTCAGCAGTGTAAACTACACATAAGAGGGGTCACTATCAATATTCACAAAACAGCATAGGTATGCAAATTTTGCATAGGACTCGAGATATTAGGAGTTATAGAAATTGACGGCGAAAAAAAGTTGGAAAAACATGGTCGAATTTCGATACATTTTCTATACCATTCAGTTGTATACCCGATGCTGATGCAAACTTCAAAGTATTATTTCGGACTTCTGAAAGATCCTGTATACTTGTAGCTAATGTATTAATGATTTAAATGGGTCTAATTACAGTGCGCGACAGTGAAGAAAATGTTTCAGGAAAGACCGGAATTCTAATGGGTTACTTAATTAGTAGCGCTTTTAAAATTCTCACTGAATACTCGTTTCAGTACATTTTTATGGAAGAATGCTTCGTTTGTGAAACTTTTGTAGAATAAGAAATAGTGTTTACCAAAATTGCAGTTAAGTATCTGCGGGCCAATTATCGACATAATCTCTAATTCGACATATGTCGAAACATAATGACAAATGTGTCGTATTTTTTCCTTTTTTCAGGGTTCCGTACCTAAAAAAGGAATAAAAAACGGAACCCTTATAGGATCACTTTGTTCTCCCTTTGTCTGCACGTATGTCTGTCTGTCGGGGTGTCAAGACCCTTTTTCTCAGAAACGTGTGAAGGTATCAAGTTGAAATTTTTAACAGAGATATATGTTGCGGTCCCTTTGTGCCCTAAAAAAATGAACGCAATTAAAAGATACGGCTGATAACATACTTATATTTAAGTGACTTTGTATGGGCACACCAGTATTATACCAACAAGTTAAGTTTGTCTCTTTATCCAGTTTATCTTTTCGTTAGTGAGAGTAATGCTTTTACAGCTTAGGTACGGAAGCCTCGGTGCGCGATTCCTTGGCCGTTTTTTAACATTTTGGGATCAATAAATATAGCCTATGTTACTCAATGATAATGAAGCTTTCTAACGGCAAAAGAATTTTTGAAATCGGTCCAGTAGTTTTAACTTTATTCGTTACATAAAAAAATACAAACTTTCCGCTTTATAGATGATTGAATTTATGTGGCAAAAGTCACGAGAACACGCGTCATCGATGATATTTCGTTGAAAAATATGCTTTTCCTTTCAGTTAATACAGTTCTTTTTGGTATTGACACAAAATTGTAGCGACTGTGGCCACGAGGCTTTAATTCATAGAAGCACATTTTTCAATGAAATGCTGTTGATGACGGAAGCGAATTTATTTGTATGGTCGTGTGCATCTCATATTCAATCTCATATGCATCAAAAGTCCGAAATAATACTCTGGGTACAATACGGTAACTCATGTGTGGATGCCCAGTGAAGACAGTTTATACCAAACTATCATAGTGCGTGTGTTATAGACCTTTGAATATTTGTCACAGGTATCGTATTCTGACCTTTGAGTACATCCACAACACTATTCAGTAATGTAAACTACACTTATGAGAGGGGCGGCTACCAATCTTCAAATATAACATGCAAATTTTACATAAAAAATAAATAAAAAAGCCTGTATTTCCTTATCCTATACATTTTTTGTTTATAAATTATTTGTGTGTTAGTGTTTAGTTAGTTTTTAATCTTTTGCTTATTGTCTAAATGTTAGTAAGAGTTAGTTTTTGCTGTTGGATATGGACCCCTCCTCGGGTGAAGGCCTCCTCCAGTCCTTTCCACTCATCTCTGTCCTTGCCGATAGTTTGCCAGACCTTTCCAATTAATTCGGTTATATCGTGGGCCCATCGTCTTTTCGGTCTCCCTACCTTTCTTTTGACAATTGGCCCTTTCCACCTTTAGTATTTAATGTCCACCTGCTGTCTGTGTATCTTGATACGGGACCTGCCCACTGCCATTTTAATGTTACAGCTTGTGTGAGGGCATCTGTAATCTTTGTTTTCTGACTGTAATTTTAAATAGGACTCGAGATATTACGGAAAAAAAAGTTGGAAGACATTTTTATACCATACAGTTGTATACCCGATACTGATTCAAAGGTCAAAGTATTTCGGACTTCTGGAACACCCAGTAGAGTACTTAATCCAGTGTAGAGTACGTTTTTAAGAAAGTTTGTGTGTTCAGGCCGGTAAAGACGACAAAAGAGATCTCGTATTTATTGAACAGATATTTACAACCCCATTGTCGTTTCCCAACGAAAGCCATGCAAAAGTGTTTCTTTGTACAAACAAACAATACAGCGCTAACACACTGTTAACAACTGTTAACAATTACTCCTTGATAAATAAGCTTAAGTCTAAATGTTGCCAACTTTATAAATCAATCAAACACTCAAATCTTTTACGAAATTAGATGGAATGGGACTTATTGGTACCGTACACAAAGGGTAAAACGGGACCCTGTTACTAAGACTCCGCTGTCCGTCCGTCTGTCTATCCGTCTATCACCAGGCTGTATCTCATGAACCGTGATAGTTAGACAGTTTAAATTTTCACAGAATATGTATTTCTGTGCTGCTATAACAACAAATACTAAAAAATAGAATAAAATAAATATACAGATGAAGTCTGTACTTCAGGTTCCCTTATGATGTTTGTCTCCATCACTTGCAGCCCTTGCGTTCAACGCGCGCGTTTTACTACCTTTTTTTTTTTTCGTGGGAAAATGCTTTACGCATCCCCTTCCGACACGGGGGAGTCGAAAGGGGTATGTCGGACTCCCGGCAGATTGCCGAATATCGACTAAAAACCCATGGTGGTCCAAACACCCGCCTTGTCAGAAGAGCCACGGGAACGCAAAGCACACATCCGTGAACCTGCCAGTGGCTGCCCGCGCGAGCGGACACCTCCCCGCGGCGGCGTGGGCCACACCAGGGCGTTTTACTACCTAGGCCAAGTGTTAGGCTAGTTGGTACTTAGGAGGAATCGTCCCGACGACGCTCGTTTAATATTAAATAACAGTTACATGATAACATTTTATAAACTCCTACATTTTGAATATAAAAAAGTTTCAGAAGGAATGTCTCCGAGAGTTTGGTGGGGGTGGTCTTGTAAGTAAAGTTAGTTTGGGTTTGTAAAAATTTGAAATGAAATAAAGTTGGACAAGGCGAATTACGCAATGAAAAAAAATTATTAAAAACTTTTGGTCCATTGCCTAATTTTTTAGTTACACGAAAAATGTTTTGTGGGTTTCCCTTGCTAAACGATGAAGGAAGAAATATTGGGAAATCTGTGCGGAAGTGAGCGCTCTTGAGTTATGCCTTTTTAGCAAGGTAAATTACTAAATGGTATGTACAAGTCTTGAAATAATACTAGGTACGCACAAAACACTTATTCACGGCAGTTACCGATACTAACTGCTTGCTTTCGTATCCGTTTCGTATAATATAAAATAATAAAACAAATTGTGTACAAAGTTAGTTAGGTTTACTTGGAAAGAGGTCTAATACGCCTCGTACCGCAGGAATGGATGCGGATTGCGGTGCATCTACGAAAAACATAGCCTTCTCTGCGGTGCAGAGGCCGTAACTTAAATTGGATATAGTTTAGGAAAGAGATGAATATATATCTAAGATGCCCTATTAGAAGAGAATAGAGTGGTGTATCTATTTTAATAAGTCCCTTATGACAATGATAGTTTTCAAACGAGGTCTTAAACGCCCCGTACCGCAGGAATGGAAAGAATACAAAAGTAAGTGCCGCAGTCAACGTGTTAAGTCGTGTTTCGTTTTAAAAGGGTTCGTGCTTAAATCGCATTTAAAAGTAATGCCTAATGTTTCATCATAAAATACATGTAGGATTATAGCTTTAAGCCCCCCGCACACTGAAGCGTCAATACCAAAACGAACTCCGTAATATTCTTATTATTAATTTATTATTTTTACCACTGTATTTTTACTTTCATTGTATCTAGTTTTTAATATAAATATATTATATGTATATAGCAGTGGTAGCCGAGTGGTCGAACGCACGCCTTGCAATCAAAGTGTGCAAGTTCAAACCGAATCAAGCCGAAACAAGTTCGAACCGGTCGAATTTTCATACAATTTGTATACCTGATACTAATGCAAACGTCAAAGTATTATTTCGGACTTCTGAAACTTCCTGTATAAGTTTATATTAAACTAGCGGTCCGTCCCGGCTTAGCAAATCGCACGGGCAGACATTTTCTTTTTAACATTTTGGGATAAATAATTATAGCCTATGTTACTCAGTGATAATGTAGCTTTGTAAGGGCAAAATAATTTTTGAAATAGGTCCATTAGATTTTAAGTTTATTTAACACATACAAAAATACAATACTTTCCTCTTTATAATATTAGTATTAGAGATGAAACGCATGGCAGGATACCGGTTACCGGATATTCGGCACGCTGCCAGGCTGGAGCGCCGGATATTCAGCCCTTTACCGCGTTACATGACGCTTCTTAAAGACATCTCGAATCGATCGCAATCACGACCCGTACATATCTCTGTTAATTTGCATCAGTACCCGTAGTTGTCAAGGTTTGCTAGAATTTATCTGTCAGCACCTGGCAGTAGCGTTTACAGCGAAACTATTTTCAGAAGCTGTGGTATACGAAACCAAACGGAGTCGCCTCTTACCAACAAATGCGGAAAATTTTGTATTCATTCACCACAATCAGAATTTATGAATTTTACTATCCGGTATCCGGCCGGATACTGAATTACTATCCGGTATCCGGCCGGATACTGAATTACTATCCGGTTTCCGGCTGGATACTGAATTACTATCCGGTATCCGGCCGGATACTGCATTACTATCCGGTATCCCGCCGGATACTGAATTACTATCCGGTATCCGGCCGTATAGTTAAAACAAGGCCGGATAGGCCGGATACCGGATAGTTACCGGATATCCGTTTCATCTCTAATTAGTATAAATTATTAAAAAAATGAGTTTTTACGCCCTAGTGTGTGCCCTAACAGTTACTGAAGTTTATTCAAACACAAAAAGATGTTGGAGTAAAATCTCATGTAGGTGGTTTCAGTGCAATCTCTTCACTTTGTAAAAGCAATATGGTAAGTACCGGTGCAAACGTCGGGTTCTTTGCAAACGAGACGCGGGATAAAAATACCCGAGTCTTATGGACCGCCACATCTGCCGCCGAGGGTTATATAATACAGCAACAGGGTTGTACGGGCCAAAGATTATGTTTTTTTTATAATCCCACTTAATTTAAATGTTTTTTCCACGATTATAAAGCACTGGGGTGTTGTAACCTGCGCATTGCATTTTTTGCCAATACTAAAACGACCTGGGGCCTTATCAGACCTCTTAAAACGGTAGCTGCTACACTACTCTACATTGTTACACTTATTTTTTTTATCGTATATGTCTATTTCATTAAGAGGTGGTCAAAGTCAAATCATTTATTCTGTATAGGCCTATGAGTGCACTTACAAATTGTCAAGTTTACATTTTTTTTCTTATATTCTACTATACTACCACCGGATCGAAACGCAACCTCAACTGAGAAGATCCGGCAAGAAACTCAGTGGGCTGATCATTTTTTAAATCGCCAAATCTTATTACAAATACATAACAATACATATTACAAATACAGTGGAACAATAAAGAGTTATCCGTCTAGGTATCTAGGTTTTAAAAGCCTTGTGAGTATCTTTCTGTCTTTGCGGGCGCCGAAATCGTGCTACTTCCCTCGGTACGCACCATCAAAAATACTCTCACTGGGCCTAATCAACCTGGCTGCGTACAGTTTGAAAGTACATGAAAACTGGCAGGGCAGACAACATATTAAAGTATTCTTGTTTCAGTAGTAACCGTCAGAAATGGAAAGTAACTAATATTGAAAATATTGCTGTAACAAAAAAAAAAGTTGTTTGTACGGGGGCTGTATTGACTCATAGAAGATGATGATTCTTCAACGAAATTACATTTGCACCAGTGAATTTTGACGCGTGGTCGAGTAGCTTTTACCACAGAAAGTCAATCAAGAAAGAAGAAGACGGAAATCTCAAGCCACTTTAACCAGTCGAGCTTTGCATGATTTAGTGTGCAGGTTCAAACCCCAGCTCGCACCTCTGGGATTTATGTGCGAATCTCATTTTCATCCGAGATTATCACTTGCTATGAAAAGGTGAAGGAAAACATCGTGAGCAGACCTGCACGTCTGGGGGAACTTGACTAGTATTCGATAGATATGTGAAGTCTGCCAACCCGCACTGGGCCAGCGTGGTGGACTATGGCCTGAATCCCTCTCGCATTGAGGGGAGGCCCGTGCCCAGCAGTGGGACGTTAAAAGGGTTGTTGTAGTAGGTACTACCCGGGACTTCGTCTGCGCAGGCTTCGATTATTCACATCGTTAAATAGTAAATTACAGCCTATATGTTATTCTGTAGTGGCATGAGCGCCAAGACCAAGTTATGTCATAGAATATGTTGATTATATCTCTTTCTTTCGTATGCAAGAATACAGAGAGCGACCGAGCCAATCCGTGACAGAGGTCTCGTCTTAAAATGCGTGCTATGCGTTTCATCAAAATCCGTTCTATAGTTTTTTCGTGAAAGAGTAACAAACATCCATCCATCCATCCTTAGAATCTTTTACATTTATAATATTAGTAGGATTTATCATGGGACGTATAAGTCCCAAGCCGAGCTCATTGTATTAATTTGGAACCCAGTGAATGCAGTTAGCAAATTCCAACTGAATTCACAAAAACATTTAACTAGCGCCCCGAAAGCTTGGATTTGGGATGATTTCCGGCTATTCAGCAACTCCCACAGGGATTAGCGGCGGGATCCAAATGGGAACTGGGGATTTCGAGGGATTCGCGCTGGATGTTCGTAGCTAGTTGTGAGAAATGGACACTGGAGATAATTTGAACGGTTTCGTAAGGCGAAAACAAGCTTGCAATACTATTCAAAAGTTTCTTGTGAAAATCTTTATGCTGAGACCTGTTGAGCTTTTAAATTTTATTCTTATTTAGTCTAATAAATGTTTACTTATTCATTTTAAACTAAACTATTATCATAGATGTTATCATTTATATATTTAATTTTATAACTATGCATATATCGATCATAATATAGTGGTAGCCGAGTGGTCGAACGCACGCCTTGCAATCAAAGTGTGCAGGTTCAAACCCCGACTCGCACCTCTGGGATTTATGTGCGAATCTCATTTTCATCCGAGATTATCACTTGCTATGAAACGGTGAAGGAAAACATCGTGAGCAAACCTACACGTCTGAGGGAACTTGACTAGTTCTCGATAGATGTGTCAAGTCTGCCAACCCGCACTGGGCCAGCGTGGTGGACTATGGCCTGAATCCCCCTCGCATTAAGGGGAGGCCCGTGCCCAGCAGTGAGCGTTAAAAGGGCTGTAGTAGTAGTATATATCGAGGGGTGAAAAGCTATTTGACTAAAGCGAAACTTTTGGGCGATATTGACCTATACATATTTAGAATCAGCGACTTTTTCTGCGTCGAATGAGTATGCTCTGCTGTAAAGTTAAAAAAATGGCGCTTAAGTGAAATAGCCTTTCACCCCTGGCACACTGGGGCGTCAACGCCCGCGCGTCAAAATATTTGCCAATCTAAAGATTAACTTTTTGTAACGTAACGTCACTACGTTACGTTACAAAAAGATAATCTTAACGTAACGTAGATTCACAAAAGCAATACAGTGAGTGGAACAATTTCCTTGAATTTCAGATGTTTATATATTAAAATGATTGTGATTTTGTGACACAAGCCCCGTTTGTTCGGGTCGGTAAGGGCGTATTCAGACTGAACAACCCGTCACATTTGCGTAATGCGTTTGATCGAGTCGTGGGCGGGCGGGACAACCCGAAATAGCTTAATCACGCCCTATACTAACTGGGGCAAGTTAATTTTTAACTTGACATTTTTTGATTTTGATTATACACGGTGTTTCAGAAGTCCGAAATAATATACTTTGACGTTTGCATCAGTATCAGATAAACTACTGAATGGTATAAAAATTTAGTCGAAATTCGACCATTCTTTTCCAACTTTTTTTGTCGTTAATTTCTATAATTCGTATCTAATATCTCGAGTAGTATGTAAAATTTGCATGTTTTTTTGGGAATGCTGGTAGTCGCCATTCATAAGTGTAGTTTACATTGCTGAATAGGGTTATGGATGTACCCAAAGGTCAGAACACGATACCCGTGACAAATATTCAAAGGTCTGTAATTCAGAAACTATGATAGGTATAAAATGTCTTGTGAAATGATTGTTGATGTCACTATACCCCATAACGACAATCTCGTGAAGACGTATCCGGATCTGGCTCACGAGATTGTCGACACGTGGGAAATTGACGCGGCAATCATTGTACCGATAGTCGTTTCCGCCCATGTTTTAGTAGCCGAGAGCCTCAACAAATACATCAGTGTGTTACGCAGCTGGATCAAGACACAGATTCAGAAGGCAGTGTCTACAAACCTTCAGTGAATCTCGTTTGAAATACCGACATACCCTCCGTGTGTGCAATTCTAAACAGAATATCTCTATCCGTAAAACAATAAAAGCTAACTACCCTCGTAAACGCGCCGGCAGCCGTGACCGGATACTCGCATTTACATTTCGCCCTGCACGCACTGACGCGAGCAAATTGACTTAACTTCGATCACTCGCCGCATTAGATAGAGTGAAACCTCTAACTATTGGCACCTTAAGCGCCTACTCGGGGAAAAACAGTCACTACAACACTTTAAGATCCGTTATTCACCTAAAAGTATATGAGATTAGAGAAAATCCACTGATTTATCATTATTTCAGGTTTTTTTTGTAGAAAAAAGTTACTGGAAATACATATCTTTGCATAAAAAAAAAAAATCAAAACCAAAATTATAGGTATTCCCCATTCTTGGTATTTCCCTGCTCAATTATTGGCATCCTATAATTACATAGGTTTCCAGGTACTTTTGGTTAGGTGGTATCAAAGAGTTGTGTTTAGCGAGATTTTACTTAATATAAAATAAAATATAATTTGATATGAATATTCTGTATTATTTCAATAAACACCTAAAATTTGGTTTCGGGAAAAAACTAGCTTACATAAATAGCATACCACTGATAGATAGAATACATTAAGTCAATATATTTGTCTTAGGAAAATATAACATTTATTGGTCATATAAATGTAATACATGCTTATTTTCGTAAACTCGTGATGTTCCGTTGCTATGATACTTACTTATTACGTACACATCAACGTTTCGTTGGTGATCCTTTACTTTACTATTTATAAATGAGAATGATTGTAACAAAGACAGAAGGAGAGAAGGAATGAGCAATGAGACGTGAAGATGTAAGGGTGTTACGACGTTAACCCGTCCCATCAATCGAACGATTCTCTCTGCCGCCATTCCTCATCTTATTCCATTAAAATTTAATAATTTCATTCATTTTTAGGGTTCCGTACCCAAAGGGTAAAACGGGAACCCTATTACTGAGACTTTGCTGTCCCTCCGTCCGTCCGTCCGTCCGTCTGTCACCAGGCTGTATCTCATGAACCGTGATAGCTAGAGAGTTGAAATTTTCACAGATGATGTATTTCTGTTGCCGCTATAACAACAAATACTAAAAAACAGAATAAAATAAATATTTAAGGGGGCTCCCATACAACAAACGTTATTTTTTTGCCGTTTCTATAGATAATGGTACGGAACCCTTCGTGCGCGAGTCCGACTCGCACTTGGCCGGTTTTATTGTAAAAACAAATGCTAAGTTTGTTTTGGTATTGGCCGCGAGCTATTTAACGCGCCTGTGAGTGAAGGCCTAACTGACAATAACCCACATAGCCCCGTATGAAGCAATTTTAAAACGCATGCAGCCTTGAATGATACATTGAAAAGGTTCGCTTGTTGATTCTCCACCTTTACATTCCATTAGTGGGGTTCCGAATCGAAACCTTCCAAACGGAACCCTATTTATGTGCTATTTTACTACGTTAGGAAAATACTGTCTGTTCAGACTTTTCTAAATTTCCTTGTTTCCCTTACCAACATTTACCCTCAGCTCGAGGCAAAAGGCCACGTATCCAAAGTTGGATGCATTTACTTGTGTATCCGAACGCAACGTTGCGGTTGAATATAATCTGTGCGCGCGCCAATAACTCATCTTCAAAAAATCAACTTATATATCAAGAAAACTAATAAAACTATTCTTTTCTTCTATGTGCGCATAAAACAAATGAAAATAAACACTACAAGTTTGCCGTGTGAAGTTAAATAAACGATTCAACTACTGTGTGTACGCACGCCTTGCAATCAAAGTGTGCAGGTTCACCCCGGCTCGCACCTCTGCGATTTATGTGCGAATCTCATTTTCATCCGAGATTATCACTTGCTATGAAACGGTGAAGGAAAGCATCGTGAGAAAACCTGAACATCTGAGGGAACTTGACTAGTTCTCGATAGATGTGTGAAGTCTGCCAACCCGCACTGGGTCAGCGTGGTGGACTATGGTTTGAATCCCCCTCGCATTGAGGGGAGGCCCGTGCCGAGCAGTGGGACGTTAAAATGACTGTAGTATTAGTAGTAGAAGTCTGAACTAGCTTTTCTTACAAAGGTCGAAATAGTTAATAGGTTACGCGGCTGGTTTAGCGCATCCACTGTCTGAATGTAAAAAATCGTAAACGCCAAATGCAACAACTTCCATTAAGATCACGACAGGCCCACGTCCAGGCGCGTTAAAATGCGTGCAACCAGTTTTTTGCCCATACCAAAACAAACTGTATTAACTACCAAGAAGCACATTTTCCAGCGAAGTGTCACTGATGCCATGCGTGGTCGTATGGCTCTTACCAAAGAAATTCAGTCTTTATGTATATTGACACAGTACAGTTTCAATAAAAAAAAAAACAATGAATTAGCTGACCCCATTGAGATAAACGTATGAATGAACGATGACGTATGTCGAAGTATAAAAAAACCGACCAAGTGCGAGTCGGACTCGAGCACGAAGGGTTCCCTATTATTATCTATAAAAAACACAAAAAATATATGACTGTCGTATGGGAGCCCCACTTAAATATTTATTTTATTCTGTTTTGAGCACTTTTTGTTATAGCGGCAACAGAAATACATAATCTGTGAAAATTTCAATTGTCTAACTATCGCGGTTCATGAGATACAGCCTGGTGACAGACGGACAGTCAGACGGATGGCCAGGGGAGTCTTAGTAATAAGGTCCCGTTTTACCCTTTGGGTACGGAACATTTCGTAATGTAATGTAACGTAATAGGTATTTATTTGCAATGACTTGCTCTATTTTGTAGGTGTAATTAAGGTCACACTAGTAGTAAAAAGGGAGTTAATAACCTGACCTCCAGTGTCCTAGGGTAGACGACCTGGTGGCGTGGGGTGACTGGGCTGGCTTCAGGCATCATAAGTCAATACAGAATATAGAGATAATATAGAGAATATAGGATTAAATGTTCTTAAGTTTTTAGGAAATTTCGAATGACCATAGGTATCTCGTAGTTTTATAACGATGAGTAGCTTAGTGGGTTAGATAAACCACCTTCGTAACTGGGGGGTTTCACGTTCATTTCCCATCATGAAACTATTGACGCCACTTTCCTTAAACATTTTTTTTAGTTCGGGGCTAACATGCTTTCTAGCTCACATTGCTAGTAATATTAAAAATATATTTCATATAAGAATAGTAATATTCACGCCTGTATTCCCCGGAGGGGTAAGCCGAGGTGCAGTGCAGTGCATCCACACTTTGCCCATGTATTTTGGTCCCAATGTGATACGGAGCGAACCTATTGCCATTATACCGGGCACATTCCCTCTCAATACAAGGGAGATTTGGGCCATAGTCCACCACGCTGGCCCAGTGCGGGTTAGTGACCTACACACGCCTTTCTTTAGACGTGCAGGATTCCTCACGATGTTTTCCTTCACCGTTCAGCAAGTAATAATTGTTGAAAATGACATTCGCACATGAAAATTATTTCAGAGGTGCGGGCCTGGGATTTGAACTTGCACCCCTTACGTTTAAGACGGTCGTTCTTGCTCAAGAGGCTACCACTGCTGGTAGCCTACTAGCCTACCATTGATTAGATATAGCGGGACAGAGAAGAGTTGTAAAAAAAACCGAGATGAGCGAGAGGGTTCTAAGCATTTGTGTCCCTTTCTACTAGTTTTTTTTATAGTTTGGTTAACTAATGTTGCTGATACTTAACCAGCTCGGACTAACAGTAACGAATCCATGCCTTGCCTCGATCAATTGCAATGTCATTGATTATCATTATCTGTCAACAACAAGTGTTAAAGAAAAATAGACATTTTATTAAGTGAATCAAATACCTATTCAAGACTACTAGAAGTAAACGCGTATTTGTAGATTTCATATGACTAATAAGTCCTCATCATTTATATCGAATAAAGTCATGTTTCGTTACCAATATTCTTGCGAACTCGCGGTCCATATCTTATTTTTTACTTTCCTTATTTAAACTCAATCTTTGTAACAAATGAGAATTCGTCTTAATGTTTATTTATGACTGCTGATGACGTTAAAACCACCTTGAGTACAGCCCTACAAATTATTATAAGTTAATAACCTTAAGACAATAATTGAGTTAAATTTGTACCTTCTGGTTAATTACCCTGGATTTACCATAAATCGTATAATAGAAAGTTGGCAAAACCCTGGAACTTTGTTTTATAAATGAAGTGGATATTTTTGTTTAATAAATGCTACACGCCTAACACCACCGCCGAGTCCCACGACGAGACTATTTTGTCACAGTGTATCTCTCTGCCACTTTTGTAATTCATAAAAAGATAGGGACTAAATTGTCACTTTATGCTTTTGTGGTGTTGTGTTTGTCACTGCTGTCTCTTATTAGCACTATAAAGCCGTAGGCACACTGGGGCGACATGACACGGGCTACAAAAGACTTGCCAATACCAAAAAGAACTATTGATCTTCTGTGGTAAAAAAAAACGAGATATCCATTTACATTTTTAAAACGTACTCTGCACCAATACACATAACTCCACAAAAGTTACTAAATAGGCTTTTCATCTTTGGATCGTGATCTTCAATAATCTATACTAATATTATAAAGAGGAAAGATTTCTATTTTTATATGTAACGAATAAACTTAAAAACTACTGGACCAAATTCAAAAATTATTTTGCCGTCAGAAAGCTTCATTATCACTGAGTAACATACTATATTTATTACTAGAAAAAAATCGAGATCCTTAGAAAAAAGTCCACCCGTGCGAAGCCGGGACGGGCCGCTACTTATCTTTAAGTGGAAGTTACCATAATTATTGAAGTATTTACGTTTTTGGTAAAAAGTAATCTTCGAAGTAAAATCAAGTAGTGTTTTAGTCCCACAATGGGTGCCAATAAGTTCATACATTAACCATGTCAATATCTCCTTATCTCATTAGTATTGTTTTGCGATTACTTTTGATTTTTAACAATTAATGTAGCATAAGAAAACATTTTCCAACAATGTCAAAGCAATATTAAAGTATTATTATACGGTCCTAGTTATATTGGCGCCCATAGTGGGACTTCGGATTTATTCAGTGCCTACAAGTAATTTTAATGTATACCTAACCTTTAAAAGTGTCTGAATTAAATCCATAACTAAATCTTCTCTTTAACAGTAGCTATTGGCGCCCAACGTGGAACTTAAGCGCACTAATTCATTATCTATATTAAGTTTAATTCCACAAACACTGCTGCGGACAGCTCACCGTTATGAATAAAGTTTTAAGCACTTTATTGTTTATTAATATTCAGCAGTTGGGTTAATATAGTATGTTCTAAGTATCTTTTTAACTAAAAAATAAAGAGAACAAATACATTATTTATTTATTAAAACATCTCCCTTACGTCTATCATTACAGGTACTATACCTAATGCGATAGTGAGGCTTATTTTCTAATACCTAATAAATATAATAAAACAATGTCTTACTTACACTAATACCTACTCATTATAACATAAAATAAATAACAGAATCTTTGCGAATTCATTCAAATGACACGTATAAACATCAATTTTGGCATGAAGTTCGTTAATTACGTGGATTGCACGGGTAAGAGGTGTCTTAGCTATTAAGTTGGTCCTAGCTGTCGGCACGGCCAGCAGTGGCGGACACAGCCGCCTCCACACGTAGCGGTCCGGTACACACAAATTAAAGCGTTGCAACACTCCTGGATTATGCTCGATACCACGGAGCAATCTAACCAGGTACGCGACCAGTGTGAACTCCCGTCGCACCCTCAGTTGATTATACCCCACCATACCAAGTACAAATAGAGTGGGGTACATCAATGGGTAAAACGGATATACCCCATACAGCTTCTTGTACAAGTATCGCGTAAACTTGTTTTGAACGCGCTCTAACATTAGAGCGCATTCAGCGCGGCGCCAATGTGATCGCACTATGTTTCAGATGACTCCTGACTAGTGCGTCATACAAGACTCTGACAGTTGCAATGTTGGTGAAGTGTTGCGTCTGTCTCAGAACAAATCCTAGGTTTCTGAACGCCCTTTATATACCCCTCAGTCCCCATCACTATCAGGCGTAGGTTGCCTAGAACGCTGGAAGCATTGCCACGTTGAATGACAATGCTGATGTGCTGTGCAAAATAATTTCCAGCGTTCTGATCACCTAATGTTTCGATCAGACGTGTCGCAATGTCTTAAAACACCCGGCCCCTATGGACCTAAGGTTTCTACCCCAAACGCCTCAAATGAAACTATATTTTATGTATTTAATTCACGTTGATATGGTTATTATGTAGTAGATAAAGGTACTAACCTTTATCTACTACATACATCCCCACGTTATATTGAATGAGCAATGTTTAATTTATTATCGCGCTTCTGATTTCGTCGTCAGCGCTCCGTTTGTTTGTTGACGGAAACGGGCGGATTTAACGTCTCGATGAAGCTCATAGCAGTATTCTCAAATCCGTGTCCAGAAAATGTTTACGGATATCTTTTCGTCACGTATTCCGTGTGATGGAAACTGCTAGAAAAACGTAAGGCAAATCAGTCGGAATGAACACAACATCGACTCTAGCGGAAACGAAAAGATTCCGTCAAAAATGAATACTCATGACTGAACATAGAGCCTCCGGAAACGATGAGATCATCTATTTTGGCAATTCTAGATTATTCTCGTCATCACTTATATTTCGATCTGAGAAAGCGAATCTCGGCAAGCGGCCGAAATACGCTTTTCTAAACATCAATTACTATGCGATTCAAATGAGAATAGGATCGCCTTTGCGCCATATTGTGACGTGAAAAAACTAATTATGACTTTATATATTCTATTAAGACAATTTACTACTAATTAAACCTTTTTATTTATATTTGATAAGGTTCTATTATTATTGATATGCAAATAAGTTTTTTGCAAACCATTTTTTTCATGTGACTTTTGTCAGAGCTTATTGATATTCCTATTCTTATTTGGTTCTCATAGTATGTATTTGTACCGTTTGCCGTAGAGACGTTCATGGAAATAAAGCGCTAAATTAAAAAAAAAAATAAGCCCAAATTAATTGCCTCCACAGGTGACAAAAAGGCTGGCTCTTTCCTCGCTCAACGAATAGGATTTGCTATTCAACGAAATGCAGCCAGCGTTCTTGCCACCATCCCCCGCGGACCAAATCTTTTTTTATTATATTATAATTATTTATACTTTTTTATATTAAAGTAAAAAGTTATAGTTTTAAATATATTTAAAATTTTAATTTGTACATTATTGTAAATAGTTTCGTTAAATAAATATAGAAACATTTCGAAATCCTTTTCTCTAAATTCACTTAATAACACTATTTCGTTGTTGTCTGGCTTGACTGCGTATTCAGGTACTCTACGAAGACTAATAGGATACCTCAACTACCCTCAATCTAACCCACATCATTCCCATTCACCGTTCGCGCGTTCTCGTTCCGTTCATGTCAATCACGTCGATCCGCTTACTAGACCTGACACGCTATTTTCGGAGAGAAAATAAACAAATTACCCGCAGCCTGCCGTACCTTTGTACTAGGGATGTTATAGGTATAGAATATCGGATCTGGATACGGATATAGGAATAATAATATTCCGGTTTCGGATACGGTTACGTTACGGACAATGCTATTCTAGTAAACAGATATGTTATACACGCACAAAACAACCGAAAGAGTGCTCCGCGTAACAGCGGCAGCACACTTTTCATTCATTTTACATTTCACAACACGTAGAAATGTGTAAAAGAGATAGCTTGATAAAGCCAAAGAGAAAAAAAAGATAGCTAGTGTTGTCACTTGCGCTTCTATGTGATGTAACATTTATCTCAAATAAACGTCCTAATTAGGATGTATTCGAGTCTTCACTAGTGCGCGCTCATAACATATCTGTTTACTAGAATATCATTGATTACAGATATAAAAAATATTTCGGATTATCCGCTGGTTCGGATAGTTTTAGATTTTTAAAGATAGCTAGCAAATAGCAATAGGAATAATTTGACTTTATATCTAAGCAGTGGTAGCCGAGTGGTCGAACGCACGCCTTGCAAATCAAAGTGTGCAGGTTCAAACCCCGGCTCGCACCTCTGGGTTTATGTGCGAATCTCATTTTCATCCGAGATTACCACTAGCTATGAAACGGTGAAGGAAAACATCGTGAGGAAACCTGCACGTCTATAGAAAGGCGTGTGAAGTTCACCAACCCGCTCTGGGCCAGCGTGGTGAACTATAGCCCAAAAAAATCTCCCTCGTATTGATTGAGAATGTGCCCGGTATAATGGCAATAGGCTCGCCCCCTATTACATTGGGACCAAAAATACATCGGCGAAGTGTGGGCGCACTACAGTGCACCTCTGCCTACCCCTCCGGGGAATACAGGCGTGATGATGATAATGATGTATTTATTTAAAAACACAAGAGCAATACCTATACATCTCATTATCTGTAACATTTAGACTACGCCCCTATCCGAAATTAATCGAAACGTTTACATCTATTTCGGTTATGTTTACGGTTTTTTTTTTATTTCGGATATCCGATAGTTTCGGTTAGGGTTACGGAGCTTGATAACATCCCTACTTTGTACCACACTAGTAAGCAATAAACAGCTATAAACCTCGGGTGGGCGAGGTGGAAACAGGTCGGAACGAGTGGCGGGTAGACTATTGTATGCAATCGAGTAGGCGTTGTCAAGTCTTTATACAACTTATGCTCACAAAGGTTCGTGTATTACACTAATCCTTATACTATAAATGGGAGTATGCGCACCTTATATCAGCTTCCTAAGCGTAATGCCAAAATTTGTATCTAATATTAGTCTGCGTGAGTATGATTCTTCCCTAGTATTGAGGCAAAGGTTCTGCCTGCTCTCATGGCGTTGCTGCTCCTGAGAATGTATTAATCAAAATCCTTAATATTTATAATTTTACAAAGAGTAACTATTGAGTTTCTTCTCAGTGGAAGCAGCATCACGCCTGTATTCCCCGAAGGGGTAGGCAGAGATGCACTGTAGTGCGCCCACACTTCGCCGATGTATTTTTGGTCCCAATGTAATAGGGGGCGAGCCTATTGCCATTATACCGGGCACATTTTCCCTCAATACGAGGGAGATTTTTGGGCTATAGTTCACCACGCTGGCCCAGTGCGGGTTGGTTGATGTATTTTTTAAGCAGCATTCCGAACCGGTGGTAGAATCTGACTTTTGTAAGTGCTTGTTGGCCTAAACGAATAAAAAATTATTTATTTTGATTTTGACACTTAAGTTCTCAAAGAAACGTCTTCGGACAATGATATCTTGTAAATCATTGTATTTTCCAGGCATTTCCGACCTAGCCTTTTTTTTTAAACGATAGTTAACCGCAATCCCGGGTCTCGTTAAGATTTTTTTTGTGGTAACACTTTTTTTATCGAGGGAAAAATATCGAGCATTATACATTTCTTTTTACGACGATACGTAAGAGCGGAGCGGTGGTTTATCGATATTATTTATTGTTTAATGATCCGATATCTTGAATATATGAGGACAAGAAAATCTTTGAAAAAAATGCTGGGTATATTTCGTGATTTTATTCTAAGAATACAGATTTACGCAGAATAATAAAATGGCAGTGGTTGGGCCATGTTAACGTCAAAGAAACTTTGTAAAAAAATATATCGAGGAGTGAAAGGCTATTTCATTGAAGCGACATTTTGTTAACTTTACAGGATAGCATACTCATTCAACCCAAAAACATCGCTCATTCCAAATCTTTACTAATATTATAAATGCCAAAGTAACTCTGTCTGTGAGTTACGCAATCACGCCTAAACTACTGAACCGATTCAAATGAAATTTAGTACACAGATAGTCTAAAGCCTGAGAAAGGACAAAGGCTACTTTTTAACCAATTTCCAAAAAGGAGGACGTAACAATAACCGCGGGCTCAGTTAGTATGTATACACCTAGTATGGCCCAAAATGGCGTTTAAGTAAAAAAGCCTTTCACCCCTCGATATGTTTACAGTAATGACAGGAGCTATTCCTACATGTGGCTCCATTTTCTATTATAAAAATGACTCTACTGTAGAGTAAAACAATTAAAACTGGAATGCAGTTCGGCACCCAGCCGGCCCGCAACTCTCCTGCGCTCGGGATTCTTTTACACCTCTAACAATACTTTACATATTTTTCATAATGTACCATTGTATAATTTAAAAATAAAACAATACCAAAGAGAATCTTTGAGTGGGAAATTTAAATGCCGAACTTGCAACAAAGTTTAATATTACTTTGAGTTTTTTACAGATAACTGTTATTTATTTATTTTTTACGAAATGAGCGAAAAGATGATATTTAATGGAATAAGATGAGGAATGGCTTCACCTGCGACTAGCGCGGGTATTTCGCCATTGTCAAGTAATTAATAGCAAGGACAAATTCAATAAATACACATTATAAATAAAAATGGATAATGACAGTGATAAAGATGGTGGATGACCTCCCTGGGTGATCTGGGTTCAACCCAGTTAACTGTTACAGACTGTTTCAGTTTATGACAATTTAATCTGTCAATAATTTACTGTTACTATTGAAACAATCATACTTTAAGAGGTGGTGGTAAAGCCCTTGTGTACACATAGAGTATATCATCCGATGACAGGAAAAACTCACAAAGTACAAAAAATAGGAAAGATGTTTTTTACACTAAGTAGGTACTTAGTGTAAAATACATCTTCATCATACTCTCTAACTATCACGATTCATGAGATACAGCCTGGTGACAGACGGACGGACGGACGGACGGACAGTGAAGTCTCAGTAATAGGGTTCCCGTTTTACCCTTTGGGTACGGAACCCTAAAAGTCACGTAAAATAAACTATTAAAATTCAAATTACTGCATTGATTTTTTTTGTTACAATGAGGTTTTCCTGTCACCCGACGATTTTATTAAAAATAGTCAAGTTAATGCCCTCTCAGTATGATTAGGGGGTAATAAGCAGGAGTTCAGTCTGAAAGTCATCCCTCTGTTGTAGGGGGACAGCTAAGATTAAAATTATACATCACAGAAGACTGACTACATTGGTTGCATAAGTTCACTTAACTGATGGCAAGTTGGATGTGCAATCGGAATTTTGAGCGCCGTCTGAAACTTGGATGAGTTAAAACTCACTTAGCATTTGTCTTAAGTTTGGCTTGAATACTGCAGGGCGATTTTCTTGAGTTGATCTCATCATCTCTATTCTAGATATTATTATGATGTCGAAACAAAAGAAAAAAAAAACCGGCCAAGTGCGTATTTGTTGTTATAGCGGCAACAGAAATACATCATCTGTGAAAATTTCAACTCTCTATCACGGTTCATGAAATACAGCCTGGTGACAGACGGACGGACGGACAGCGAAGTCTCAGTAATAGGGTTCCCGTTTTACCCTTTGGGTGCGGAACCCTAAAAAACGACCATACATATCTCTAACTAGAGGTCCGTCACAGCTTCGCACGGGTTTCTTATAATAGTCTATATTACTCAGTGATAATATAGTTTTCTAACGGTAAAATAATTTTTCGAAATCGATCCAGTAGTTTTTATGTTTATTCGTTACATACAAAAATACAAACATACAAATATTTCCTCTTGTTAATATTTGTATAGATATTGATAGAGATCGAAGTCTATTAAACGAAAATCGGGCTCCTGTTCTTAGTAATTGCTTGCAAGTGTGAGATATCAAATTGCTTTACAATTGTCTATTTAGCAGTATTGTTCCAATATTACTTTGATTATTTAGAAAAAAACTATCAAAGAATTTATGTTTGTAGCTGTATGAACCCTGACCAGCTTGACCAAATTTAGAAAATTTTAAGTAATGTTGAATAAGCTAAAGAATCTACCAATATGAAAATCATAGCATGTTTTAAATCAATCTCACGGGTGCGTCAATACCAAAACGAATTCTGTGCCAATACACATAAAATTAAATTTCTATGTCGAAAGTCACGCGACCACTCGTCGAAATTCGCTTGCCCTGCCTATGATATTCCGTTGAAATACGACCTCTTTCTGTAAGGCAATAGAGTTAGATTTAGTATTAGCAAAAATTTAGACGCATGTGTCTTGACGCCCCAGTGTGCCCCGGCTTTAGGACTGAGTCCAAGGTTCTTCATGTTTTTAGTACTTGTAATTTTGGCCATAGTGACTTACAAACGGCAATAATCTTTGTCAAAGGTGAATGCCCCGGGCGATCAATATTCCCCCGCAAAAAATGACAATAAGAGTTTCTTTCATACATCATCATCATCACGCCTGTATTCCCCGAAGGGGTAGGCAGAGGTGCACTGCAGTGCCCCCACACTTCGCCGATGTATTTTGGTCCCAATGTAATAGGGGGTGGGCCTATTGCCATTAAACCGGGCACATTTCCCCTTAATACGAGGGAGACTTGGGCCATAGTCCACCACGCTAGCCCAGTGCGGGTTGGTGAACTTCACACGCTTTTCTACACGCAGGTTTCCTCACGATGTTTTCCTTCACCGTTCAGCAAGTGGTAATCATTGTTGAAAATGACATTCGCACATGAAAATTATCTCAGAGGTGCGGGCCTGGGATTTGAACTTGCACCCCTTTCGTTCAAGGCGGGCGTTCTTGCCCACGAGGCTACCACTGCTTCTTTCAAAACTAATAATATTTTACTGGGAACCTTTTGATGAATGTCACAAAAATGTTCAATAGCGATTTTAATATCATCCCGTTGACAGAAAAGGGCCACTGTCCCGAAATATATTTTGCCTGTCCTCAATAAAGTCCCCCGTAAACTAGAGCGTCAAAACGCGCGTCTAAGTTTTTCCAAATACCACAAAGAACTGTATTAACCCGCGGACAAAGTTCATTCTCCAATGAAATGACGAGTGGACTTTGACGTGTAGGTGCGTGGCTTTTACTACAGATATTAAATCTTTATGTATGTTGCATATTGGGATGCTGACTTCAGGTTGAGTATGGAGGAAAACACCTTTTGAATTAGAATCTTCATTTATTTCGCCTTTTCAGTTTTTGATGTGAAACATCTAATGGCGCGCTTGGCGAGTGACAGCGACTGTTGATGCCGCGATACCGTGATCCCAAAACTTCGAGCAGCTTCGTGGCTCCTCGGTTCTTTTCGTCGCTTAGACTCCGCCCACCGCCCACCGCTGCGACGTTTATGTTTCACATCTGCCAGACGTCCCGCGACGGCTCAATTTTTTTTCTTACAAATTAACGTCCTTCCTTTTTAACTCCGTGTGGTCATATATCATCTCTCGCTCACACCCTCCCGCTCGCTCACATGTTACGTTCTGTTCTTTACATTCGTATCTCATTCCATTCCCACATGTATATTGACACAAAGTTTGCTTAAGTGCTGGCAAACATTTTGACGCGCGATTATGACGCGTCAGTGTGCGTGGGCTTCATGATGGATTCTTTATTGAACGTCAGTTCCTTTATGGATCTTTGTAATATTACACCGGAGTTGGTGGCGGTGTATTTTCTCACGGTAATGGCGCCCGACGTGGGACCTGCCTTACTTTAATGAAGCAATTCCGCGTAGCACCCTCATGTTGCTTCATTTTATTCTCATAACGTTGTTTTTATAGGGTAAAGGGCTTGTATGAAACACATTTTAAATGGGTATATCATTATACTAGCTCAGTTTGGTTATTGTTACTAGTAATAGACCTTGTTTATTTTCAAGAGGTGTTGTTATTCGAAGGCTGTATCCATTTTTTTCTGTTACGTTTATATGGAACGTTTCAGAGGCTTTATCAATGCTTTCTCAATATGCATGAGTATTGGTTATTACAACTGAATGGTATAAACGTCCGAATTATTTATGATTAAAGTCTTTATTAGGGTTCCGTACCCAAAGGGTAAAACGGGAAGCCTATTGCTGAGACTTCGCTGTCCGTCCGTCTGTCACCAGCCTGTATCTCATGTACCGTGATAGTTAGAGGGTTATAATTTTCACAGATGATGTATTTATATTACCACTATAACAACAAATACTAAAAAACAGAATAAAATAATTATTTAAGGGGGCCCCCATACAACAAACGTGATTGTTTTGCCGTTTTTATAGATAATAGTACGGAACCCTTTGTGCGCGAGTCCGACTCGCACTTGGCCGGTTTTTTTTTTTTTTTTAGATGCTTATTTTGATATCTTGATGAGTCCTAGATGCTAACCTTTATGTGTTGCCTTTACCTAAATGTACTTTATACTGCTGTATATGACTTTAAGTGTTAGCCAGAAACGCACCACGATAGTTGTCTATACTATAATATTGAAAAGAGAAAAGATTTGTATTTTTGTATGTAACAAATAAACTTAAAAACACTGGACCGATGTCAAAAAACAGTTTGCCGTTAGAAAGATACATTATCACTGAATAACATAGGCTATATTTATAAAACGGCAAAAAACACGTTTGTTGTATGGGAGCCCCCTTAAATATTTTATTTTATTCTGTTTTTAGTATTTGTTGTTAAATCATCTGTGAAAATTTCAACTCTCTAACTATCACGGTTCACGAGATACAGCCTGGTGACAGACGGACGGACGGACTGACGGACAGCGAAGTCTCAGTAATAGGGTTGCCGTTTTACCCTTTGGGTACGGAACCCTAAAAACGAGCAAAATCTCCACGTTTGTTGGATGTGAGCCCCCTTAAATATTTATTTTGTTCAGTTTTTTAGTATTTGTTGTTATAGCGGCAACAGAAATACATCATCTGTGAAAATTTCAACTGTCTATCACGGTTCGTGAGATACAGCCTGGTGACAGACAGACAGACAGATAGACAGACGGACAGACAGCGGAGTCTTAGTAATAGGGTCCCGTTTTACCCTTTGGATACGGAACCCTAAAAATGTAATCCAAGTCTGGTTTGACTATGTTAGTTGACGATGGTATATTCCTTAAAATGAGAAGCTGGATATAAATAACGACAGTTATTAACTTGTATGGTTACTTTTGTAAACACCGTTCAAGTATGTAAACCGTTGGCGCCCAACGTGGGACTATTTTTATTTAGTTTTTTTGTAAGTCAAAATACTCTTTAGTCATATAAAAGGGCACTTTATAACCTTTTAGTAAAGGGTTAAGCGTTTGTGAACGAATAGCGGAAATAATGACTTGCGAATTTCACGCTTACAACAGCTATTTTGGTCTTGTTGAAGTGTTGGCTTATTCCATTGTTTTGGGGTTGCAAGAATCCCAACGACTTACCAAATAATTATATTATTTTGGATAGAAGTATAAAGCGTCTAGCCTAGTCGTTAGACCCTCGAGAGAATGCAAGTTCGATCCCTGCAGGGTGATTTTAAAACACTCGGAATCGAATTCGGAAACTGAATCGGAACTTTCCGTCACGGATTCCAGCCATCGCTATTTTGATTTCCGTACCCGACGATTTTTTACATTTCTCGTCGGATAAACCCATCCGAATCGACGGAAAGTTTCCGACACCTTTTTCCTCGCGGAAAGCTTCCGAAATTGAACAAAAACATAAATAAAATACCAAATTTAAGTGTTATCTAAATACTTGCATAATATTTAAGGTAAGTCAGTACTAAAGAGTGTTTAAAATAAACCCACTAACGTTGTTTTATGGCCCTTTCACATTATTGTGAAAATTATTCCCTTCAACCTTCGATAGGATGGAATATCATCTTATAGGAGACAACATAGGGCGCCTGCTGTGCAGCGCCGGCAAACAATCGCGCTGCATTATTCACTTCGTGGTTGTGTTTTTATTTTCCGAAATACAGCGCCATGCGCCATCTATGACGTTGCTCTGAAACTTCGTGGTTTCAAAGGCGTGATGTTTCCCTTCACTTTCACTTTGACGTATCAGTAAAAAAATTCGAGGTTCGTTATAATCAAAAATAATAAAGGAGAGTAAGTTTTAAATCGATAATTTAAATAAGTAATCAATTTCCATTTTTATAATTATGATAAGTGTGTTTATATAAGCCTTTTTGGCCCAAAAAATTCGTATTAATAACTGTTTTGTAATCGAATTTTATTTCTACCATTTTTAAACGTTCTTTGTAAACGCACACAATCTTTCCGACGTCGGAAATTTCCGATTGGCCCTTCCGTCCGCTATTCAAAATCGCGTTTTGACATGCCGTCGGAAACGGAATCGACAACTCGAAGTTTTCGATTCCGTTTCCGAATTCGATTCCGAGTGTTTTAAAATCACCCTACTGGTCATTAAACTGTTGAAACATCCAGCACTAGCATTTAAGCTTAGTTAGAAGTACTAACGGAACTACTAGTAATGTGACAAACTCACATGGCTACTAATGCAAGGCGATGCCCTGTGAGTGAGGCCCTTAATTACTGGTTAGTTGGGCATGGTATTATTTCTCATTTTTAACCGACTTCTAAAAGGAGGAGGTTCTAAATTCGATTGTTTTTTTTTTCATTTCTTAGTACAGCCATAGTGGACTGCAAGCTGGCCATAATAGTGGGAATATCTCCCTTAACCTCACCTCTTCTCAGTATTGTTACAATATTACTTTAATATTGTGAACCTGTGTAAATCAAAACAAAGTAATTTAATAATTCGGCAAAACTGGCATTTTAAGGGTCATTACACCTACCTAATTCTACGCAGACTTTGCCAATCTCTTGCAAAATGGATAAAAAGGGACGATATTGGATCAAAATATAATTATCCTTTTCCATATTGTTTTCTTATATTTACGCGAATACTATACATTGAAATTAAACTATTTTACGGATTTTATCGCGTTTATTTAAAGAAAGGGCTAAATTTCGCTGTACCGCCTCGCAGGATCCCTTATGAAGACATTATCTGTAGCGTCGAGGATGTTCTAGCCAAAAACAATTTTAAAAAGGAAGACTCTGAGGCAATAAGACAGGACGTATCATCGTTGTTACGCCGTAGTTCAGTGCCCAAACAAAATCTTCCTAAGAACCAGTATTTAGCGTTGAAGAACTTACGTACTAGGACAGACATTACTATTCTCCGCGCGGATAAGGGAAATGCGACGGTAATAATGGATACGTCAGATTACAATGCAAAAATTTTAGAACTTCTATCGGATGAAACGACATACAAAAAGGTCAAAACAGACCCAACTACAAACGTGTTAAAAACAACTACCGATCTAATAAAGAAACACTCCGACGCATTGAATCTAGACGTCAAATCATTGATACCTTCGTGCGCAAAACCACCTAAGTTGTATGGGTTACCTAAAATACACAAGCCCGAGGCCCCGCTGCGCCCCATTGTAAGCCAGATTGACACACCAACATACAGTCTGGCTCAGCACGTAGCGAAGGTGCTCTCACTACTAAGAGGACACACAAGAGCACATACAAAGGATTCATACCATTTTGTCAGTGAGATTAAACATCTACATCTTGCGGACAATGAAACTATGGTCAGTTTTGATGTTCAGTCCTTGTTTACCTGTCTACCTGTAGTAGACTGCATCGAAATAGTATCAAAGAAGCTAGCAGAGAATAACATGCCTGAGGAATATGCTGAACTCTTAAGACATTGCCTCACATCCGGGTATCTGTTGTGGAATGAACAGTTCTACAAGCAAGTAGATGGTGTAGCGATGGGCTCTCCTGTTTCTCCCGTTGTCGCCGATATATTCATGGAAGACTTCGAGGAGACAGCCCTTCGCACTTCACCTGTGACCCCAAGATTCTACAAGCGGTACGTAGACGATACTTTCACAATATTACCATCTGACAAAATAACAGCATTTCTAAACCATCTTAACTCCATACACTCTAAAATCAAATTTACAATGGAGTTAGAGGCCAACAATACTCTAGCTTTCTTAGATGTTTTAGTGATCCGTAATCCTGATAACACCTTAGGCCACACCGTGTATAGGAAAAAGACCCATACCGATAGGTACTTAAACGGTGAATCTCACCACCATCCAACACAGTTAGCTACCGTGGGTAAATCTTTGTTTCAGAGAGCACAAGGGATCTGTGATGAGCAACACCTGGCTGCCGAGATCCACCACGTCAAGCAAGTATTGCATGACAACAAGCTTCGGGTCCCACGCCGTCATCACAGTGACCGAGTGAAACCAGCCACAGTTGAGCGTCTACCTGCTGTACTACCATACATAAGAGGTGTCACAGACAAGATTGGCTACATCTTGAAACGGGCTTCAATTAAAACTTACTTCAAGCCACCGAAGAAGATTAGTCAGTTTTTACCACCTGTCAAGTGTCACATTCCTCTACAAGATGCAGGGGTATACAAACTCGATTGTGAATGTGGGCTCTCTTACATAGGACAAACTAAAAGATCAATTAAAACCCGCGTAAAAGAACATATAGCTGACGTGAAACACCGCCGCTCCACGAAGTCTGCAATCTGTGAACATGTACAGGACCGCACCCGCCATTATATCAGATTTGATAAACCGCATATCCTCGCAAAAGAACACCGACTCCGACCAAGGATGATACGTGAGGCCATTGAAATTAAAAAACATCCTAATTTCAATAGGGAAGATGGCTGGGTGCTACCACCAACTTGGGATCCAGTAATCAATATGATTAAATCCAAAACCAAGTGTACCATTGCAAGACCTCAGGACACCGTAAGCACTTTCTGCGTGGATCGGACCGCAAACAACAACTAAATATGAGGGTACCCAGTTATTAACTATGACATCAGGACGTCTAACACCTCAGTCCCCCCGTGACCATGGTTGCTGTAAAGCAGCCGAAACGTCGGGAAAATAAAATAGTAAATAAACGCGATAAAATCCGTAAAATAGTTTAATTTCAATATCCTTTTCCATTTGAATTTAATATCAATAAAGTATTTTTCTCGTGTAATCAAGTTACAATGGCTCCGAAACACTGGAAAACGACAAAGCGGTAAAACCAAAAAGAAATGGAGGTATGTATGGGCTGGATTCTCAATAACCTGAATGGTCCTGATTAGCTATAAATATCGCCATACAACACATACTCATCGTATGATTCCAAACTAAGCAAAGTTTTACCATGGGTACCGCAGAATGGACTGAGGGCGGTCCCAGTTACACGCACACCAGGGCGAATTCCGAGAAGGCATTTTCTGATTTTTTTCTTGGCGGGAATTGAACCCGCGACCCCGTGTTCCAGTGACTACGCTCAAACCACTGGACCAAGGTGTCGCCTGGGGTGAAAAAGTGAGCCGAGACTTTTGCCCTACAATGGGACAGTCAAGGCTAGAAATGAATCAAGTTGAAAATCAATGAATTGTCAAACAGATGCTTACTTCAATCGAAATTTAATTACAACTTCTCTATTTACTATTTGTAATTCTCTATCTTTAACCGACGTCCAAAAGGAGGAAGTTCTCAATTCGATTGGTAAATATATTTTGTATGTACACCGATTACGCTTAGATTTATGATCCGATTGACGTGATTCTTCTTTAGTTTGATGCGGAATAGATGCCAATTGGTCCCATAAAATGTAACATAGTTTTTCATTTATAAATTGAACAGTGTTAACGAAATGGATGGTAGGTAAGGTAGGTTTTAGCATCTTAATTAAATACCATAATGTACGTGTCGCTTACTGACCTTAATGTCCTGAGAAAATAATTTGATATTAGAACCTAAACTGAGTGGTCAAGTTAATTCCCTCGCCCCAGTACGTGTATGGCGTCAAGACGAGCGCTACCAAATATTTGCCATTACCAAAAGGAACTCAGTGTCAATGTACATGAAGGTTGAATTTCTTTGATAAAATCCACACGACCACTTGGCAAAATTCGCTCGCGCTCAATGACGTATCTTTTAAAAATAAACTGTTTCTATGAATCAATACAGTGCGTTTTCGTATTGGAAAATTTTTGACGCGCGCGTGGTCACTGTCCAGTGTGCCCAGGGTTTTATACGAGTATGTATAAAGCTGAGACTATGTATTGCTTCATTACTGTAAAGGTCTGAACCACTGTACGTATATATCTAACCGCGGTCACGGGAAATGGCGGACACAGGCAGGGCTGTCTCTATTTACTTTTAAGATTATTTTATAGGGTGGGATTAATTTATTTACTTATTAATATCGAGGGATGAATGGCTATTTCACTTAAGCGATTTTTTTTTAACTTTACAGGAGAGCATACTCACACGACGCAGAAATATTAGCTGATTCCAAATATGTTAAGTCAATATCGCCCAAAAGTGTCGCTTCAGGCAAATAGCCCTCGACATATAGATGGGATGGGATATACATTCAACAGTTATAGAAAGGCGTGTGAAGTTCACACACCCGCACTGGGCCGGCGTGGTGGACTATGGCCCGAATCCCCTTGCAATGAGGGGGAATGTACCCGGTATACTGGACTCTATAAATCTGTCATTATCTATAATAATACACATCATCACACCTAAATGCCCCAAGGGGTAGGCAGGGGTACGCTGCAGTGCAACCAGACGTCGCCTTTGTATTATGGTCTATTGCCATTATACTGGGCACATTCTCAATATGAGAAAGATTTGGCCAATAGTCCACAACGCTGGCCCTGTGTAGTTTTGTGAACTTCACACGCCTTACTACAGACTACCAGGTTTCCTTACAATGTTTTTCTTCACCGTTCAGCAAGTGGTAATCATTTTAGAAAATTACATTCGCACATGAAAATCTCAGAGATGCCCGGGATTTGAACATGTACACCTCACGTTCAAGGCGGGCGTCCTTTCACTGCCAATCAGACGAATCTATTATGTGATTAGAACTTTAGAATATGTTAAAGGCGATGAATATACGCAAACTAATTGATTGCTATACAATGTTTCAACGTGACAACCCTAGATTTCAAAGGGCACGGAGCGGTTGATTAAACTCTGTAATTTGTGTACTATGGTCACTGGATGTAATTAACACTCGGAGCGTTCACTTTGATTCGTACTTGAAGATTAACAGCGTTGTCAAACATCGTTAGTGGCATTTACTACGCGGTAACGTGTTAAAGATTTGTTTAAGGTGACCGAAGGTCCTAACAAGGGCCTTGGTTCCAATTGTAACTGTCAAATTTTGACAGATTTTAAACATTCATCGACCAAGTGTTTTTACATACTCTGTTGTTGGCAAAATCATCGACTAAATACGATGGAGGCCATATCTTTTTAAAAAGTGAAGTGAAAATCATTGTTAGGCAGGTAGTAAAAGGCATGTTCGCTCATCATCTTCTATTTGTACCAAATTTTATAAGTATCTACACGATAAAGATGGCGGATGGCTCTGAAGAAAAGCTTGAATAACATTTTCAAGTGCGGTGTAAACCTATTTAGTCATTGGCTGTAAATAATTTGAATTCGTCCAAAAATGAAAGGCAGGCAAGACCGGTCTTTATGACATTCATTAGCAATTTCTATTTAAAAAGGACATTGATTGAATTTTTCCTGGCTATTAATTACTTGACATTGTCAGAATAGCCTGTACCCGCTAATCGCAGGCACAGCCGTTCCACATCTTATTCCATGTGATTTTCTTCATTTAAGTTATTTCGTTAAAAAAAGGAAGAAATATGTTTATTTTTTATATATATTTCTTTACAATTTTGGAACCAAATTGGTCTAATTACGTGAAGTGGTTACCATTTTCAATTCGGTGGCTAACATGTTTTTTGCCTAGACTTTGTGGGTATTCCAGCTAAGTTCAACAATTAATTAGGTAATAAAGAAGTGTACACATTTTGAAATGTGTGCAGTTCTAACTATATAATATACATCATCACGCCTGTATTCCCCGAAGGAGTGCCTACTCCTTATGGCTCCTCCGGCGAAGTGTGGGCGCACTGCAATGCACCTCTGCCTAGAGGTGCACTGCAGTGCACCCACACTTCCCACACCGTTTCATAGCAAGCGGTAATCTCGGATGTAAATGAGATTCGCACATGAAACCCAGAGGTGCGAGCCGGGGTTTGAACCTGCACACTTTGATTTCAAGGCGTGCGTTCGACCACTCGGCTACCACTGCTATTCTAACTATCTAATATTAGCTATTAGCTTTCTTACTATTTACTCTTCAGAGCAGAAGTAATCTGTAAGGCCGTTGTAAATGTATTGTAAATTTCTATAAGAGTGCACCGATACAAAAACTACTCAACCTTAAAGAAAAACTAATTTTAACCACCCTCTTTGTTGAAATTAAACTATTTTACGGATTTTATCGCGTTTATTTACTATTTTATTTTATCTTCCCGACGTTTCGGCTGCTTTACAGCAACCCTCTTTGTTTCATGTTTCCTATTTGTATGTATCATTCATATCGTATCGTGTGTTCAATAAATATAGGCGACAAAAATGTCACGCGTGGGCGTGGGCGTGGGCGGGAGACGATACATCCAATATTGATTTGAAGGTCCTCCGTTGGAAGAATTTCGATAGGTTCGTGAGAATGTTTGGGATACTTAAGAAGCCTTGTGAATCAAGGTCCTTTAAGTTTTGTCAGAATTCCAATATGGTGACATACTCTATTTAAGTTTAAAGACCTTATTAATGGTGTTTTGAAATAACACTTTCACATTACGAGTATCGAGCTAACATCTGGGGTCCAATTTTCGCTTGATAGACATCAATCTCTATTCGAGATATGTGAAAGCAAAACGTCAATTGCTCGTATTTTTTCTACATAATATCTCGAATAGAGATGATGTCTATCAAATGGAAATCGGGCCCCGGGGCGTCTACTAGCAAAATCGATAGTTGATACTCTTTTTAATAAACTTTTTTTTACTATGATTTTATTTCTTTTTTTACAAGCTTTATATTAGCTTGCAATGTATGTATATCCGGGTGGAATCTAGCAACTGAATTTTAAATCAGTTATCTTTAACCGATTGAGCTGAAATTAAGTATACACGCATATTTTGGATGACAATGCATGCTTAGCTATGTGACGTCATTCTAATTTCAATATGGCGGATCATCCAAGATGGCGGAATAGTTATTTTTTCTGCACTACCACAATATGGGTATCGAATGAGAGGGCTTGCTGAGGAGAATACGAAAACTAACTAAAAGTTTGTTTTAAAAAAAAAATATAACCAATTTTTTTTTAAATTTAAAATGTCTGTATTCAGTTATCTCTCAGCAAAACCCTTATACAATAATTAATAGGGTCGGTTTCGATGGTCAAACGCCTTCTTTATTACGTTCATCACCCATTTTTATTTATACTGTGTATTTAGTTAATTTTCTCTTGATATTAATTGCTTGACATTGGCTGAATACAGCAGCCACTCCTTAACTCATTGTATTCAATTATAATCATTTAATTCGTTTAAAAAAAAGAGAAGCTCCATGTAAGCCGGGGTATCAAGGCGTGCGCTGCAAAATGCTTGCCTTGCCTTTTGTTCAAACCAAAAGGAACTTTATTGACGCATATTTTTTGCTCATTCTTCAATGAAATGTCAATGACGGCGAAATTGCGTTTTGACGCTCGGTCGCGTGACTTTTAACACAGAAATTCTATTTTAACGCGCCTTTATTGACGCCGCAGTGTGTTTGGAAAAGCAGTGGTATCCGAGTGGTCGAACGCACGCCTTGCAATCGAAGTGTGCAGGTTCAAACCCCAGCTCGCACCTCTGGGATTTATGTGTGAATCTCATTTTCATCCGAGATCATCACTTGCTATGAAACGGTGAAGGAAAACATCGTGAGGAAACCTGCACGTTTGAGGGAACTTGACTAGTTTTCGATAGATGTGTGAAGTCTGCCAACCCGCACTGGGCCAGCGTGGTGGACTATAGCCTGAATCCTCCTCGCATTGAGGGGAAGCCCGTGCCCAGCAGTGAGACGTGAAAAGGGCTGTAGTAGTAGTAATGTATTTGGTGTCTGACTAGAAACTTACTATGTCGCGGAGCTTAACATTTCTTAGTTTTTTGGGTATCAGACAAAGCCCATCGCGTGATATGGGTGCGTTTCGTCTTACGTATCGTTAATTGAACCTAATCAGTACATCATCATAAATAAATACATCATTACGCCTGTATTCCCCGAAGGGGTAGGCAGAGGTGCACTGTAGTGCGCCCACTCTTCGCCGATGTATTTTGGTCCCAATGTAATAGGGGGCGAGCCTATTGCCATTATAGCGGGCACATTCCCCCTCAATACGAGGGAGATTTGGGCCATAGTCCACCACGCTGGCCCAGTGCGGGTTGATGAACTTCACACGCCTAGACGTGCAGGTTTCCTCACGATGTTTTTCCTTCACCGTTCAGCAAGTGGTAATCATTGTTGAAAATTACATTCGCACATGAGAATTACCTCAGAGGTGCGGGCCCGGGATTTGAACTTGCACCCCTTACGTTCAAGGCGGGCGTTCTTGCCCACGAGGCTACCACTGCAATCAGTACATTTACTACAAAAGTAATGTACCTATTATATTAATTACGTAATTGTTTTAGTAGGGGCAACGATTCAGATCGCTTTTTTCATGTAAATTCTATAAAAATCAGGATTAGCTGTCTGACCTTTCCGCCCACACCTTGTACAATGTTCTCTGTGTTTAAACAAAAATATTACTTTTCCCTTACCGCTTTGTGCCTTATGCTTACCTAATATACAGGGGGATCAGAAGTACGTAATATTAATTTGGCGTGTGCCCGATTATCGGGTATACAACCGAATGGTATAAAAAATTGATCAAGTTAAAAGTTTTTTTTCGCCGCAAATTTTAAAACTTTATTTCCAGTCCTATGGGAATTTTTCAAGGTCCATGTACTGTTGGATAGGGTTTAAGAGGTTGAATATTTGCCACAAGTGTTGGGGTTTCAACTCTCAACTTCAGCTCACGTCTCTATCCCAGAAACAATAATACTTAGTTATAGCCTGGATTTATTAAGCATCTAGATAACAACATGTCTACTGCCAAAAAATTTCCTCTTGACGCCTCAGTTAGCTCAGGGGCATTACAAGAGCCCGTGGGAAGAATATAACGAATGTTTAATGCGTCGTAAATAAAGTAGAATTGATCCGGAGGGCGGGGCTCCTGTGGCGGCGGTGAAACGTAGCTGTAAATCTTTCAGTTTTATGGTTCTCCCAGCAAATACCTATACTATGTTTGCGTCTCAAGAAACTTTATTAAAATACTTTGTGCTGTATGACGAAGTCAAAGATCGTGAGGATATTGGAAATAAGCAACCATGGAGTTTCTTGTCCATTCTTCTCCATAGGAAATGCATTCCGAATGGGTTGTAGAGATACTATTATTATTTATTGACGATTCATAAGTGCCTGTATTAGTTTACATGATTTTAAAAAATCTGATACTTAGGAAACTTGCACGTCTATAAAGAAAAGATGTGTGAAGTAGACCGGCCATAGCCCATGGCCGGAATCTCTTTTGTGCCCGGTATAATGGCAATGCGCTTGCTCGCTATTAGTTTACCTAAGAAATACATCGCCATGTATATTACATACATTTTAAAGTATTTATTAATTAAATAAAATTGATTGAACAACTCCAGAAACAAAAACAAACAATTATTTTTTCTCAAATGTTCGCTTTTTGGTCCCCAGCGTACGCTATCTAGAGATACTAGTCACTTTTAAAAATACTTCACAATATGCCCCAGTTTAATTAGATTAGCCCCTAATACACGATGATCGATATCGATTTATGATCTGACAATACCGTCCGCCTCTTGGGCTTAATCTCTCGAATGAAGATAATCGCTCGTTATAGATAAATCCTGTGCAGAGACGCTTAGGAGTAATTCAATGGAGATAAAATGAACTTAGAAATGATATCAGAAATTATAGATACCCCAATATGCCAAAATTACGTTTTTCTTTTCATCGAAACTGGTGTCATTGCTTCCACGATACCTTATCAAGGAGATATTATAACAGAGATGGCATTTCGAGGCCGCACTGCGGATTTTTTTCTGGTTTATCTGACTTCGCCATTGTTGTTTTCCCATATAGTTGCCGTATACTACAGGTACATGCGATAACAACAATGGCGGAAAAATCGCCGCAGACCTGTACGAAGAGTGGAGTCGTTATGGGTCTCAATGAGTCCTATACATCTTGACATAGATAACCTGACGTGCGCAGACGTCAAAGTCACACAAAATTTGACGTTTGAAACTGTCAAATGCTCCCTCTTTGTTGTAATAACTTTACTTTACATGGGGCAGTTTGCCCCGTGTAAAGACAAGACAAGGTGTAAAAATGTGTGGACAAGTGTCATCTACACTTCTCCTTTTACGAAAATAAATGAAGTAATATTAAATAATGGATTCACCTACGATTAGCGGGTATTGCACCAGTGTCAAGTAATTAATAGCAACAACAAATTCAATAATATCATAAATAAAATGGGTATTGATTTTTTTAGGGCGCCAAGGGACCGCAGACATACGTCTCTGTTATAAATTTCAACTTGATACCTTCTCGCGTTTCTGAGAAAAAGGGTCTTGACAGACAGACAGACAGACAGACAGACAGACGGACAACAAAGTGATCCTTTAAGGGTTCCGTTTTTCCTTTTTAGGTACGGAACCCTAAAAATGCTCAACGAGGCAGCTTGAATGATTTCCTCGCGCAAGTAACGGCATGCCTCGCGAAGCTGCTCGCTCAATGAGAATAATAATGAGTTAATCTCTCCTTTCAAATCCTTTTTCACATTCTTATATAAAGCCGCCTTCCAATAAATGTAAAAAGTATTTCAAGTAAAAGGGATTTAATAATTATGTTCATCTTAGTTGGTCTTAATTCAGTACAATTTCAAGAAATCTTTTTTAACGAGCATTCCCGTTTAGATTTTGATAAAAATAAAACAAAAATTTTGGTCTTTGTAATTTAGTGATAGCAGTACGAGGCAAGTTGTTATAACGCCCGCCTTGAACGTAAGGGGTGCAAGTTCAAATCCCGGGGCCGCACCTCAGAGATTTTCATGTGCATATATCATTTTCAATAATGATTACCACTTGCTGAAAGGTTTGTGAAGTTCACCATCCCGTACTGAGCCAGCGTGGTGGACTATGACCCTAATCTATGGCCGTATTGACAAGAAACGTGCCCGGTATAATGGCAATAGGTTCGTACCCTATTGCATTGGGACAAAATATATTTGCAACAAAGTGCAGTGAGGTTCACCTCTGCCTACTCCTTCGGGGTAAACAGGCGTGATGATGTTACTGATGATGCATTTGATATTATGATGAGTAAGTCAGACACGAGCAGTCACCGATACTGGTTATAAAACTGAAGCGTCCTAACTTAGCAAATCGCCTCGAGAAATGGCCTTTTCAGAATTTGCCCTGGTCTGGATGTAATGGAGATCGCACCCATTCCATTGTATGGTACCCATAGTACAAGCTTTGCTTAGTTTAGGATCATACGATGAGTATGTGTTGTCTGGCCATATTTCATTAATCATACCTCGGTCGAGGCAAACGTTAGCGCTACGAATACCTACTCTTCTGTAAGCTCAGCGCTTTTATTTTTAACCAGAAATTCTCGTTGCCATTTCGTTTATATATAAATGCCAAGAAAACTGTTCACAAACGTGGCATTATTTTTAATCCCCTGACAGCGTAGTCAGCTAACTGTGAATTGAGACATTTTCGCCGCAAAATGGACGACAAAATTCGTTCATTTACTTGAATACTCGCTTATAATGAGAGGATGTAAACTCTATGCTCATTTTTGATGTCACAGCTATAGTTTTGGTGGTCACGGCCATTTTGTTTTTTAAATTAAGGTTGCAATTGCGTAATAATTCCACAATATTCCTGTGGGGTCCTTATAAATTACAGCTGTAATTTTCATCACTAAAATTTACCTGTTGCGTTCGCGATGGGGATATAGGTTATATCAAATAAATTAGGTAAATGTATTAATGTAAACCAAGTGATATTAAAAGAAGGACTCCCGCACTCAGAAACTCATTTTCTAAATGTATAAGAATATAGAAAAAAAAACAATTTAAAAAGCTGAATTAAATTTGGTACCTTACAATACAGCAAAGAATGTTGTCTATATTCCGCCTGAAAGACACGTAAAATATTAAACTAGAGAGTGTTGTCGAGTAAATGATGTACTGAAAATAAAGAGCCACGTCGGCACAAGACGCGGTAGAGATAAGGTAATGACTTTATCGAAAGACTCTACCTAAATCCCCCCGTACAAAAAGACGCGAGGCAAAATGTTTTCCAATACCACAACGAACATGTTTGGTAGAGAATTCTTCAAGGTTCCCATTTTCAAAATATTATCAGATATTAACCCCCTTAGGGTCGAAATGGGGTGTTGAAGGTCACACAATTTCAAAGTTATTTTTTGATCGACTTGTAACTTTGTATATGTTACATATAACATATATTACATATAAAATAAAGAAACACGTATTTAGGAATTTTGAAAAATAATGTGTAGGGGTGAAATGAGGGTGAAATCCGGACTACAGCATATCTCCGGCGGCGTTAGTGAACCGATTTCTAAAAATCTATTTTTGTTTAATACGGATTGTTAACAAAAATCGAAACCGGGGTAGGTTTCGATTTTTGTTAACAAAGGCGTGAAAAAAAATCTTTTACACAAAAACAAAAACTGACTTCAAAAACCTAGGTGCACTAAAAAGCTACAAATAACCTTATAATTCATTACATTTGAAGTCGGTGCCAATGCATGTGTGTATTTGCTTAGTCTGACGTATATTATGACAGGTGTCAATATACGTCTCCAAATGTAATGTGTTATAAGGTTATTTGTTGCTTTTTAGTGCACCTAGGTTTTTGAAGTCGGTTTTTGTTTTTTGTTAAAAATATTGTTTGCCCGTTAACTCAGAACAGAATTTGTCAATAATTGACAGTTACTAATGAAACTACAACACTTTAAGTGGTGGTAGTAAGGTGTTTTTATTTTAAATACAAACATGATGCTTGATCTTTTTTTATACTCGGATTTGAGTTTTTGACTTGAGTTTCTTAAAGTATTATTTCGGAGTTCTGATACACCCTGTTATATTATGAATGGAAAAGAACATTCCAACCCCAATAAATTTTTATGCGTCCCCGTTTCTGAGGTATAAATGTGTAATCCAAAAGGAATTTATAAGCCAACTAGGGATGTCCCGGTGGAAAGATTTGCGACCCCTAATATATGGCTGGCAAGAAATTTAAGGCATTAAAGACAACAGTCAACATTTAAACGGCTAGGTCTAGTGGTGTGATAGGCCGCTCGGCTGCCTCCACCGGGTGGTGGTTGCGATTTCAATTCCCGAAAGCGGCCAATTTTGGTACTCGCGTTTTCGGAATTCGCCCTGGTCTGGCTTTAACTGGGACTGCCCGCCAGCCCATTGTATGGTACCAGTTTAGTACAAGCTTTGCTTAGTTTGGGATTATACGATGAGTCAGAGTACACATCTGACAATATCCATATAACAAGAAGTGAAAGGCTATTTGGCTTAAGCGACACTTATTATATATTTGGAATCAGCAGATTTTTCTGCGTCGACCTATGCTCTCTTGTAAAGTTACAAAAATGTCCCTTGAGTCAAATAGCCTTATCCCTCGATATATTTATTTTATTTTAATCTTATTTTATTTTTTATTATTTTTATTTTATGCGTGACAACCCTATATCGTCCATATTGAGGACTCTTGGTCAATCGAAAAATAATTTATTGTCACATACGTTCTATGGATATAAGTAAAGGCTAGCGTTTAAGTAAAAAATGGATATCGAATTATTTATACCGTTAAGTCCAAATAATAACTAAAAATAAGTTCAGATATTTATACATCATACATCATCACGCCTGTATTCCCCGAAGGGGTAGGCAGAGGTGCACTGCAGTGCGTCCACACTTCGCCGATGTATTTTTGGTCCCAATGTAATAGGGGACGAGCCTATTGCCATTATACCGGGCACATTCCCCCTCAATATGAGGGAGATTTGGGCCATAGTCCACTACCCTGGCCCAGTGTGGGTTGGTGAACTTCACACGCCTAGACGTGCAGGTTTCCTCACGATGTTTTCCTTCACCGCTCAGCAAGTGGTAATCATTGTTGAAAATGATATTCGCACATGAAAATTATCTCAGAGGTGCGGGCCTGGGATTTGAACTTGCACCCCTTACGTTCAAGGCGGGCATTCTTGCCCACGAGGCTACCACTGTACTTCATATATTTTCAATTTGTAAAATTAGTATTTTCATAAAAAATTGATGCCCGCACTAACTTGGGTCGGTATGCGCCCCTCCCCCGCGCACTGCGATACATTAACGAGATCTTATCGTAGCGCCGTCTCCAGAAGTACTGCCTTCTGAATCTGTCCCTTGATCCAGCTGCCTAAAGCGAGCGTCTTTAGGTGTTTGTCGACAGTATATTGTCAAATTGTATTAAAAAAAGTCTAGACTAGAATTTAATTAAGATATATTAATATCTTGTAAGAAACTAATTATCTGAAATCTTAGAAAATCACTGAAACATAGGGTGGTATACATAGATAGATAAGTAGAGGATTGAGACAAGTAGACAATGAACATACCCGTTATACTTACTGTAGATAGAGTTAAGTCTGCAGACGTAGCTGTCGCTTAAACGGATTAGACTGAGCGGATTCTTCGTAATAAACCTTGGAAACATACGGGAAGATTTAATTGACGGGTACATGAAAGCAAGGATGTAACGGAGGTAATTTTATCAGAGCCGGAAGCGGAGTCGGAGTTTTTAGATTTGATTTATCGAAGTCGGAACCGGAGTCGGAGGCGGAGCTAGGGTCAGAAGTGGTGGCAGGAGAGAGATTTTTTATTTAAGGACTAATAAAACATTATTTAGTCATACTTTATTCATTTTATTTTTTAAATTATAAAATAAAACAAGGAAAAAAATACCCGCGCGACATGTAGGTATAAACCTGTTCGTAACAGTCGACGCAGGCCGCCGCCGCTATAAGCTTCGACCTCCGATTAAAACCCCCGAATTGAAAGTTTCGGAGTCGAAGTCGGAACCGATGGTGTAATAATAATCGGAAGTACCGACTTAACGCAGTCGGAGTCGAAGCTTCGTAACATCCCTGCATGAAAGCGTGGTATGAATCAGAAATCAGTTTATTTTATTTATGTACACTGGGGCGTCGACCCCCGCGCGTCAAATTTGTTGCCATACCAAAACAAACTGTATTGACTCATAAAAAAGTTCATTCTTCAACTGAATGACACTGACAGTGCGAGCGAATTTTTACGCGTTGAGCGTAGCTTTTACCACAGAAATTAAATCTTTTTACATATTGACACAAAGTTTGTTTTTGGGAGCGAGACACTTTACAAAGTAATTATAGATCGTCAAACAGTTATAGGACTGCACCGCCCATTCAGAATGTATTTTAGGAGGAAAATGGGCAAGACTTAATGGTTACTCTTTTCGAATCCTTTTGTGGAATAAGCTCACTTCCATTTTTAAAAGATTTGTCTAAGATGGGCAGCTGTCAAATTCGAATTGCGTTCGAATGTTCCGCGGAGAGTGTTCCACATTTAAACGCGGACGTACCATACATCATCACGCCTGTATTCCTCGAAGGGCTAGGCAGAGGTGCGCCAACACTTCGCCGATGTATATTGGTCCCAATGTAATAGGGGCGAGCCTATTGCCATTATACCGGGCATATTCTCCCTCAACACGAGAGAGATTTTTGGGCTATAATCCACCACGCTGGCCCAAAGCAAGTTTCAAAGCAAGTGGTAATCTCGGATGAAAATGAGATTCGCACATGAAACCCAGAGGTGCGAGCCGGGGTTTGAAACTGCACACTTTGTTTGCTAGGCGTGCGTTCGACCGCTCGACTACCACTGCTAAACGCGTACGTCGAAGAACCAAATACCATCCCGTATGTCTCCAACAACGCGAGCTCAACGATTAGCACGTGATGTTGGAATTAGTCAAGTTACAGAGTAAACGAGTTAACTTATCTTGAAAAATAAATTAGTTTGACGTTTTATTTGAAAATGTGCTCTTTGCCTATATACGTAAGGATTGAATATCTGTGGCAAATACCATGCGATCACACGATTATAATCTCTCCTGTCCTAAATGACGTTGCATTGAAAAATGTGCTTTATCTGTGAGTAAATTCAGTCCGTTTTGGTATTGGTAAAAATTGATAACACTCGTCGCTATTCAAAAGGGTTTTATACCTTTGTTACGAACCCGGTTAAAGGTTTTGTGAGTTCAGTTAATAATACGTTACGAATTTACAAAGGAAAATACAAAGCGACGACCCTTTGTTGATACGAGAGAATATTTCAATCCTTCATAGTGACATCTAAGACCTACTTAAAGCCGCCGCGCACTTTGGCGTCACAAGTCAAGCGTCTAAATGCTTACCAAAACGATATCTGTGTAAATATACATATTAAGTATTGAATTTCAAAATTCGCTCTCGTTGTCAATGTCATTACGTTGAACAATTACCTGTTCAATACGTTTTATATTATCTTTAGTCACCTCAAAATACCTTGATCTTTTGTAAAGTCTCACCCATCCACCGACCAAGTGTTTTTACATACTCTGTCGTTGGCAAAATCATCAACTTGAAAAAAGCAACCATGGAGTTTCTTGCCCATTCTTCTCCATAGGAAATGCATTCCGAATGGATGGTAGAGCTACTATTTTTACTATTTATTGACGATTCATAAGTGCCTGTATTGGTTTATATGAATAAAAAATATTCTGATTCTGATTCTGACTAAATACGATGGAGGCCATCTTTTAAAAATTGATATGAACTTTTTTCATGAGTCAATACAGTTCTTTTTCATATTAGCAAAAATTTTGACGCGTGCGTCGTGACGCCTCAGTGTGTGACGGCTTGAGTCTTGTCTTGGTTGGCGTGCTAGCCCTCCCGGCCATCTCTCCTGTTACCTCGGTAATATTATGTAATAGACTGGAATAGTTTCAGAGGATTTAGATTTTATTTTTAAATGCCTTTGAGACGCCCACGGTCCTATCACTGGCTAGGTTTTCAGAAATATACGTAAATTCTATTTTAAGTCGTTGCTTATCTATACGTATCTATACTAAAATACTAAATAATAATATTATAAAGAGGAAAGATTTGTATTTTTGTATGTAACGAATAAACTTAAAAACTAATGGACCGATTTTAAAAATTATTTTGCCATTGGAAAGCTACATTATCACTGAGTAACATAGGCTATTTATTTATAACAAATGTTTAAAAAAAAATGTACTCCCGTGCGAAGCCGGGACGGGCCGCTAGTTTGTAAGATAATTTATGGAATCAGCGGCCTCAGTACGCCTGCCAAGATGTTTTCTCACAAGTCCCTAAAACATCTTGTCAACTTGCGTTCCCGTATCTTATTTGCTAATATGGCTTCCAAGATGTTTAAAATTAGACAGCCTGCTAAAATTTTCTCACAGTTTACGATCTTTCGTTCATTCGTTCATTGAAATGACAAATAGAGCGAGACGGAGCTTTACAAAGAAAAAAGATGCTGCATACACATCATAGAATATATTAGATTATTTATGCACAGATTAAAAATATCTTTGGGCATAGCTTCTTTTTTATTATGCCGGAAGCTTTACGTATTATCATTTGGTCGGTGGTATTATGCTTAAAATTTATTTCTTGGGCACTATACTATTTTTATTTGCCAATTTAAAGAACTTTACATTGTAAAACGGCAAAAAGCACGCAAAGTATGATGCCAAACAAAATCTAACCTCAAACCTACAGATTTTTTGTAAAATATGGATTTTAAATCACGTGGAGTAGGATTATGGGGATTTTCGGAAGAAAATAAAACAGATAGAAATGTCTCTACACTTTTTTGTTGTTGTTTGTCGAACACGAAAATAAATTTACGTGTTCGTTTTCAGAAGAATTTTGCATGTAGTCCGCTTGATATTGGCGAAGGATGGAGTAAAATAAGTATTATTTGTTATAATAGTGTATAACATGCTATATTTATGTACTTCTTACAGCCTAATTATTTTCTCATCACCGGCCTTTGACCGTGAGAAATTTCTTTACGTTGACCTGTCAAATTCGTGTCTCTATGGTACATTTTGGTAACCCATGCTAGCACTTAAGATATAATATCTTATCCATACGTCAAACACGTTGTATTTAACTGTCAAACCCATTTTATATTTACGCCATGCTAGCAAATAAGACGTAACGATTTTGCCACAAAAATGACGTCACGATCCGTGAGAAAATGTCTTATCTTGGCAGGCGTACTGAGGCCGCAGGCGTAATATTGCGGAAATCCATTGTAACTAACAACAGTAGGCTTAGCATGTACGCGTAGACATAAGTTTTATCTCTTTCAACTGTCAGATTTGTAGAGAAAATGACGTCACACCGAGCCCTGTCCAGTAGTCCAAAAAGCTCGAAGAAGAACGTCATTTTCTGTGAGGTGAGTGGTGGGTAGGGTTGCCAATTTTTTTTTACAAAAAAAACGTATCAAATGGTTTGGGTAGAAAAAAAAAGTATTTGGAAGAAAAAAAGTATTATGTAAATTTTATGTTTTTATTGCGTTAAAACATATTTTTGTGTGCTTTTTGCACAGCTTACAAGTTTTTGCTATCCTTAAATGTTTCAAAGCTTGTTTGACAATCAAAATCACCACCACAAACCACACCACATCTTACATAAATCGTTTCCATCATCCGTTTTCACTAATGTGTACCGTTAAATATTTAAGTAACCATAATGAATGTTTTGTTTTAAGCATCACAGTAAAGGTTGGAAATAAAGTATTTTCACATACTTTATTGGTATGCAGGTATAAAGTATAAGTACCAAAAATAAAGTAGGATACTTAATAATAAAGTATGGTTGGCAACCCTAGTGGTGGGTCCCTTTCTCCACAGTTGATATTTATTTCTAAGAAATATAACAGGCGTCAGTAGTTTGTAGGTTGCGATCACGTCTGTATGCGTGAGTGTACGCCAAACGCGTGTACCCGATTCCAATATTCACGAAACCTCACCTTTTCATATCGACGTCTTGGTCTAATGGTTTAACACGATCGCTGCGTTGTGAGGACACATTGGCTCATGGAGAACTTTCATCCAGTGCGCAGCGCTCACAAAGTTAGGTCCTCTGTGAGTCAATATAACCTTATGAACACTAAAAATGCTTACTCAGTGAACATGTCAAGTGTAGGCCGCTCGGCTCACGGTTCCAATCCCGTCACCGGCGAAATACTAGCCTTTTCGGAATTTGCGTTGCTCTGGGTGTAACTGGGATCCCCCCAGTCCTTTTTTGCCTTTTCCCTTCATTGATCTCGCTTTTCCGTCACACTGACATCCACTCCGATCTCATTTATATTACTCTTTTCACACTCCATCCATCTTTTCTTTGGCCTTCCTCTCGCTCTGTATACATACTCATCACTCTTTTAGTCACATGCTTCTCATCTCTTTTCATCACCATGTCCAATTCAATTCTAATCGTCTACTTTTTTCTTTCTCTGTTATGGGCACTACTTTTATACCTGTAGTTGAAGCATGTGCACCAAGACTAGACTTATGTCACGGAAAATCTGATGTTGTCTCTTCCTCTTGCATGAAATTAGACAGAGAGCGAGCGAGGAAAGCCGTGACAAAGGTCTTGTCTTGACATGCGACCCCACTGATAAACACATTCCTCACCTTATCCTTTCGCGTCACTACACACATCCATCTGTACTTTCTCACCTCGACAGAATGGTTTAAGTCCATTGTATGGCGTATACTACAAACGTTGCTTAGTTTGGGATCATACGATGAGTATGTGTTATCTGGGGAATTACCACGACCTCTTAACGTAATGTTGTTACAATAGTAACAATTTTTGTAAGATTATGTACTGAGATAACTGTCTAAATCTGAAAGGTAAAAAACATTGTTGCAAGCATATCTAGCGTACCCCGACTTTACTCTTCGTATGGCTCTGTGTTAATTATTCCGCCATTTTTATTATCTCATGTACCTGTAGTTTAAGGCAACTATATGAGAAAACAACAATGGAGGAGTCAGATAAACCAGAAAAAAAATCCGTTGCGCCCCGGCCCGTTATGCCATCTCCGTTATAATATCTCCATGGGCTGAGCGTAATAGTAAGGAATGTAGACAATTTGAGGGTTTTTAACTCTGTGTAGCAAGTGAATCTTACTTGGCATAGACAAAGGCAGAATTTAATTTGTCAGCGCTCCATTCTCGAGCGTCGGGAACAATTCTATTGTTTCAATGAATAGTCTTCCGTGTGGTATGAAGATACGAGGATTATATTAGCTTTTAATTGTAATTAGATAAAATACTTTGATCTTCACCATCTTTTCGTGTCAATGGTTCTTAGTGTACACCTTATTCTGTACGAATTTAGCCACAATAATCGCGTTGTGTCTGTCATGGGCGCATAAAGCCCAAGAACGTAATTTGTGGCGATCTGTGGGGGAGGCCTATGTCCAGCAGTGGCCGTCTCTGGCTGATAGATAGATAGATAGAATCGCGTTGGGGATCAGTTGCCGCATAAATCCCTCGTGCAGATTTTGTACTGAGTTAATTGTCTAAAACTGAAAGTAATATTAAAAACATTGTTGTAAGGGGCAGTTCGTTTTGGTATTGGGCAAGAACTGGGGCCCGATTTTTGTTTGATAGACATAATCTCTATTAGAGATTTGTCGAAACAAAAGAAAAAATACGACCAATTTGACGTTTTGTTTCCACATCTTGATTATCATAATAGAGATTGATGTCTACTACTACTACTACAGCCCTCTCCCCTTAATACGAGGGGGATTTGAGCCATAGTCCACCACGCTGCCCCAGTGCGGGTTGGCAGACTTCACACATCTATCGAGAACTAGTCAATGAGTCTAGTATAGATTGATGTCTATGAAACGAAAATTGGGCTCCTGTAGGGTGATTTTAAAACACTCGGAATCGAATTCGGAAACGGAATCGAAAACTTCGAGTTGTCGATTCCGTTTCCGACGGCATGTCAAAACGCGATTTTGAATAGCGGACGGAAGGGCCAATCGGAAAGTTCCGACGTCGGAAAGTTTGTGTGCGTTTACAAAGAACATTTAAAAATGGTAGAAATAAAATTCGATTACAAAACAGTTATTAATACGAATTTTTTGGGCCACACTTATCATAATTATAAAAATGGAAATTGATTACTTATTTAAATTATCGATTTAAAACTTACTCTCCTTTATTATTTTTGATTATAACGAACCTCGAAAATTTTTACTGATACGTCAAAGTGAAAGTGAAGGGTAACATCACGCCTTTGAAACCACGCAGTTTCAGGGCTACGTCATAGATGGCGCATGGCGCTGTATTTCGGAAAATAAAAACACAACCACGAAGTGAATAATGCAGCGCGATTGTTTGCTGGCGCTGCACAGCAGCTGCCCTATGTTGTCTCCTATAAGATAATATTCCATCCTATCGAAGGTTGAAGGGAATAATTTTCACAAAACACAGTTAGTTACCGTAGGTAAATCTTTGTTTCAGAGAGCACAAGGGATCTGTGATGAGCAACACCTGGCTGCCGAGATCCACCACGTCAAGCAAGTATTGCATGACAACAAGCTTCGGGTCCCACGCCGCCATCACAGTGACCGAGTGAAACCAGCCACAGTTGAGCGTCTACCTGCTGTACTACCATACATAAGAGGTGTCACAGACAAGATTGGCTACATCTTGAAACGGGCTTCAATCAAAACTTACTTTAAGCCACCGAAGAAGATTAGTCAGTTTTTACCACCTGTCAAGTGTCACATTCCTCTACAAGATGCAGGGGTATACAAACTCGATTGTGAATGTGGGCTCTCTTACATAGGAAAAACTAAAAGATCAATAAAAACCCGCGTAAAAGAACATATAGCTGACGTGAAACACCGACGCTCCACGAAGTCTGCAATCTGTGAACATGTACAGGACCGCACCCGCCATTATATCAGATTTGATAAACCGCATATCCTCGCAAAAGAACACCGACTCCGACCAAGGATGATACGTGAGGCCATTGAAATTAAAAAACATCCTAATTTCAATAGGGAAGATGGCTGGGTGCTACCACCAACTTGGGATCCAGTAATCAGTATGATTAAATCCAAAACCAAGTGTACCATTGCAAGACCTCAGGACACCGTAAGCACTTTCTGCGGGGATCGGACCGCAAACAACAACTAAATATGAGGGTACCCAGTTATTAACTATGACATCAGGACGTCTAACACCTCAGTCCCCCCGTGACCATGGTTGCTGTAAAGCAGCCGAAACGTCGGGAAAATAAAATAGTAAATAAACGCGATAAAATCCGTAAAATAGTTTAATTTCAATGTATAGTATTCGCGTAAATATAAGAAAACAATATTATGTAAGTATTTAGATAACACTTAAATTTGGTATTTTATTTATGTTTTTGTTTAATTTCGGAAGCTTTCCGCGAGGAAAAAGGTCTCGGAAACTTTCCGTCGATTCGGATGGGTTTATCCGACGAGAAATGTCAAAAATCGTCGGGTACGGAAATCAAAATAGCGATGGCTGGAATCCGTGACGGAAAGTTCCGATTCCGTTTCCGAATTCGATTCCGAGTGTTTTAAAATCACCCTGCTGGTCGCGCGAGTCTTGACGCATTTTTTGCTAGCAATGTAGAGTTATCATAATATATATACTAATATTACATAGAGGAAAGATTTGTATTTTTAAAAACTAATGGATCGATTTCAAAAATTATTTTACCGATAGAAAGATATATTATCACTGAGTAATATAGGCTATATTATAAACCCGTGCGAAGCCGGGACGGGCCGCTAGTAACAAATATAATGCACAACAACATTATTATGAAATTATTTTTCTTGATCTCACTTTATTGTCACGAGCTCCCATTGGCGTTTATTTCAATTAAACAATTTGTTTGCAATAAGTATCTATAAATATTAAAACTTTCAATCTTAATTGTTAAACTAAAATAAATAACCGCTTTTCAGAAATCATTTGTGCGCGCATTCGTGAGGTCTGGTTCGCTTGTAATGGTTTAGAAGTTTCAACTTACATATTTGTTTACGAGGTTCGTTAAATATAAAGTAATTTATAATTTTCTGACAGAGTGCGGTTATATTATAATCTAGATTAATTAATTGAACTATAGCTACAATCTTAGACTGATGGACTTAGCTTAGTATGCCCTACGAAGGACAAAAGTTAGATTCGGTCGACCATCCCACATAAATTAAATTTATGCGATAAAAAAAAGTTATGTAAAAAATCCCACGGAGTTACTTGCCGGATCTTCTCAGTCGAGGTTGGGCTTGCATATAAGAGGAAAAACAATTAAACTTGACAATTTGTAAGTTCCCCCGTAGGCCTATACGAAATAAATGATTCGATTTTACAAGTCCAACTCATTGAGTCAGGAGATAATTATTTCTCACCAACACGTGTAAGTCTCGGTTCTCTACGCGGTGTATCAGAAGTCCGAAAAAAAATATTATAGGTACATACACGGTAGCTGATATGTAGATGATTAGTGAAGGCGGACTGTACCTAACTATCATAGTTTCTGAGTTACAGACGTTTGAATATTTGTCACAGGTATCGTGTTGTGTCCTTAGGACACAACCATAAGTCTATTTAACAGTGTCAGTGACTACTAATATTCACAAAACAGAAGTTGAAAATTTAGCATAGGACTCTAGATGATAATACGTTTTTTTAATTTGCGGCTTACTACTACTACTACTACAGCCCTTTTAACGTCCCACTGCTGGGCACGGGCGTCCCCTCAATGCGAGGGGGATTCAGGCCATAGTCCACCACGCTGGCCCAGTGCGGGTTGGCAGGCTTCACACATCTATCGAGAACTAGTCAAGTTCCCTCAGACGTGCAGGTTTCCTCACGATGTTTTCCTTCACCGTTTCATAGCAAGTGATAATCTCAGATAAAAATGAGATTCGCACATAAATCCCAGAGGTGCGAGCCGGGGTTTGAACCGGCTCAATTTGATTTGCAAGACGTGCGTTCGACCACTCGGCTACCACTGCTACATTTAAATATAAAAAAATGAAAAAAGTTTTTTTTATTTTAATTTGCGGCTTAAGAATTATAAAAAAAATTGATCAAATTTTCATACCGTTTGTTTTTATTTCCAATACTCGTGCAAATGGTCAAGTATTATATCGGACTTCTGATACGCCCTGAATAAAATTAAACGTAATTCGGTTTAACATCGTGTGTCCCACGTAATGTGTCGTAAAGAGTGCGTTAAAATTGAAAATTTACACCCGACCCATATGGAGTAGACAGCCGTTGATGTAAAGGCTTCCCCCACTCACCGGAGGAGGGTAAGGTAGAATTAGGTACAATTTATAATTGGTACGATAGCTTTTATTACGTAGCAACTGTTCCCGTGACTTAGGACTCTCAATTATTTTCCAAAATGTAAAGTAGGCTTAGTTACTCCTTGTAACATCAGCTATTTAACACGTTTTCTGCGTTGTGAGGTCATATTGACTCATGGTGAACTTCCATCGAGTGCGCAGCGCTCACAAAGTTAGTTCCTCTATGAGTCAATATAACCTCATGTAGGCACACTTAAATTAATAACTCAGCGAACGTGTTAAAGTCCAGTCAAAGTAGATCCAGCCGTTTGGGAGATCACCCGGAATAAATGGGTTTTATTTTTTCCCGCGGAACCCTTACCTTATCTAAAATAAAAGTTGCCTAAGTTACCCCCTGTAACATCAGCTGTCTGCCGGTGAAAATCCCATCAAAATCGAAGGTGAGGTAAAAAAGGTGGATGAAAATTTAACAATACGTATATATATTTAGCAGTGGTAGCCGAGTGGTCGAACGCACGTCTTGCAAATCAAAGTGTGCGGGTTCAAACCCCGGCTCGCACCTCTGGGATTTATGTGCGAATCTCATTTTCATCCGAGATTATCACTTGCTATGAAACGGTGAAGGAAAACATCGTGAGGAAACCTACATGTCTGAGGGAACTTGTCTAGTTCTTGATAGATGTGTGAAGTCTGCCAACCCGCACTGGGCCAGCGTGGTGGACTATGGCCTGAATTCCCCTCGCATTGAGGGGAGGCCCGTGCCCAGCAGTGGGACGTTAAAAGGGCTGTAGTAGTAGTAGTATATATATTTTAGTCACTCTAAAGTCAAAGTAAAATCATTTATTTTTTATAGTAATAAATTTTTTTTCACTTTATATCGTAATACCCAATGATATTCTAATAATACCGAATTTAAATATACGTATTATAATTATTAGTGGTTATTATAATTTCAAACTGTATATGAAATAACACAATTATTAGGTTCGTGGCAAAACTACATACCCCACAAAACAAAAGAAAATAATTATTCTAATAAGTAGTAGTAGTTTAGGGTTCCGTACCCAAAGGGTAAAACGGGAACCCTATTACTAAGACTTCGCCGTCCGTCCGTCCGTCCGTCTGTCACCAGGCTGTATCTCTTGAACCGTGATGGTTAGACGGATGAAATTTTCACAGATTATGTATTTCTGTTGCCGCTATAACAACAAATACTAAAAATAGAATAAAATAAATATTTGAGGAGGTTCTCATACAACAAACGTGATTTTTTGCTCGTTTATATAGATAACGGAACCCTTCGTGCGCGAGTCCGACTCTCGCTTGGCCGGTTTTTATAGATAATGGTTTGGAACCCTTCGTGCGCGAGTCCGACTCGCACTTGGCCGTTTTTTTTAGTTTTTGTTATTTAGAAACCAAACAGTATCCAAATTTGGTAGACGCGTATTTATCGATAATAGAATATTTTAAAACTTGATTAATTAATACATTTAATTATATACTACCTATCAAAATGTCGTAATTTAATTCCATCTTTTTCACTTCGAAGAAAATTTGTGTATTAAAAGCAATTTTCTGGGGCGTGGGTGGTGCTTATCAAATAAAATTAAATTGTCTGAACGAAAACAAAGCCTCCCCTGACCGAATTACTTTGATTGTCTGCCGCCGATGGTCCAAATTGATTCTCTACATTCTCTACTATGTAGAGTATACACAATATAGCTCGGATTAGATTTAAAAAAGCTAATACTTTATTTTTAAACCGTTAAGGATTTACTTGATTTTTTAACCGATTTCAAAATGGTGGAGTTTCTCAATTCGAACTGTGCTTTTTTATCTTCTAATATAAATGTCATTTTATTACAGCGTTATATTTTGAGACGGGTTTACTTTTTTATTGTGTATTTTACCTGACTTTTACAAATTTTTAATTATTTTTTTTTACTTTTTATTTATTTTGAATAAAAATAATCCAGACTGTAAAAAATATTTCACACATACTTTACATAAGGCTAATTTTAAGTTCTCTGACCCGCACATCAGAGGTGAGCACGCGGGCCGGACCGATAGAGGTCCGGACAAAAAAAAATAAAAATTAGGCTGTATTTAGTCGCTATATATCCCAATAGCAATTAAGCGTTACAAATAACTAATAGACACGTATGCGATGATATAAAATAAATTATATTTCGGTACGTTTAATAAATTATTTACGAACCCGAAATTGTGCAATCATCCGTAAATATAATTGTACTCAAATTATATACTTGTCTTAATATTTTGTTACAACTATCTAATACTTAGTTTAATAATTATGAAGGAAATCTGTGAATATTTTTAAGGACCTTAAATTAGAACTCACCTGTTGTCTGCGATGCCCGTAGCCCGCCCGCTGTCACAAACACTCCTTTTACCGATAAGAAAAAATGTTCGCGCGATCGAATCAGTTGCGAATGATCAATAAAAATATAGCCCGAAAAATACAATCAGCCTTTATATAATTATTGCCTTTTTTTAAATTATTTATTGTCCAAATTTCAAGGCGCCATTCAAAAATGGAACTGCGCGATGGAATTTTGAAATTATTGCCCGCTCATAAGAACATCAGCAGAGGACGTGTATCTTTCGGGCCGTCGAGGGTTACACTGAATTGTGGGCTGAAAACAGGGGCTGTAGCAACATAGGACGGCGAGTGGGTGTATTAGAGCAGGATAGACAGATACTTTACGTGTTGGTGTGAAAGCGATGGGGATAAAGACGTTGGTCGAGTGTATCTCGTGTAGGCTCTTGATGTCAGAAAAAAAATGGAAGCGTTCATAATTTATACCTTTTGATTGAGGTTTTCCGAATTTAATAAGTCGTTTACATTACATTTTGTCATTGAGTTTGACTCTATAGTCTTAGTTAGACTCTATAGTACTTTGTTGAATCGCCATTCATTACAGTTGCGTCGGCTCAAATTGGAAGACTCAAGTAAAGAATATAGTAAATTCAATTTAGTCTGTATAGAAAATTATTGTTGTTGAAAGAGTAGGTGGGTAGTTAAGTAATATTGAAAATAGACGCAATTGAAAAGAGAGATCTTGTAAGGTTTCATTTATTCCCCTTTAAGGTCACCAGACCTTAGGTACCAACCTAAGCTTAAAAAACCACTGAACTAGTATTTGTTTAATTCAATTTGAACCTTAAGACAACATTTATTCAACGTATAATCCCAAACTAAGCAACACTTCTACTGTAAACACCATAGCGCCCATAACAGAGACAGTAAGAAGTAAGAGATTAGAATGGCTTGGAGTTTGGACATGAGATAAGAAGAGATAGGAATGTAAGCAAGAAACACATAGGCGCCCTGCGGTTGTGAGTTGTGACGCATTATAAGTACATAAAAACTACAGCCCTTTTAACGTCCCACTGCTGGGCACGGGCCTCCCCTCAATGCGAGGGGGATTCAGGCCATAGTCCACCACGCTGGCCCAGTGCGGGTTGGCAGACTTCACACATCGAGAACTAGTCAAGTTCCCTCAAACGTGTAGGTTTCCTCACGATGTTTTCCTTCACCCTAATAAGTACATACTTCCAATGATATCTTAGTGATTTACCTTTACCTTATTATATCTATTATTCATAATGAATAATTTAGTTAACTATCATATTAATTTGGCGCTGCAAACAATTATTTAAGTTTATTAGTTATTAACCCGACTTCTCAATGTGACGGCAGTTCGTTAGAATAATTCCTTGTACAACGTTACGCTGTCTGAATATAAAGAGAAAGTATTAATTATTGGACTGTTTCATTCCACAAGACCCATAAGTGTTCAGAAGCATGTGATTAAAATCAAAATAAAAAAATCGTGTAGGCCAAAAAGCACTTACAAATAGTCAGATTCTACCACCGGTTCGGAATGCTGCTTCCACTGAGAAGAGCCGGTAAGAAACTCAATGGTTACTCTTTTCAAAATGATAATTGCGAGTAATACATTCTCAGGAGCAGCAATGCCATGAGAGCAGACAGCACCTTTGCCACAATACTAGAGAAGAATTATACTCACGGCAGTCTAATATTAAATTCAAATATAGTCTTTACGCTTAGGAAGCTAGTACAGTAAGGTGCGTCTACTCCCATTTACAATGAAGGGATTATTACTACTAAACCACAGATGGTTATAGAAATAATTACTTTGGTATGATGCCTTCAACGCAGTATGGGAGAGAAGATAGTAAGTCATTAAGAGGAAAATGGTTGGACCAGTCCTCGCAAGTAGCACCCGTACACGAGCATGACTTGAGGAGCAGCCATTATAAGAGTGATGAGTATAAATGTGGATTCACAGAGAGCGAGAGGAAGATATAAGAAAAGATGAATGGAGTGTAACTACAAAGAGTGATATGAATGAAAGTGGATGTCAGTATGACGGGTAAGCGAGATGAATGGAAGACAAAATTGTCCCTGCTATTCATTACTTGACATGAAAAAAGAATCTGGATTCGCCATCTTTATCACTGTCATAATGTGTATTTCTTGAATTTGCCTTTGCTATTAATACTTGACACTGGCTGAAATACCCATTGGAGGTGGTGGCAGGTGGAGCCATTCCTCATCTTACTCCATTAAATATCATCATTTCATTCATTTCGTAAAAAAAAGAAGAATTACTTGACATTAGCAGAATACCCGCTATTCGTCGTTTCAGCCATTCCTCATCTTATTACATTAAATTTCATCATTTTGAAGTTAAAGAATACTGAAGACATAATACATAAGACATAATGCGCTGATTCCAAATAATGGGAAAAAGTAAGGGATATGATGATGAAATATTATGATTGATTGGAATTGCAGTTAATCGATTCATTAATGTTTACGGTAAAGTTAGAATGATCAGATAAATAAATATTACATTTCCTCCTACACCTTTTTCGATTAAATTCGTGCGGGTTCCAAGACAATTTAGCCTTACAAACCTCGGTGTCTTCAATGGAAACCGCTGTCGATCCTGGCTTACAGGAGTAACAGTGGTGAGAATGTGTCGCGGGCTTAGTCCCAAAAAACATCAGGTTCATGGAGACCGTTCTCGGACTGTATGCATTAATCGATTATATCGAACGATTGATCGAATGAATGTAATCGGTGAATGAATGTGTTCATTTGCTGATCGACATCCGATAACTGAATGGTGATTTAGTAATGAAAGCATTTTTGTGTATGCATTTCGTAGATATATTTTCTATAAATATATAATATGTATGCCCTGGACGAGTAGGCAGAGGTGTAATGCAGTGCACCTATAAATTGCCCATGTATTTTGGTCCAAAGGAGGATTATACCGGATACAATCAGCATAGTCCATCACCCTGGCCCAGTGCGGGTCGGTAAACGGGTTGGCCACGCCATAACTTGAGAACGACTTGACCGATTTCTTTCATCTTTTTTAATTTTCCTAATACTCTGTAGAAGGTTTTGGTTGAAAGAAAAATTAAGAAAATTGAAAATAATTAGGACGACCGTACGGTGTCGTGAGCTCAGCGAGTGTAGGTGGCGACACTATTCATACAAAAGTATCGTTATTGCCGTTCTGATCTTATTCTTATTTTCTGTGAGTGAATCGTTACAATACCTAAGGGATAATCTCTATGACGTTGAGCTCAGGGCCATCCTTAATTAACGTCGTGGGTTTCATTCAGATCGAGACCGATGAACTAAATTTGACTATAGACTGTGTGTGGGCGGTAATCTGTATTGGAAATAGACTTTGATAATGATTTACGCACGCTACATGCGTAATTAATAAATTCTTAGTTACTTCAATCCAACAACAAATACCAACAGAAACATTTTACACAAAAGTAGTAGTACAAAAGTAGTAGTACAAAAGTAGTAGTACAAAAGTATTTTGAAATTCCAACCTTTGGTTAATCTATAATGTACTAGCTGAACGAACATCGTACCTCCTTAGAATTAGTGACATACGAAAGCAGCGCCACCTAACGGGTCCAATTGTGAATCTAAACCATCCAGGGCGCCACCCAAACGCATACAAAAAAAACATTCAAATCGGTCCAGCCGTATAGAAGGAGCTCAGTGACATACACACGTACAGTAGAAATATATATATTGAGATTAAGATAAAGATGGCGGATGAATCAACATCGACATCATCTGTAATTTTACATATGTCGAATAGAGATGATGTCGATCATGCGAGTATTGGGTCACAAGACGCGTGCTGTAGCATTTTGATTATTACCAAAATGAATTGTATTGATTTATGCATAAAGTTCATTGTTCAACACAATGTAAGATAAGAATTAATGGATAACATATAGATAGACTTGAAATAAAGACAAATAATCACAGTAAGACTGTAGAGTATGAAACGGTAAAAGAAAATATACAAATTTCATTACCGATCTTCAATTTTCCCATTAATACATTTAAAACCACAATAAAAACCAATTTATCTCAAAAGGGCTATTAAAAGCAGCTCTAAAGGCAACACACTGGAGCCATATCTACCAGGGCATTTGAAATAAGTTTTGGACATTAAAGAAAAATTATTAGCCCACCTAGGGATCGATTTTCGTTTGATAGACATCAATCTCTATTAGAGATATGTCGAAACAAAAGAAAAAAATACGACCAATTTGACGTTTCGTTTTTTTTTTTTTTTTTTTTTGAATGGACTACGCTGTTGGCCGTGAGTTGGCCTTTACAGCTTTGACGTTTCGTTTCGACATATCTCTAATAGAGATTGATGTCTATCAAACGAAAATCGTGCTCCTAGTCTTTTGCCGGATCTTCGCAGTTGAGGTCATATGAAAAAAACCGGCCAAGTGCGAGTCGGACCCGCGCACAAAGGGTTCCGTACCATTATCTATAAAACGGCAAAAAAATGACGTTTGTTGTATGGGAGCCCCCTTAAATATTTATTTTAGTCTGTATTTTAGTATTTGTTGTTATAGCGGCAACAGAAATACATCACCTGTGAAAATTTCAACTCTCTAACTATCACGGTTCATGAGATACAGCCTGGTGACAGACGGACGGACAGCAAAGTCTCATTAATAGGGTTCCCGTTTTACCCTTTGGGTACGGAACCCTAAAAAAAATGTTAACCTGACGATTTGCAAGTGTCCCGCTGTCCTTCTGTCCAAGTGTACTTTCATCACAAAGTAGACGCAGACCAAGTCTTCGTGACCAAAAGCTAGTTAATCAACGAAATGGGGCTAAAACCCATAGGAAAAATTGGTCCCCGAAGATCAAGCAAGGTATAAAATCTACATTCTGATATTTCCCACAACGGCATTCAGTATAGTTGATTAAATTTATTCATGTTTAGCTGTGCCTGCGGATTCACTCGCGTGGAATTTAGGAAGATTACCCGGAAAAAAATGGTTGTATATTTTTCTGCGAAATCCTAATTATTATAAAAAGTAACCTTAGTTACTCCTTGTAACATCACCTATCAGCCAATGAAAGTCGCGTTAATATCGGTCAAGCCGTTTGGGAGTTTACAGACAGACAGATAGACGGACGGGTGGACGAACAGACAAACAAAGAAAAGCAGTTTCCTTGTCTTGTACACTTTCATATTATGCATTTGGTAAAAAGCTAAGGTTTTTTTATATTAAAACAGCCACTCCAATTTAATTCATTTGTATGCCTCACAATATGTCAAGGTTTGCTCAGGGGATATGAGGCGGGTAGTGACGCCATCTCGCTCCCGACTGGTCCCTACTCAAGGATACTTACGGAAAGTTCTAAGGCTGTATTAAACTCATCGCTCACACCTGCTGTTTGAAAACTAGGTCAGATAGTTTAAGACCTCGTAGGTGTTTATAAGGTTACAGTTTCATACGAATTTGTTTGCAGAGTATTTAGTTCGCCAACCCGTACTGAGTCAAGATAAAACCTCTACACCGAATACTTATAGAGGGGTGAAAAGCTATTTGGCTAAACCGAATATTTGAGCGATATTTGTCCAATGTCCATTGATATGTGCCAATGAATATACTCCCCTGTAAAGTTAAACGCACGCTTTGCAAATCAAAGTGTGCAGGTTCAAAGCCCGGCTCGCACCTCTGGGATTTATGTGCGAATCTCATTTTCATCTGAGATTATCACTTGCTATGAAACGGTGAAGGAAAACATCGTGGGGAAACCTGCACGTCTGAGGGAACTTGACTAGTTCTCGATAGATGTGTGAAGTCTGCCAACCCGCACTGGGCCAGTGTGGTGGACTATGGCCTGAAATCCTCTTCACATTGAGGGGAGGCCCGTGCCCAGCAGTGGGACGTTAAAAGGGCTGTAGTAGTAGTAGTAAGTATGTAGTAGTTGTAGTAACAGACTAAGTTCTTCTGACAAATTCCACGGTTGTCACTCGCGCCACGACAAGGCCTAGTCACACCTTATGTCGCACCGTGTCTCTCTCTATCATAGGAAAAAAGAATTATAAATAACATACCATAGATTTTATGTTGTCTCAACCTAGGCATCAAATCAGAAATATATCTTAAGATCAATAAATAAATCATCACGTCTTTATTCCCCGATAGGGTATGCAGAGGTGCTCTGCAGTGCACCCACACTTCAGCAATGTATTTTGGTTCCAATATAATAGGGGGGGAGCCTATTGCCTTTATAGGTACCGGGCAATTTTTTCCTCAATACGAGGGACACTTTTAGATTATAGTCCACTACGTTGGCCCAGTGCAGGTTGGTGAACTTCACACGCCCTTTCACAGACGTGCAGGTTTCTTCAAGATGTTTTCTTTCACCTTTTCATAGCAAGTGGTAATCTCGGATGAAAATAAGATTCGCACATAAACCCAGAGGTGCGAGCCGGGGTTTGAACCTGCCCACTTTGACCACTCGGCTACCACCACTATTGGCAAAATATGGGTTTATATAAACCAACATTTTGCCTGTTTCGACTACCTAATAAAGTAGTAGTATCCAAGGTATCATGGCAATAAATTCCAACAGGATCCTAGCGATATTCCTCGCGTGCCAACATTGGAATTCGGCGTGCTTCGAAATTCCATACAGTTGATTTTAGCGCTTACAAACACGAGGCTTGAAATTATAGCACCCCGCACACTTGGGCGTTAAAACTTGAATTTCTGTTGTAATAAAACTATTTTACGGATTTTATCGCGTTTATTTACTATTTTATTTTCCCGACATTTCGGCTACTTTACAGCCAACCATGGTCACGGGGGGACTGAGGTGTTAGACGTCCTGATGTCATAGTTAATAACTGGGTACCCTCATATTTAGTTGTTGTTTGCGGTCCGATCCACGCAGAAAGTGCTCACAGTGTCTTGCAATGGTACGCTTGGTTTTGGATTTAATCATATTAATTACTGGATACCAAGTTGGTGGTAGCACCAGTTGAATTTCTGTGCCAAGAGCCACGCCCGCACGCGGAAAAATTCGCTCGCGTTTCGTTTGTTGTTTATACAGTTCACTTTGTTCTTGGCAAAAAAATAGCAGTGGTAGCCGAGTGGTCGAACGCTCGCTTTGCAATCAAAGTGAGCAGGTTTAAACCCCGGCTCGCACCTCCGGGTTTTCATGTACGAATATTATTTTCATCCGAGATTATCACTTGCTAAGAAACGGTGAGGAAAACATCGTGAGGAAACCTGCACGTCTATAGAAAGGCGTGTGAAGTTCACCAACCCGCAATAGGCCAGCGTGGTGGACTATGGCCCAAGAATCTCCCTCGTTTTGAGGGAGAATGTGCCCGGAGTAATGGCAATAGGCTCGCCCCCTATTACATTGGGACCAAAATACATCGGCGAAGTGTGGGCGCACTGCAGTGCGCACCACCCCTTCGGGGAATACAGGCGTGATGATGTATTTTGTATAAAAAGATTACGTATGAGCGCTCCTGTATACGGGAGGCCTTAGGTAAGATAGCTCCCGCGGTTTTGTCCGCGTTAAATTAGGAATAATGATAATGTAATTTTTTCAGTGAAAGAATTATCAACATCGACTTAGTATTGACTAAGTAAGTTCCTCAGAGGTTGGTAACCTGTGTCCAGACTCAAGATCCAAATTAACAAGTTTACAAGAGAAACTATTTTTTAGTTGTGTTGAGAAGGGTCTAAAGTCTAATCAGAATCTTAAAACGGGTTGCTAATTTCTTACATTGAAAATATTAATACGCATTTTATCTTTGGAAACGCCACACAAAAAACGACATGATTCATCGTATAAAATACATGATAAGAAGCAGTTTTATTTTAATTTTACAAAATGAATGAAATGATGTAATTTAAATTATGATGAGAAATGTTTTAATTTTCAACTTAAAAATATTGTTGTGTTATATTTCGATTCGTAAATACTTAACGAATCAAATAATTAAGTAGTCTTTTGTTAATCTTATTTGTTTAAATTCTTCTATACCTTACTTCATTTAAGATCTGTAACCGTCTTATTTAAATATGCTGTAGTTACATTATGTAACCAATTAGCGATTAATTTCTCATATAAGTGAATGTAAATTCTTTTGGGAAATAAAGTTATCTTAACCACACATGTCTTCACCTACGATTAGCAGGTATTTCGACAATGTCAAGATAGCGTGAATAAGTTCACATGATAAAAATGATGACATCCCATGAAGCAGAATGTCTCCTCGACAAAGTTAGTACAGATAGATAATATGTATGTAGTAAATAGGTAGATACTTGTAGGTAGTATCTATATACGATGAGTGGGAAGTGCTTATAATAATTATATTAATTTATTTTTCGCTTTTGAGTGCCTATTTTGCCAATTTTTTTTTTTTTGTTTGCGCCCGTGAAATCGCCAAACGGTCCCAATGGAAGACCAGCGCTGGTTCTTGTCAACCAGCACATGCTGAATTGGGTCCGTTTGTGGTGAGTAGAATTTTTTTTAAATTATTACTTGTTTATTTTTTGTAATCTTTTATTTTGCTGCTAGCCACAATAAAGTTTTTTCTTTCTTCTTTCTTTCTTTATTTGTGGTTTTGAAGTCGGTTTTTGGTTTTTGTTATTTTTTTGTCTATCACTTTGCAATGGAGGGGAATACTTATTTATTTGTTACCTAATTGTCATTCAAAAACATATAGCCTAAAATTATACGGAAAACAAAGAGTGTTCACCAGTCGTACAAATAATGATCAGTCACTGCTCCGCCTACCCACTTCCTACCCTGAATTCACTCGAGTGTCCCCCTCCCTCCTCTCTTTGAATATCAATGAACGGCAGCACCTCCCCCTCCCCAGCCCCCCCCCCCCCCGCGCGACCCACTTGGTAAAACTTCGGAATATTAAAATGACTCTAATGTAAATATTTTCCAAAGTCGATAATTTGGTTTCTGCCTCCGATGACAGCGTCAATAATTTCCTAGTGAGAATGACGCTTAGATATTCGAATAATTTCACGGCTCAAGCAGTCTTTGAGTTAATCTGGAGAAAGTTAATTCAGTATATTCAGCGTGGGTTTGCCCAGCTAGGCCATTATGTAATTTTTATTTCTATCAAATTTTGTTAGAAACCCAACGACTTGGCTGATTTTCAATACATTTTCACAACTGTTTACCCTGCAGGTTTATTTTTCGATTGATGCATTTGAACCTATTTGAAAGGGCATGCCAAATTGTCGTCTTAATACTTATGGCGCGTGAAGTTAATTATTACAAGCTTTATATTAACTTGCAATGTATGTATGGCCGGGTGGAATCTTGCAACTGAATTTTAAATCAGTTATCTTTAACCGATAGAGCTGAAATTTTGTATTCACGCTTATTCTGGATGACAATGCACGCTTAGCTAAGTGACGTCATTCTAATTCCAATATGGCGGATCATCCGATCACAGTATGGGTATCAAATGAAAGGGATTGCTGAGGAGAACAAGAAAAACAGAGGCAATTAAATAAAAGCTTGTTTGATCGGGGCTTTATAGTCGTAAGGCCATGTCAGATACCTTTGGGCGGGTTGACGATTTCGACACTAGAGTTGACCTGTAGCTCATAATTACCAGCAAACACAAATATATGGTCTTCTTTTTAATGGAAAATTCTATTAAAAGCTTCTTTATTTAAATAACTAACTGTACATTGTACATCATAGCACGATTTTACGTGTTCAATCGTGTGAAATATGACGTCAGGGCGGCCTGAGTGCAACCTGTCGACAAACGAAGTGGATTCAATCACGCTTAACCCTGCGTTCCAGTCCCGGTGATGCTATTCAAATAAAGACAATGCTAGAAGAAGATATATAATTTACATCGAATGGAATTTCAGGCGTGTCTTTCGATTCTCTGGGCGTCAATTCCGAAAATCGTCTTCTTCTTTTGAAAATGTTGAAATTTTAATAGAATAAGATGACGAATGGCTGCACCTGCGATTAGTTTCCAAGGCTTCATAGCGTAATGAACCAAACTTGTAACTCGTGGAGCAGAAACTTCACCATTACAATGTTATTCAAAATGGATAAGCGAACCCCTCAAAAATACAGGTTCTCGAACTTATTAAAAACAATTTATATGAAGATAGAACTATTTGACTATCGATTCGAATTAGATTTTTGACAGGGTAAGTTTTCCTCAAAAATCACTAAAATAAAAAAAAAAGTAACAGCACTTTTTAGCTTCCTTCGATCTAAAGATTAACACAGCAGAAGGTACAAACGACCTAAGTGACCATGCCTAGGCTTATGAGAGCATAGAAATAAATTAATGTGTTAATTTTGTAGAACAAAAAATGCTCATCAATATTCTGTCTTCAAGAAATGATTTCACGTTCTGTAGACTAAGCATGACGGCATAGACATAAGTTTTATCTTTTTCAACTGTCAGATTTGTCGAGAAAATGACATCACTTCGAGCTTTTTGTACTGGATATGGCTCGGTGTGACGTCATTTTCTCGACATATCTGACAGTTGGAAGAGATAAAACTTATGTCTACGCGGTTATTCTAAGCCTCATGTACATGACATAGGATTGCAGGCTTGTTAACTCTTTGGCAATGCCACAAAATACGACTTGATCCGCCATCTTTAAATAATTAAATATTATATTAATACAGATTATTTACTATTAATTCAACCTTTTTAAATTTGATGTAAGACTATTATTATTGATATGCAAATAAGTTTTCTGCAAAGTATACTTTTCAAGTGACATTTGACAGATGGAGGTTATTGACATTCCTATTCTTATATGGATCGCATAGTATGTGTTGTCTGGCGATATTTATCTATAGCTTGTAGTGGTATACCAGGTTGACTCTGCACCCAGGTCAGATAGTTATTACTCCGTGCAATGGAGTTATTTGCTCAGTGGTTGCGTTCCTACAGAACTCCAGTCCGCAGTCCTGTTGCGTCATATTGAATGCAATTGAAAATGTTTCATATTTGACTTGCTATAAAATACAATATTTGATGTAGAGTTCATAGAAGAAAAGAATACGGATAGAATGACTGTAACGATAGTTGTGTATGAAAACCAGTGCCATCTAAAACAATCAATACTTAAAAAACCGGCCAAGTGCGAGTCGGACTCGCGCACGAAGGGTTCCGTACCATTATCTATAAAAACGGCAAAAAATCACGTTTGTTGTATGGGAGCCCCTTAAATAATTATTTTATTCTGTTTTTTAGTATTTGTTGTTATAGCGGCAACAGAAATACATCATCTGTGAAAATTTCAGCTCTCTAACTATCACGGTTCATAAGATACAGCCTGGTGACAGACGGACGGACGGACAGCGAAGTCTCAGCTATAGGGTTCCTGTTTTGCCCTTTGGGTACGGAACCCTAAAAACAAATAAGAACAGCTGGGGCAGCCAGTAAGAATGATTATTAGAGATTTCTTTGTGACTTAGGTGTCCCCTTGAAGTTCATCAAAAAGGGAGCACATTTACGACTCAATGTGAGGGAGATTTGAGCCGTAGTCCATCACGCGATCGCAGTACGCCTTTGTGAACTTTACACGTCTTTTTAATAGCCGTGGAGATTTCTTCACAATGTTCGCCTTTACCAAACAGCGGGTGGTAATGCAAGCATTTAAGGGTACATCAAAATCAAAATTAAAAAATATATATTCGTGTGGGCCAAAAAGCACTTACAAATAGTCAGATTCTACCACCGATTCGGAATGCTGCTTCCACTGAGAAGAGCCGGTAAGAAACTCAATGGTTACTCTTTTCAAAATGATAATTGCGAGTCATACATTCTCAGGAGCAGCAATGCCATGAGAGCAGACCGCACCTTTGCCTCAATACTAGAGAAGAATTATACTCACGGCAGTCTAATATTAAATACAAATGTAGTCTTTACGCTTAGGAAGCTAGTACAGTAAGGTGCGTCTACTCCTATTTACAATGAAGGGATTATTCTAAACCACAGATGGTTATAGAAATAATTGCTTTGGTATGATGCCTTCAACGCAGTATGGGAGAGAAGATAGTAAGACATCAAAAGTGGTATTGATTAATGAAAATACTGTTTGCATATGAAATCCAGAGATTGCAGAACAAGCTTTGAGATTGAACCTGTACTTCTCGTTGCCATGGTGGGTGTTCCACCAATTAAACACCGTGTCAACACTTGCGTGTATTTTTTTTTGTCAATACCAAAACGAACTGTATTGACTCATAAATAAAGTTGATTCTACAACGAAATGATACTGCAAGCGCGAGCGAAATTTGACGCGTGGAAACGTAGGTTTTACAATTTTAATTCAATCTGTATGCATATTGGCACAGAGTTCGTTTTGGTTCGTCTTTAAGCTACTAACGCAGTCGACAGTTTATTTATTTTTCATGTCTCTACTACTACTACTATCTACTACTACAGCCCTTTTAACGTCCCACTGCTGGGCACGGGCCTCCCCGCAATGCGAGGGGGATTCAGGCCATAGTCCACCACGCTGGCCCAGTGCGGATTGGCAGACTTCACACATCTATCAGGAACTAGTGAAGTTCCCTCAGACGTGCAGGTTTCCTCACGATGTTTTCCTTCACCGTTTCACAGCAAGTGATAATCTTCGAATGAGATTCGCACATAAATCCCAGAGGTGCGAGCCGGGGTATGAACCTGCACACTTTGATTTGCAAGGCGTGCGTTCGACCACTCGGCTACTAGACTAGTCTCTAACTAGATGTAACTCTCAAATCCAATTCCACACTATCTTAACTTTAATCCAATTTTATAAAGCGTATTTTATACGATGTCACCCCGGCCGTCCTCTTGATAAATGGCCGCCTTTATTTAGTTTTAATTCCAAGCCACAGTGGACTGGACCCGCCGGGTAAATGAGAAATGCCTCCTTGAAAATCAATTAGAAAACTTGATTACAAAAAGGGAGATTATTTAGGGTTTTTCCACTGTTTTGTAAAGAATTATGTATGGTATGGTGAGTTTTAGTTTAAGAATTAAAATTGGTATGCAAGGATCATGTTTTATACCTACTCCATAAATATATTTCTTGGAATTCCCATCTGTCTATTTATGAATGTCAGACGAAAATAGCTGAATAGTTTCAACGAACCTTATGAAGCTTACTTTGCGGCATAATGTGGAGGGTATTTGTCATCCTGAGAAATGTAAGTCTTTTCACACAAATTGGAAAAAGAGCTAAAGATTCTATGGGAACGATTGACCGAGCACCGCAGTTAAATAAGCTTATAATGTTAACAGTAGCTAGTGATAGCTAAATAGCACGTTTTTATCTCATTTTAAAAGCCCTTATATTTGAGTACATTCAACATTATATAAATAAAAAAATATTAACTACATAGACGACGGCTTGGTTTAGAGGTATGAGTGGCGCACTGAACCGAGTGGTTGCAAGTTCGATTCCCACCAGCGGAAAATTTCAGAATTTGCCCTGGTCTCGGTATAACTGGGAGCCAGTCCACCCATAGCTTTGCTCAGTTTGGGACCATACGACGAGTATGTGTTGTCTGGCGATTTATTATATTTGAAACAAAAATCCAATAAAGCAAAACCAGTTAAACATATCAATCAAGTTGTACGATCCGAAAATCACAAAAGCAATTTAATATTTGGAGCGATCCGGCGCGTGGCCTGCCGTCTATGTGCGTGCGTATATATACAGATATATATACTAGTATACGTAGTACATGATTCATTCTGAGGGCACCAGTTGCGCTATGAATGAGCCCATTCAATACTGCGGTGCGCTGAGCGCAGGCGCGCAATCGATCCGATAAGTCGGCGCGGGGGGAGACATCAGGGTCTTCTCCAATACGGTGGGCTGTATCGACCATCGACACAGCTTTGGCGATATTTACTACAGTTAACAGAGGTAATTTATATTCTACCAAATCTCTAGATAGATTACTATTTATTGCACACCAAAAAAAGAAAATAATACAACATTCCGTAGTCTAAATGCAGTAGCAATGTACAATTGGGAGGTCTTATCGCTAATGCCAATTTATTTCAGACAACCAGTCATAAAACAATTTTAAAATTGCCTGTTTTCTCCATTTGTGTGTCCCAGAATTGGAATAGACTATGATTAGTCTAAAAGTTTCAAGGTGACTATGTCTAATGTACTGCACCTTTAGAATGACCGTGTAGACATAAGTTTTATCTCTTTGAACTGTCAGATTTGTCGAGAAAATGAAGTCACTTCGAGCTTTTTAAATGTAGCTTATGTTACACGGGCCATAATAACAAATGGACTGACACGTTATTCATCAAAACCGAATGAATACTTAAGGCACTACGGAGGAACATACGCAAATACAAACTTACATAGACTGCTATTAATCATAACTCTTCCTTTTGGCTTCGCCGTGATTGGGTAAAATCAGACGCCATAGGACCTTTTTTTTAATTTCACAATAATTTGTTGAGCTTGTCGACACCCGCACAGAAGTGTAAAAGCGCCCCCTCTCGGAATGTTACGTTTTCACCAAATAATGTATCTATCTAGGTACTCACACATACCGACATATATAATATACCTATAGGTATATAATGTGTACATGCATTGGACTTCTATTAATACACATCGAGGGGTGAAAGGCTATTTAAACCTAAGCGACCTTTTTTTAACTTTACAGGAGAGCAAACTCATTTAACGCAGAAACATTCGCTGACTCCATATACATGTATGTACTAATACGTATATAAGTCAATATCGCTTAAGTCTCTCACCCCTCGATATAATTGTATAGCACTATATACCTTTACTCGCAGAACCTTGGTATAGGTTACAAAAAAAAAGGTATGACTTTATAACACTGCTAGATAGAACGTAATATATAATACATAACCACACCTCTATTGCCTTAAGGGGTGGGCAGTGGTACACTGCAGTGCACCCACACTTCGCTGATGTATTTAGGTCCCAATGTAAGCCCACTGCCATTATACCGGGCACATTCTCCCTTAATACGAGGGAGATTTCGGCCATAGTCCACCATGCTGGACCAATGCGAGTTGGTGAACTTCACACGCCTTTCTGTAAACGTGAGGTTCTCAATTTGTAACGTCTGTTTTTTTTACGCATAAGTCATAGGAATCAGTAGATGGTATCCATTACACAGGGTGTATCAGAAGTCCGAAATAATGTTTTAGGTACATATACGGTGGCCAATATGTAGATGCATAGTGAAGGTAGATCATGTCTAACTATCATAGTTTTTGGGTTACAGACATTTGAATATTTGTCACAGGTATCGTGTTGTTGCCTTGGGGCACACCCAGAAGCCTATTCAGCGCCAAATTCTTCAACGAGAGGCGGCTAATATTATTAACAAAACAGAACTGCTGCTGCTCGTAGGAATGTATTACTCGCAATCCTTACTATTTATCATTTTGAAAAGAGTAACCATTGAGTTTCTTACCTGAGAACAGCCCTCAGTGGAAGCAGCCTTCCGAACCGGTGGTAGAATATGAGTATTTGTAAGTGCTTTTTGGCCTACACGAATAAAAAAAAAAGATTTTGAACTTTAATTTCGCATATGACTCGCGTTATGTAACATTTTTAAAGAGTTGAAAAAATATTTGAAAAATCATGATCGAATTTCGATACAATATACCATTCGGTTGTAAATCCGATACTCGTGCAAACGGCGAAGTATTATTTCGGACTTCTGACACACCCAGTATATCGAGGGGTGAAAGGCTATTTGACTTAAACGACATTTTTTTAACTCTACAGGACAGCATATTTATTCGACGCAGATTAATTAGCTGATTTTAAATATGTAGATTGTTCTTTGTGTCTGTGCTGATTTTTTTTTTCTTTCTTTCTTTCTAGGTATATACAAAACACCCAAAAGTGTCGCTTATGTAAAAAAGCCTTTCACCCCTCGATATGCTCTAGTAAATAAGTTGTAAATAAGTATCATGTAACCAAGTTTATTTATAGCTTACCCTATTAGATAATTACAAGTTGTACCGTTGCCTCCGTCATATCTGATAATGTTATTTATAAACCATGAATGATAGATACAAATATAATTAACGGAATAGAGAGTTATTTTGCGGATATCCATAGTAATTGTAGAGATTGTAGAGATTGTAGAGATTGTAGAGATTGTAGAGATTGTAGAGATTGTAATTGTATTTCCGTGCGTTCAAACGTTTCTGCCGTACCTATTACTGGAATCAAGTATAATGCAGCTCACATTGTTAGGTCCAACTAATGTCAAATAGCATCCGTGTTGCCTTCTTTATTTCTGTGGCAATTCAGCCAATACAGTCATTTTTGTCTCCCGCTTTGCAAAGGATGGAAGTGGATACATTTTTCTTCCAACTCCTCCTACACCTTTTTCGATTAATTCGTGCGGGTTCCAAGACAATGTAGCTTTTCCCCGGGATTCGCCGAGGGTCAAACCTCGGTGTCTTCAATGGACACCGCTGTTGATCCTGGCTTACAGGAGTAACAGTGGTGGTGGGAATGTGTGGCGGGCATAGTTATTGTAGAGGCCAAAATATGTTTTTATGAATTGAATGATATGATGAGATTTTAATGGACTATGATAAGGTATGGCTGCAACTGCAAAAAGTGGGTATTCTACCAAGTCAAATAATTAATAGCAAGGTCAAATTTAAAAATAAAACCTGCTAAGTGCGAGCTGGACTCGCGCACCGAGATTTCCGTATCTAAACTGTGAAAGCACCGAGCATGACTAACAAAAAGATTAACTGGATAGGGAGACAAACTTAACTTTGCAGTTGGTGTGCAGGTGTCTCCATACAAACTAACTAGAAAATAAGTTTGTAATAGCAAAAAAAACATTTTCTAAGAAAAATTAACAGTTTTCGGATTTTTCCTTTACTTGTGCTATAAGACCTTGCTTCTTGCCAAATTTCATGATTCTAGGTCAACGAGAAGTACCATAGAGGTTTTTGATTCCCGTGCAAATGTACTGAAAATGCAACATAAACCGCCGTATCTTTTGATCGTGTTAACCTAGATGTTTTATCTTTTTCGGGCACTAAGGGACCGCAGACATAAGTCTTTGTTATAAATTTCAACTTGATACCTTCACGCGTTTTTGAGAAAAAATAGTCTTGACATACAGACGGACAACAAAGTAATCCTATAAGGGTTATTTTTTTTTCCTTTTTAGGTACGGAACTCAAAAATACACTCCTATACAAATAAATTAAATTAAAGTATCAGCTTTCTACTAATGTATATGAAAGTATAAGCGATACGCATTTAAAAAAAATCTCTGTATGTTTGTTTTAGGTAACGTAAACTCCCAAACTGCTGACCCGATTTTGACGGGACTTTCACTGGCAGATAGCTAATGTTACATGAAGTAAGTTAGATTACTTTCTTATTTTAGAAAAGGGTTATTAGAGTTATTTAGGGTCCCGCAAAAAAAACCTATTCGTTCCAGGCAAGGTTCCTAAACTAACTGAACGAAGTCGCGGGTTCAGCTAGTTATAAATAAAAACGGGTGATGAAGGTGATAAAGATGGCAGATCTTAAAGACAGTTATAGTCCATGTGTTGTAAACGTTGTTGTATGTGGTTTGCAAAGGGATTATAAAGGGTTTTAAATAAAAAATGTCATCGTTTATAAGGATATTCTTGTTTTATTCCTAGAACTCATGAGGTAAACAATACTAACTATATCATACGATTTTATCAAATAAAGTATCTGACACTACGTATACGATATGAAAAATAATTACTAAACAATTTTGTACGACACATATTTTTTTTTTGTAAAAAAAAGTTTGAAACACTCCATTTCGTAATAGATACTTGTGCTGTTACCGGACCCGGTCGCCTTCTAATCACTCGTCCCTTAATACATTCAGATATGGAGAGGCTAGTTTTCCAAAGGCGAACGGCTCCGGGACCATTGTGCTCACGAATACTGTATTCGAATTCAATCTAATTAAACGAATACTAAAATTAAAGCTACGTATTCTAAAATACATAAATACGCGATTAAATTATTTTTCTTTTTACTTTTAAATTTAAAAAAAAATGTTTGCGAAGGAAACTTGAAAGTGAGGAAAAAAAACAGAAAACATAAAATTAGATAACAACAAGATAGAACAATAACAAAAATACTGTTTTTATTGCGTTATTTATAAGCCAATAATAAAATAAAAAAAACGAAAAGATTCTGACTCAAAATGGTGTCTTATTAAAAAGATATTAAGACCAATATGGTTTTCAAAAGGCGAATATATGTTATGGCACTGAATATTCGTATTTTTTTTAATGAAAGAAAAATTAAACAATTTTTCTTTCGTTATGATGTACGGAACCCTAAAAAAGATGTATCTCTCATTTTAATCTGCAAAAAGAAACTATTATTTTATGACATTATTTTTTTACGTATGTTTTTTGACACCGATCCATGCCCTTCATCAACAAATCTTATAAGCAGTTTTGAAATCGTGGTACAAAAAATGATAACACAATTAAAGTAATATTAAAATAATACTGCTCTAATAAATAAGTGAGAGTAAGATCGTAAGGTGAGTCATCATTATATTTTGATAAAATTACAGAAAGGAGATGCAACGAAAATGTCTTCGACCCTGAAATTTCTGAATTCTTACACTATTTCAATTAAAGGAAAAGTTAAAATAAAATGATGTTAAGTATAATATACTTAGATATTGACTTAATAGGAACAAACGGACATAGAGGTTTAAACTGGTCATCTTAGCAATTCCTCTGACAAAACCTTCATTAGTTGATACCGAATATGGAGTAGTTGTTGAGACGAATCCGCGAGTGAATCGCGAATAGGACTACAATTTTTTTGAAAAATGGAATTGTCTAGCAATTCCCCAAATAATTTAGGAAATGAATTCGTTTAAGAGGGGTTGATGACCTTTTTAAACGCCCAGAGCTTATGCTACACAAAATACTGATACATGCTAGGAATAGGGTGTAAACAGTTTTGGTCACAAAAATGGTAGACACACTTCGACCACCTTCTAAAAACTAAATGGCTCAAACGAACGCCAGGAATCAAACGACAGGAATGCAAAAGGTGCTTTTTTTTAGAAGGACACAATTAATTGTAATACTGAAATAATAATAAAAAAGTGTTAATTAAAATAACTACTTAAAAATGATATTTATGGCATATTATGGCTACCTCATGAATCACAAAACATTAGCACTCGTATTTTTTATCTGTTTACACTAATGTCCAATGAATTTAGTTTTTTTATACATTAATAATATTATACCAATATTTTTGTAACAATTACACTTTTATTTTTATTAACATACTTAAATGTTTTTTTTTAAATATATACTCTAATCTTATTTACACGTTGTTTTTTTATGTTTATATAGAATTGACGAGTTTTTATTTAAATATGTTTTTATTTTTAAATATATTTTATATTTTTAATCAATTGTAAAACTAGTTACTATTTGAGATAAATGCCGATAGAAAAAAAAAACATACGGGTCGAATTGAGAACCTCCTCCTTTTTGAATTCGGTTAAAAAATGACGTTTTTTGTGTATGTAATTGTTTTTATTGTGTCGTTTCGTTTTTTCTATCAGAACTTATCTCAAGAATACAATATTGTCATGACTTTTACCCTCCAGGCACAATATGGTGTTTTTAACCCAATTTTAATATGTTATATGCCATATACATTTTATTTAAATTTCACGAAGTTCTACATTTAATAATACTATTCGTAAAAATGTCTTTTTTCATGGGGAAGTAATAAATATAAATATATTTTTTTTTATATAATAATCTAACATCTAAATTGGTCAGGATTTAGGAAATACACACAGTTTTAATTAAATAATTATTTTAATTTACCGACATTTTTGTACAGTAAAGAAACAATTACACTCGCAATATTTATAAAAAGTTATGATACAATAGCGTTAAAAAACGCTTTTCTGTTGTTTTCTGTTGCCAGCTGTCACATGACAGCTGTCAGTGTCAGATAACGTTCACTACAAAATGCTTTGTAAACGGCCAACGTTATCTATAAACTTCTTCTTTCTTAACGGGATAAACACTATTATGAAATTTTAATGGAATAAGGTGAGGAAAGGATTGCACCCGAGATTATCGGGTATTCCGCCTAAGCACGGACACATTCAATGAATAATTAAAAATAAAAATGGGTGATGAATCTACAAACTTGAGGGCCAGTGTTTCTGGCAACCTGTCCTTTATAAAGTACAAAATCTGTCGGTAAATAAGTCACGCATGCACACACCTGCATCTACAGAATATTATTCACAAATTAAATTAATTTTGTTCTCATACATGTTTGTTTAGGAAAATACTCTAATTACAGATTCTCTTACATTCGTAATAATAAAATTTAACAATTAATAACTACAGTTTGGCACACGCGTTTGCCACTACGTATCGACCCGGTCGCAAAATGTGACTAAGGCACAGGTTTCTGAGGAATTCTTTATGCTACACAATTCTTGCAGCTTTTTGTGGAGTACCCACAATTTTCTTTCCAACCAATTAGGGTTTATTAAACCTCTTATTTCACGTTTCCTTCATTAGGCACTTCACCTAATTAATAGTATTTACTATGATTTCAGCATCTGGCATCAGTTGCCTAGCAAACTCTCAGATGGACTGTTACTTAGCAATAATTGCCAAATAAATTATCTTTTACTCAATTTTTTTATTGTTTTATTAGGCACAATCACCTCCAAACGTAGGAGGATCCAGGAAATAATCCAATTTGGCCTAGAAAACTCATATTTAGTCTTATTTGGGTATCAATAAAGTTCATTTTCACACACACAAATCTAAATTATGATATTCGGTCAGTTGGTGCCGCTGGTTGACGGGCCCAGGTTTGCTTCTTGATGTTTGTACTTGTGGGAGGTCATCTGCGAAAGGCCCAGGACTGCAAAGCCGCATTGTAGGCAGTGGTAGTGGGTTTGCTTCTTGCTGTGAATGCACTGTGGTTCGTAGCCGCAACCTGAACAACAAAAAAATAGTTAAAATAACGTTAAATGAACTATATCAACTATACTACTACTACTGCAGCCATTTTAACGTCCCGCTGCTGGGCACGGTCTCCCCTCTATAGATTCAGGCCATAGTCCACCACGCTGGCCCAGTGCGGGTTGGCAGACCAAGTTCCCTCAGACGTGCAGGTATCCTCACAATGTTTTCCTTCACCGTTTCATAGCAAGTGATAGTCTCGGATGAAAATGAGATTCGCACATAAATCCCAGAGGTGCGAGCCGGGGTTTGAACCTGCACACATTGATTGCAAGGTGTGCGTTGGACCACTCGGCTACCACTGCTATAATTATAACTCCTTGAAAATACCGCGGAGGGTGAGTTCGCCGGGGATTTTTTAAATGTACTCTATGTCAATATAAATAAAGATGGAATGTGTAGGGTCAGAGTCACCTCGACTAAATTCATTTGGAGTCATAGATGACATATCGTTGAATAAATTTCGTCTTTTTGGTATTAGTAAAGTGGCATTTTAGTGGGTTTGATAGATAGACAATTTTGATTAATGATTAAGAAGCTTCACTTTTTTACAATTACAAATTATTAAAAAAATACTGCCCAGTTAACCCTTCTAGCTTAATCCCTTTAAGTGCTTTGTTCGGAATAGATAACATATTTTTAATATTTTCACGATGGTGGTGGATTAATTATATTTTGGATGAATCCACCCCCCGATTTGTTGATATTTTTGCACGGCGGACCCGTGCGCCGCGGTTCAAGAGTCGAGGTTAAACGCCGGTCCGCGTCGCACTGTTTTATACGTAATTAGTTACCGTGCATTTTTGGTGTTTTTGGCTATTGCGCCCGCGATATTTTGGATATGATTTTGGACTTAATTCGCGTGACGAATTGCGCGTAGCCCGCGAGTGTTGTGTATCGGACCTGGGTGGATCCTCCGATCCACCTTTCTGACGTCATACGGTGGTTATTGCCGGCTGCCACGCGGCGGATGGTGACCTGTGCCGGATTAAGGTAACTTGATGCCCTAAGCAATCTCCCTATCCTTAAATTAATTACAAAGAATTCATTGAAAAAAAAAGTGAATACGTATCGTAGGTACAATATGTATGTGTTGTTCCTTCTGCCCTTATCCCATGCTAGGTGGGGTCGGTACAACATCATTTCACATGTTTTCCTAAGATTTTGTAATTGCTTTAACTTTCGTGTGCTCGTATTTTTTTTCTCGGTCGTCTCTGGTGCTCCCTTGGACGGGATGCCCTAAGCACTTGCTTAAATAGCTTATAGGCTAATCCAGGACTGATGGTGACACAGGGTTCATCAGACCAGGATATTGTTTGTGGCTCCCTCCCCGTAGATTTCCCTGTGCTAGTAGTCCACTTTTTAGCGTCCTCTTTAGGGGTCCCTCCTCCAAATTCAGACAGGACAGACGTGCTCAAGGTTACCTACCGTTTCACCAGTATCAGAGGTAAGGTTTTGTACCTAAATTGCAAACGACGCCGTAACCACAGGGTTTGTGCCTTCGGCCCACTGATCCGCTGGTATACGGAGCCTTTATTCGTAGTTATATAAGTACCTTCATATGGCAGACATACATACATGAAAGGATTAACAACTTAGTAACAGAAGTTTTTTTTTTTATCCTACCTTTGCTCGGTGGAAACTTGTCGAAGCCAGCTGCTTGTATGGAGTCCAGCTTCTGGTGCTGGCGGCGGTGGGCCACCACCTTGTTAGTGTCAGTGCACACGAAGTCACACTTGAGACAGTGGAAGTGCGACGCCTTGTTTTGCCCTGTACCTTGTTGAAAATTAAACATCACATTTAGTTATATTGCGACATTATATTAAGCTATTTTGTCACAAAACCGTATTATTATTTTTTTATTATACTGAATTTTCAGAAATCACAAATAATACTTTGACGTTTGCATCAGTATCGAATATACAACTGAATGGTATAAAAATTGACCATGTTTTTCCAACTTTTTTTTCGACGTCAATTTCTATAACTCGTATTATCTCGATGCCTAAGTAAAATTTGCATGTTCTGTTTTGTGAATATTGATAGTCGCGACTCATAAGTGTAGTATACACTTCACTGAATAGGATTACGGATGTACTCAAAAGCCAGAACACGATACTTGTGACACATATTCAAAGGTCTTTATCTCAGAAACTATGATAGTTTGGTATAAATTTTCTTCACTAAGCATCCACATATAAGCTACTGTATATGTAACTAAAGTATTATTTTGGACTTCTGATACAGCCTGTATAAATACATCAAAAATGAAAAAAAAAGTTTTAATATAAATGAAGTGGTAGCCTCGCGGGCAAGAACGCCCGCCTTGAACGTAAGGGGTGCAAGTTCAAATCCCAGGCCCGCACCTCTGAGATAATTTTCATGTGCGAATGTCATTTTCAACAATGATTACCACTTGGGTGAAGGAAAACATCGTGAGGAAACCTGCACGTCTATAGAAAGGCGTGTGAAGTTCACCAACCCGCACTGGGCCAGCGTGGTGGACTATGGCCCAAATCTCCCTCGTATTGAGGGGGAATGTGCCCGGTATAATGGCAATAGGCTCGCCCCCTATTACATTGGGACCATAATACATCGGCGAAGTGTGGGCGCACTACAGTGCACCTCTGCCTACCCCTTCGGGGAATACAGGCGTGATGATGTATTTGATGTAAATGAAATTAAAAAGACATTATTTTTTGGTACATGCATTAGTTAAGATAAATTTAGTAGGTAATTTTGTAGACCCAAGTATAATTTAAATAAATCTTAGTCAATTTGTTACAAATAGAGTAGGGATGCGTACTTAATTTCCCAAAAAAATACTGCATCTAATTAGTCATTAGTATAATAAAATAAAGGGGGCTAGTACCTAACTTACCGAAGGTGGAGGCGTGCGGGCACTCGGGCCGCTTGCAGTACACATTAGCCCGATATTGTTGGAAGTCTCCGCCCATCAACGTGTCCAAACTGGAAATAATATCAATTATAAGGATTTGGCTTGAAAAAAAAACCTTCATGGTAGATGAATTGTTGCAATAAGGAACAAGAAATTAATGGAACTGGGGCCTTGTCAGTCTTATCACCACCTCTTAAAGTTTCAATAGCTACCAACTACCTAAATGTCATTTGTGAAAGATTGATTACATCAGCGAAATTTTCTCCATCTTTTGAGCTGGGTTTCGTGCAGTTTACCAAAATGGCGTTTGAGTCAATTCGCCTTTTACCCATCGATATGAATAATAATTTATCACTACCCTACATTGTACTTACACAAAGAGATAAGTGGATGGAAAGAGAGGGATGTATATGTTACATGATTCTTTTTCACCCCTCTCCTCGTTTAATGAACGACCTTATTGTGTGATGATAATTTGTATGGAAGTTTACTTCTACACAATAGATTGTTAACCACATTCGCATTAGCATTGGAAAGTCAAATTTATTGTTGGGTAATCTAGAGACGTTATTTAACTGATAGTAATGTTATAAACATTGCTGCAAGGTAGGTGGTGGTAAAGGGGCTGAAATAATGATTACAAATAAAAAAAAAATGTTAAAAAACTTTTATTTCGTGCCCTTAGCCCTTAGTTTTCGTGTTAGCCCTTTCATGTGATACCCATGCTGTGGTAGTGCAGAAAAAATAACTATTTCGCCTTCTTCGTCATCCAAAATAAGCGTGTATACCAAATTTCAGCTCAACCGGTTAAAGATAACTGATCTAAAATTCATTGCAAGTTAATATGAAGCTTGTAAAATATTGCAATGTTGTTTTGTTATCTGAATAAGTCAATCATTTTGCTGATTTACTAGAGATACCTAAATGATAATTTTTAAATGATTATATGTTTGTTTGTTTTTTTTTTTTTTTTTTTATCCGGACCTCTATCGGCCCGGCCCGCGTGCTCACCTCTGATGTGGGGGTCAGAGTTCTTAAAATTAGCCTTAAGTTTAATGTGTGTAAAATAATTTCTCCAGCCTGGATTATTTTTATTGAAAATAAATAAAAAGTCAACGTCAAGTAAAAGTCAAAAAATACATGATGACAAAAAAAAAGCAAGTAAACTCGTCTTAAAATTAACAATATAAAAAGACAATAAAATAGCAAAAGGCTATGGACAAGGATAACCAAATGATAATACCAACTGATACCAAATGATTATATGTTGAAAGATAACATTTTAAATGACTATATTTATATCGAGGGCTATTTGACTTAAGCGACATTTTTGTAACTTTACAGGAGAGCATACTCATTCGACGCAGAGAAATTAGCTGATTCCAAATATGTATATATGTGAATATCGCCCAAAAGTGTCGCGTGAGTCGAGTAGTCTTTCACCCCTCGATATAGATGTCGAAATACATACCGTTCATGTCTGGCGGTGTGTTGAACAAATCTGGTTTTATCACAGAAGGAATAGCCGCAGTCCTTCCTGGTACAGTGGAAATGAGTTTGGTGTTCCCTAAACAAACAAAAACAACTTTAGATTATATCTCCGGTATAATGGCAACAGGCTCGCCCCTATTATATTGGGACCAAAATACATCGGCGAAGTGTGCATGCGCTTCAGTGCACCTCTGCCTACCCCCTTGGGGAATACAGGCGTGATGATGATCTATCTTTCCGTCAACTAAAGACTTGCGGAAACGTGTACAGTGCGATGGAAAATGAAATACATGTTTTTGTTATAGTTAAACTATTGGAATGAGAACAAAATCGCCTCTAGGAAATGGAGAATTTCCGTTAAACGTATAAACACTCACTGATCTATTAACTGTATCTAACTCACCTGTAACCACAGTGCTGGTAGGCACAGTCCTCATTGAACCTGAAGCGAAGGTACCCCTCAGGGATAGGCTCGTCCTTCATCACGCGCATGTGGGGACCTCGCGTTGTGTGGGTGCGTCTGCTGACAATGCAAATATCGTTAGAATACTGTGTATAAATATGTTGTAATTGGACTTTGCCTGATAGCAAGCGATTCCCCAGAAGCTTTGGAAATAGTTTTTAAGGAAGTACACCTTGAACTTTTTATCTTATCTTTTGATGAAATCTGTGTCAATAACATATTCAGTTAGTATTATTTCGATAAATTTGTAAATTGAGATGGAGAAAAAAAAAGTTTACTCACGTCTTAGCTATCATTTCAGCTTCCTTGTCAAGTCCCGGTGGTAGCCCATGACCTTGGAGAAGACTTTGCTCTAGGAGCAGATCCGGTGGGTACAGCATTGTTGGGTACAACGGGAATGGCGATCCACTGTGAAGAAGATTATATTATAAGACAATGATCTTTGTCGAAGATTATAAATGTCCCAGAAAAGGGGGTCCTTAAGTCCAAAACTATATTTAAACTTGTGTTAGTATCGCAAAGTGTATTGAAAACAATGTTACTGACAATTAGAACAGAACTTATGGACATTTGACACGTCAAAATACTGATTGTAATTATCTAAATCCAATCAGGGCTAAAGGTAAGTAGAATGAACTCACCCCTGAGAAAACAGAGCAACTTGTGCCAACCCTGGTAAACCAGCTAAAGAAGCAGTGTATTGCTGCTGCATTTTCAATTGCTCCTGCAGACTGCCTTTACGACCTCCCGCCAGGTACTGTTGAAGAAGGAGAGACTGGACAGCCTGGACCTGAAAGAGATGATAAGATAAGTCAATTCCACAACGAAAGACAAGATGTCGTAGTAGTTGATTGATGTAAGGAAATGTTACCTGATCGGCAGGATTTGGTGGTCTATGACTAGGGGAAGGCGCTTGGCTAGTCGAAGATGAAGATGCAGTGGACGGCAGTATCGATATCTCTGGATATTCTCTTTCCAACGTCTCCTGAAAACCAACAAATACCTTAGAAAAACTCAAACTTGAACGACAGACCTAGTATCTGCTTTGGCTGTGAGAAGTTATCTTACCTTAGTAGCAGCAAGTCCTACTGGCCCGGGCTCCATAGTGTTACTATGCTTCTTGACCATATGGCTGAATAGCAGCTTCAAATCTACATAAGCCTGGCTGCAGTGAGGGCAATGGTAGTGCAGGTTCATTCCCGTGGTATTCTTGTTCAAGGGGCACTGTTGGTCGTGACATGATGGTGGGATCGTAGGGCCTGTCACCTTTGGAGGTTCAAACATCTTCTTTTGGTCGTATTCCATGCGTGGTTTCATGTCTTTTGATGGGGAGGCATCGTAGAAGCTTCTTGGTGATGGCGATGATGTATTGCTTCGGAGATGTGACGATGGATAAAAGGTTCCCGTCGCTTTAACTACTGAAATGATTCAAAGATCGAATTAATGAAAGGTAGATTTAATAAAAAAAAATATTGACAGCAATCTCGATACTATTCTGTAATTAGTCGTGTTATTATAAAATTATCTGACTTTGGATTAGTATTTAGATGCTTTAAACATACTGCCTGTATTGACCAAAGAATGACACTCACCGGACACGTTATCTTGTTCTCTCTCAAACTCACTCTTAATAGAGAAGTTAGTGGGAGTGTACGACTCATTCGGCTCCTTCATGGAGCTCACACTGTCGACTGAACCTCTCTCCTTCAAGGAATAATCCTTGGCTTCCTCAAACTGCTTTTCTTGTTCCATCTCACTCTTAATCACCGGGGTGCCTCTGCCATGCTTGTGTGTAGCCAGTGCAGAGTATTGCGTCAGAATCGCCGGGCAATTGTTACCTTGAGCGCAATGAAAATGGGAACGGAGTTGATTTTTGAAGCAACTCTTTCCTCCACAATGCTCGAAAGATGCGAAATAGTCGAAGCCGTCGAGGAGAGGGCTTACGGAGTGAGCCTCTCTCATGTGAGTCTCCATAATAGAGTGAGTCTCGCATGAAAAGCCACAATTGTAACAGTGGAGATGGAGCCTCGTGATACGCAGCTGACATCTTGGGTAAGACAAAGAACAGGTATCCGAGCTGGTAAAAACTTCGAAGTATTGAAATTTGATGCGCTGTAAAGAGAAACAGATGGTTAGATAACAAGTAAAGCCATTTTTTCGGCACATAATCCCGAAGGATGTTGGATACTTACTGGAAACTCCTCAATAGTTGGTATAACCGGTGATGGTATCACTGGCGGTAACTGGTTACTTTTGGGTAACTTGAACGACGTAAATATAGCTTGAGGAGTTATCTGTGGAAAAGGTATATATTAGAAAAATCCAAGGCATCAGGATCCAAGGCGTTATTGGCTGTATTGAGTATATACTCACGTTATCGGTCCAGACTTCAACAACTCTGTTCTTTGGCGGTCTTCCTCTCTTCCTGCTAAACATCTCGTCCAAGGAACTCGATGGGTTCACATGCTGTGGGACCACAGCCGGGTTTGGCCCCAAATTCAGTTGAGCTTGCAAATTAGGCGTTAACTGTGACGACAGACTTGGTGCCATTTGAGCCAACTGTGCCAAGTTCGGTGGCAAGTTGGGAAGGTTTGGGACTTGACCAAGTTGAGCCGCCATGTTTGGGTGTAACTGGGCGGACAGTTGAGGAGTGAAATTCGGTGCGAATCTCGACGCTAAGTTGGGGGACATAGGGCTGATGATCGCGTGCTGGCGGTGGTGCTCCAAGCGTCTGAATGGTTGCTCTTCGGACGATAGTATTACTGCACCGCAGTTTTCCTGTAAAGAATTCAAAAAGGCATTTGAATATATTTAAATTGAAATCACATTGTAAAGTAATTGAAAAGCCTTGCACTAAGAGCATAGACGTACAGCCCAAATCTCCGTCATGAGGGAGACTGTGCTCAGCATAACGCAATCGTCTCGCATTCTATTACATTGGGACCAAATACATCAGCAAAGTGTGGTTGCACCTCTGCCTACCCCTAATTACAGGAGTGATAATGTACTACTCACCCAGGTGCAGTGGTAATGTGTGATGTCTCTGATATGTTGGCAAGCGGAATTCGAGCAAGGGTTGTGGCGTGTGTAAGTCACGAAGTACGCCTCAGTCACCTGGTTCTGTTGTTCATGCTCCATCACATGCTTCACCATCGTAGTGTGACAGCTGTGAAGACATTAAAAGGTTTATAACTACTTGATGGAGTCTATTGTTTTGGGTGACGACAAAAGTGACTGCAGAGTTTGCGATACTGATTTAATTTGAATTTATCGACCATCTTAATCACCTTAATCAACTATTTAAATTTTTAACCGACTTCCAAAAAGGAGGAGGTTTCTAAATTCGGCCGTATATATATTTTTTTGTTGAATTTGTTGTTGTTGCGAATTACTTGAATAACCGCTAATTTTGTAATAGGAAAAGAAGACCATTTCGGTTGTTAAATAAAGTTTTAGTGGTACTCTTCTAGTGATGGGTAACTCGTCTATTTTATTTAAGGACGTGGGTCTACCTCATTATACCTCGCAAGATGCTCCCGAGCTAGACCTTATTTGAGGTGAGGCATCATTCGAGCCCGTATTCACTTAATTTGCTTGCTCACTGATTCGCGACACAATTAAAATTTTCCACAGCAAGTTTTATAAGGGAAGTGAGGAGCAAGTGAACGAATGAGATAGTTCAAATACGAGTGACTTGTTCAAAACAAATGAGTTGACTCATGACTCATGAGTGAGTGACATATCTCTTGACTCTTTGGCAATCTCACCTGTGTGCCATATTGCAGCCGTCGACTAGACAATGATAGTGCTTATTGAAAGCACTGCATTTATTACACTTGTCTTCCGCTTCCTTGCCTCCGTTGAAAGTTTCGATGTACTTCCTTGACACTTCTTCGACCAACGCTGGGTTCTGTGAAACAGCAAAGGGCGATGTCAATAATAATAACCTATATTGCTAAGCAAATTCACTATATTGTTACCGTCAATTTACCCTAATAAATTTCTACAGAATAAGGTGAAAGCTCAGAACTAACTACAGCCCTTTTAACGTCCCACTGCTGGGCACGGGCCTCCGCTCAATGCGAGGGGGATTCAGGTCATAGTCCACCACGCTGGCCCAGTGCGGGTTGGCAGACTTCACACATCTATCGAGAACTAGTCAAGTTCCTTCAGACGAGCAGGTTTCCTCACGATGTTTTCCTTCACCGTTTCATAGCAAGTGGTAATCTCGGATGAAAATGAGATTCGCACATGAAACCCAGAGGTGCGAGCCGGGGTTTGAACTTGCACACTTTGATTGCAAGGCGTGCGTTCGACCACTCGGCTACCACTGCCACTGCAGAACTACTGACACAAAAAGAAGAAGACTGCGCAACACTTGCCTTACCTTATGGTGTACGAAAACACAAAATCTTTGCAACGAGTAATTTTCTTACAAATCGATGCGCACTGAATGCTAAGGTAGCAATATTTTTCAAGAAAAGTTTACATTATAACCCAGATTTAACTTATTCTATTATTATTATAAAATTTTATGCAGCTAGCAAACAAATAACTCTAAAAAATATTTTAGTTCAACGTCCTTGACGTCTCAATCAACTTAAACTCATATTAAGTGGCATAAAATTTATAAATTCGTTGCTCAATTCCAGTAATTAGTACAATTAGTTTTGATAACTATGTCAAATGGTTTACTTACGAATGGATACGGGTACTCCGAGTCCAGCATTTGGTTGGAGATGTCGTCATCGTGCAGGTTGCCGCCCGGAGAGTACATGCTGAGGTCTGCACCTTGCTGGAGCAGAGCGCTTTGGATCACCGAAGTAGGGAGCCTGTGGATACAGATGCTGTTAGAAATTATCTTTAAATTATCATGCGGTTTTGATCAACCAACATTAAGGAGTCCTTTCCATTGAATAAAGAAATATATTTCTAGGGTGCTGATGAAAAATGCCTGATTTTATAAAAAAACTAGTACTGGGTGACGCCTAAATAAAATACCATTCAACTGGCAACTGTTTCATATTTAAGCATTACGTTTAGTCCTCTCGTAGTTTTAGTGTAGCGAGGATTAGTTTTAAATCCAAGGATTACATTGGTAAACCTTAGAAAATATGACGCAAAGGTGAGTCGCGTAATATTAAGATATAATTTAATGAGGAGTTAATAAGATATAATTAAACGTAAATTGTGTGACTCTGATTTAATACTACGATACAAGACAATTACAGATAATACCAACAATTAACTAATAAACAGTCTGGCTGAACCTGTTGGTGTTTTACTTCTTGGTGAAGAGCATTCATGATACTTGCCCAAAGGTCATCTCCTGCTCTTTCCTCTCGTGCTTCCTCTTATGCGTGAAGATCTGGCTGCTGGAGTGCAGCACGTAGTTGCAGTGGGGTCTGATGCAGTGGATGTGGTTGCAAGTCTTGCTGAAACGGCAGTCGCGGTACGGACATGCCTCATTCTTCATGTACTTCTTAAAGCCATCCTTGGAGAGAGCTTCATCTTTTATGTGATAGGTTTTGTGTTTCTCTGTAAAGAATACAGATATTGCAGATTGTTTTATTCTTTTTTAATTTTTCATCAAAAAAAGCCTAGCCATTTTGAGATTTTTCACACCAATTTATCTCTCCTTAGGGATAAATTGGTTGGCACTCTCTTACCCATATCAGCTTTATTCTTGAACGTGTAAGTGCAGCCAGGTCTTCGACAATGGAAGTGCGTTGTCCGCTGGCCAGCAAACACGCAGTGAGGGGCTGCACAGCTCTCCGTGGCTCTGAACCTCTGGAAGCCCTCCTGAAGGATGGCCGAGTCCTTTCTGTGGTAGTTTGCGTGCATTTGCACGTCTGAAGTCGATATGTAGACCTGCGAAACAAAGTATGTAGAAGATGATAAAGATAGTTAATTCTGTACTGTGAGTGTCTCATGATACTCTCAACGTTCCAGACGTCCAATTTTAAGTTGGATATCACTTTGATGTCCACGTACATCAGATGGTCTATGAAAATAGGCGACTGCGACATTGATGAGACCATTTTAGCTCCATTTTTTGGGTATAATTACGGTATCTATACTATACTATGTCTGAGGATACTACGGTATTCGACGAAAGTAAAGACAGGAATTTAATAGATAATAAGACAGTGGATTGTGAAATTAATACAAGACCCATGTGACTTTAAAAATACTACTATAGTGAACCTATCATTACGTCCAATAAAAAAAAACAAGGTAGCATGTGTTGTTGATAAAATTAATAGAAATCAAACATCAAAACAAATGATAATCATAAAAACTACAATAGATTCAAGCAATAATAGGTCAAAAGTTCATACGCCATCGGTAACTATAAGATTGATTATTGTAAAAGATTTTTTTGTCAGTGTTGATCAGATAAATTGGTTTAACGTATAGGCAGGTATTGTATAAACTATCTAGAAAGTAGATCAAATGACTGGGAGTGTTTCAAATTTAGCTTAACACGCTACCTACCATGAATTGGAATTTCGATTTCATTTCGCAAGGCTATTAAAACTGGTACTTACGAGTATTTTAAAATGATTTGGTTACGTACGTCACAATATTTAGTGGATTTCTTATTATTAATAATTTGTAATGAAGAGTAGATACTATCCAAGGAACACAGCAATATATTATATTAAATTTATTGATTACATAATCGCATATCTCTTATGACTCCAGAAATAGCTGTACTGAATAAAGTTTAACCATTTAACTGAAACTTTATTTATATTTGTTTTGAGAAACAAAACTGATGATAATAAAACGTACCTTATCGCAGCCATCTTGTATGCAGTGATAGTGGGTTTGACTCCTGTTGTGGGGACAGTCGCTGAAGCGTTCAGAGCAGTCATCCAAGGGAGAGTACCTCATGAAACCGTGGGCCAAAGACTCGTCGCGTTTCTTGTGCCACTGGGAAAGGAATGAAATCTATTAGAAATTTCTGTAACTCTTGATGTTTATCTGTCGAGGTCTCTAAGAATCCTTTTGAAAAGGTTCCTAGTTGTGAGTTAAAAATCATGCAATGATTTTCTATGGAGAATAATGACGTCATGATTTCTATTGACTGCTTCTCAATTGCTATAATCTAGAACGCATTAGTATTATAGTCTAGACTGCCATGAGTCCCTTTATCTATTGAGTATAATATAATTCCAAATCGAAAAAAATAATTTAAAGATGAAGATACAAGCAATTCTTGTTTTATACTAAATGCAGTTGTATATACTACATAAAGTTGGTGGTGCAATATACCTTGAAATGTCTGATCATCTCCTCCTTCTTGCAGAAGACCCTGGCGGTGCAATCCATGCAGTGGAAGTGCTCCCGGTAGCCCAGGTCCTTGCAGTACGAGGATCCACATTCCAGTGTCGAACCGTACCTAAAACATTTAAGTAGAAGGATTGGCCAAGGAAAATACGCAGGTAAGTGTAAAACATTATGAATTATGCTACTTCCTATCCTACTAATATTACAAACGTGAAAGTTTGTGTGGATGGATGGATTGGATTTTTGTTACTCTTTCTCGCAAAAACTACTGAACGGGTTTAGAAGAGACTTTGCATTATTATTGTTAACATACCAGAATAACTAATTTTTAACGATATTGAAAAATCTTAGTCTGCGAAGCGAAGTCGCGGTTATAAGCTAGTATTATATAATACGCGCATGGTATTGGCTAGTGATGGGTAACAACTCTAATTGAGGTTGAGGTTCCTCATTTTACCTCGGAAGATCGTCACGAATTACTCCTCACTTGAAGAGAGACATCGCTCGAGCGCATATTTACTTCGTTCGCTTGCCTACCTTACTCACTTACTTGCGTCACGATTAAAACTATTCTCAACTTTTTTATGAGACGTGAGGAAGAAGTGAACGAGTGAGACGGTTAAATGTTGAAATTTGATTAACTCGTTAAATTTGCTAACATAACTACAAATGAGTCGGCTCATGACTGAGTGGCACATCTCTAGTGCTAGCTGAGTTTTGAGTAAAAATTTTACCACTCCCTGTCTTTTAATAGATGTTGTGACTAATTTTATCATATCGAGCGGTTAAAGGCTATTTGGCTTAAACGACACTTTAGACGATATTGACTTAAGTTTTATACATATTTGGAATCAGATATTTATTCTGCGTCAAATGACTATGCTTTCCTGTAAAGTTAACAGAATGCCGCTTAATAACCTTTCACCCCTCAATATGGATAACGCTTATTTGGCAGAAATAGGTTAAACGTATTTAATTGATGGTAGGGTTGACATGGATGGTAGGGGAAAATTTCTTGGTACCCCAAGAAATTTTCATGTAAAACCAATGTTCCGATTCAGTTAACTTCTTCGTTGTATCTATTACCAACTTTCGAAGACCATGGTCGCATTAATAAAACTACCAAACACTATTGGACACAAACTAAAATCTCATAGACAATAATAGAAGCAGCAAAGGGGCTATCAACCAACGAGTTGCTAAATAACTCCTTAAATGATCAGGCACAATAAAAACGAAACTAACGTTATATTGCAAAAAAGTGACAGCGAAATTACATAATGCCCTGCGCTAATAGGCGCGTCGAAAGGCGTGCTATTATTTTTTTGCCAATATCAAAATGGACTTTATGAACTCGTAAAATAAGCACATTTTTCGATGAAATGTCATCAATAACGCGAGCGTATTTAATCGTATGGTTACAGGCATTCAATGTTTATGGCGATGATGGCTTGGTTGGTTGACCGGAGGCCGCTCGGTTTACTTCAGCGGTTGGTTATGGATTCGATACCCGTTAGCATAGAATGGTCTTTACTAAATTTGTCCTAGTCAGGTTGTAAAAGGTATCGCCCCAGTCCATTGTATGGTACTCATAATACACCTTTCCTTAGTTTGAGACCAATGAGTATGTGTTGTCGGGAGATATTTGTTTATATACTATATAAAGTACATGTGAGGACACCTGCATGTCTATGGAATGGCGTGTGAAGTTCACCAACCCGCACTGGGACAGCGTGGTGGACTATAGCCAAAAATCTCCCTCGTATTGAGGGAGAACGTGCCCAGTATAATAGCAATGGGCTCGCTCACTATTATATTGGGACCAAAACACATCGGCGAAGCGAGGGCGTAGCACCTCTGCCTACCCCTTCAATAGAGGCTTGATAATGTATGTATGATAATGAAGTACATTTTCCAACAAAACACTCAAGAAAACTCGCTCGCTGCGGTATGTGCAGGACGTTAAACATAATGATATCAGTAGCAATACCTCTTGACGTATCTGGAGTAGTCAACCGTGGTCTGAAGCGAATTCTTCCTAGTCTGGTCCAAATGATTCAACGCCGAGAGCAGACCTAGAAAAAAATCACATCATAAAAACATATAGCCACATTGAAATTTGATTTATATTATAACTAACAAGATCAGAGTTCACTGATTCAGTATTAACATCCGCTTTATTGAACTTTCGATATTCTATTCTATGATGAGCCCTGAGTGCACAGACGCGTCAAAGCGCTCGGGATTCTTTTTGACTATACCAAAATGAACTGTATTGACTCGTGCATTAAACACATTTTTCAATGCAATGTCATCGATGTCGTCTACGAATTTTCACGTGCAGTTGAGTCTCTTTAGACACAGAAATTTAATCTTCACGCATATTGACATAGAGTTCAGTTTTTTTTAATTCAAGTTCCTAGCGGGTGGGTGCCGAATTAAGACTTGTGATAGGGATTATAATGATTTCATGATTCACATGAAAGACGGATATAAAATTGACATTGTCTCACATTTTGTCTTGCCATAATCGGATCTACTAACAATGCAGGAGCAGGGCACCTCTACCTACTCCGTCGAGGAATACAGGCGAATGTTATCAATTTTGTTAGCAACAGAGCAATCGCCCTTCAATAAATGTTTAATATTCCTGATGATTCAGACTTAAGCAATAGGCATATAATAAAAAAAAAATCAACGTCTCGACTCCTCGCCGGATCAGTAAAAAACAGTAATACGCTGATACAAACAACAAAAAACAAACTATATTTATGCTAATACACATCGAAACAATAATAACTAACGATACATTCATCCATTCCTTTTCCGTCAAACTTATTCTTTTGTTTGGAACAGCCAAATCACCTCCATGCATCATATTCCAGCGGACAATGTACTGTTTTCATCGTGCCGGAAATATTTTAAAACTACCGAGTCTTTTACTCCGCATCGCCGGCCGCGTTCGCGTTTAAACCACCACACTAAAGAGTTTTTAGTTGAAAAAGAACTTAAACGTCTCGCGGGTTGTGTAAGCGGCCCCTCCCCGTATCAAGTTTTGGAGTATCAAATAAATTATTATGGTAATTAATCAATGTTTTCTCCTAGTCACTGCGGAGCGGGCTATTGTGAGTGATCGTTGACTGTACTCTCGGTCCGCGTACGCTGGTGCACGAAAGTGTTTTTGTGTATCGACTCGTTTTTGTACACGACGCGAGATCTTATCATTTAAATAGGAACGAATGTGTGGATCGAGAATCGAATGATGTTCGAAAAATACATTGGAATTGTTATTTTAGATGTTGGAAGCGTTTCTTATCGATGTTCCAGTTGGTATTCAGTTTTAACGTGCATAAACTATACATCTGGTGTTTGCCGATTGTAATTAAAGATCGTGTCTAGACATAGTTTGAAAACGGACCCATTGAATGGTTCACACGGTCCGCAGATAGCCGATATTCTAAATATTCAATCAGGATTAGATGGAAACTTAACCGTAAAAGATCGTTTCGACGTAAAAAAAATAGACATTTGTAAATACATTTTGCTGCTGTAATTATTTGAATTGAAAATCCATTCGGCAGACATCTTCTATTCAAATAAATCAAAAACTATTAATAACTATCTAAGCTCGCGACTTCGTACACGCGTTATTTAGTTTTTTTCCCATAAGAACCTTCTACAAAGCATTAGAAATCTTACAAAGAACATTAATGAAATTGGTAAAGTTATTCTTAGGTTATCGCGTGACCAGGGTACATATGGATTCATTTATATAATATATACCATATAATTACATTTGAAGACATTGTTCTGCCAACGAAAAGTGATGCTTAAAAAAGTTATATCAGACTAGCTGACCGGGCGAACTTCGTACCGCTTTAGAATTAGTGACATACGAAAGCAGCGCCACCTACCGAGTCCAATTGTGAATCTAAACTATACGGGAACCCAATGAAATATTTACACAAAATTTCATCCAAATTTCATCCCAGCCGTTTAGGAGGAGTTCACTGACATACACACGTACAGTAGAATTATATATATAAAGATGTAGACCAATCTAAACACTTTTCTACACATCTCTACATCTAAACCAAGCACACACGAGCACAATGTATTGAAAACTCGCGTGTAAACTTCCATAGAGAATTAAACTCGAGACACGATGTCGAAATACCGCCACGTCGGGCGCTTTTTTTACAAAATCGTTTTTGAAAGACGAATTAATACCTATACTTATGTAGATTAGAGACCAACAAAGGCTGTTAACGTACAGATAGATAATTTGTGTTACATAATTCGTGCATGACTACGTACTCGTGATTGTAATAACGGATGGGATTTAGAGAGCAGGTTATTAATAATGAATGAGAAAACACCGCCAGCAGGGCTGGCTGGTAACAGTTCTCATGTCCCCCTGATGTCAACTGGACGCGACCTTCGACGATTTCCTCTCCTCATATACCACTCATATTCTTGGGCTGTTTGATTCGCCTGTAAGGTGGGTAAATTCCGAGCACACTGGCGCAATTTTTTTGTCAATAATAAAACGAAGAGGTGGGCCAACATTACCAAATGGAATCCCGCAGGTACAAGACGCCGTGGAAGACCAAAGAAACGGTGGCGCGATGACCAGCACCCTAGCATGACCGTGGAGACATAAGTATTATCTCTTTCAACTGTCAGATTTGTCGAGAAAATGACGTCACACCGAGCCATGTCCAGTACAAAAAGCTCGAAGTGACGTAATTTTCTCGACAAATCTGACAGTTGAAAGATATAAAAAATATGTCTACGTAGTCATGCTAAGCCTATTGAATATCTTTGTGGGAAGGACGTGGCCGGAAATGGCCCAGGATCGGGATCGGTGGCAGGAGAGAGGGCAGGCCTTTGCCCAGGAGTGGGACTCAAATTAGGCTAAAAAAACGAATTGTATTGACTCATAGAAGAAGCTAATTTTTCAAGGAAATGGCCATTGACAACGCGAGCGAAATTTGAATCTTGCCGCCCGGGCGCCCCATTGTCCCCGGAGTTTAATCCTTCAACAATTCTGATTAGGGTTAGTACCTAATTGACTTGTGTTCTTTTTATGGTAATAAACAAGTACGTAGAAGATTGAATGTCAATTTGAAGACTTTAAACACAATTTTCAGGCATTTATCAAATTATAAGGGTTATGAACTGTTATTCTTAAACGGTATAGGCATAGGGAGGGTTACAAAACTATTTTTTATAGGAACAGTTTCACTGACGCCTTGTTGACGTTTTTACGATCTGTTAGCGAAAGACGCCCCCTTTCTTGAATATATAAATCAGACTCAGATTTTTTTTATTCAAATAAACCAATACAAGCACTGATTAATCGTCAATATACACACGGTAATAATAGTATCTCTAGTACCTACCCATTCGGAATGCATTTCCTATGGAGAAGAATGGGCACACATGAGTTCAAGATTTGATTAGGATTAAAGTTATCCGAGTATCTATAAAAGAAGCTGATGCTTTATAAGTTAATAAGTGGTGTGGTTATGCGGATTGTATCTACTCAAGATAATGAAGATTAGATGGGGGTGTAAAATGTAAAAATGGAGAGCTTATTAAGCAGATTTTTCTCAATGCTCACCACAGCCCTGATCAGATGTACCAAACGTTAATAGCTCACGATTCGTTAGCGATACGCCTTAGTAAGAGTATAGAAAAACAATTGAACACCAATCACAAATCGTGATTATTGCCTCTAATTTATGAGATGATAAGAAATCTTGGCATCGAAACGAGTGATACTTAGCACAAATGGGGAATTATATTGCGGATATGTTCCATGAGAAATTGGAGCGTACGGTATTTGAAGCCGACGCATAAATTAACGTTTCTATGAAAAGATTTTATTTTGACAAAGTTAAGGGATTGTAAGCGATCCAATAGTACAATTTAATAGTTTCTGCGAATAACCAAGACGTCAGTTGTCTGGAGAATTGCTCTGTCAGCCTTATCCTTGGTAAAAGGTAATCTCGAATGTTGGAACGCAAAAATAGAGGAGACAGAAAATTTTATCCAAAATAAGGCAAATTCACGAATTAGACTGAATATATGCTAATTAAGCGATGAAGGAAAACATCGTGAGGAAATCTGCAGGACTATAGAAAGGCGTGTGAAATTGCCAACTCGCACTGGGCTAGCATGGTGGACTATGGCTGAAATCTCTCACATATTCAGGGAGATTATTGCTCTGTATAATGGCAATAGGCTCGCCCCCTATTGCATTGGGCCCAAAATACATTGGCAAAGTGTGGTGCTCACTGCAGTGCACCTCTGCCTACTCCTTCGGGTAATACAGGCGCGATGCTATATATATAGATACTGATAAAATTGTACAACAAAATAAAAACGTGCCGAGTAATAATTAAGTAAGTATACAATAAAACAAAATATTAATGAAGACGAAGAAAGAAAGGGAAGGACAATGGACGCAGACCGAATCAGATAAACACCGACATAATAAACATTCATAATACAGAGGTGTTTTTTTAGGAAATTTCGTAAGATATTGTGCCGGCTCATTCAGCCGAAACAATGGGCTCCTCATAATGTTCTACATAATGGGTTTTTGAACTCGCTCGGCGGAACCACGAGCTATCGCCGAAAGTTCTCAGTATCGGGATTTATGATTCGAAGGAAATTGGGTGGGACTTCCTGTCTGATTGCATAGATACCCAACGACGTGTACAATCGAGTGTGAGTATTGATTTCGATGCATTAAACTATCAATAATGTTACAGAAATACATTCAGATGTCGAAACTAACGCAAATTATTCCGTTGTGTAAGTCAAACCAAACCCTTTTCTAAAGTAACATCTAGTCCAATTACAGATGACAATTCGTGCGACGCAACATCTAGTATTGAACAAAGTCAGCAGAGTAGATTTCTCTAGGAATTTTTTGACTTCCGAAAATGCTTATGGAGTATGTTACACACCGAGGGAGACTTGCCGATTGTGGTAGACTCTTATCACCTAAAACCCCAAGGTGGATCTTCTTCTGCGTTGAGGAGCACGGGATCTTTATCTCACACATTTAACATTTGATAAAGATGAATTAAGAAGTATAGAGAAGATAATATTTAAAAAAAATAACGTGACCGAATCTTTGGAACAATAACCAGGATATGTCTGTAACATTATTATATAAACTGTTATGTCATGTGATATTTAAGTAGTTTTTGCTTCTAATGTGTACAATAGACTATACGTAATTCAATTAACACCAAATAATTTTACAAGCTCTATAAATAACTGTGACTAACTGGACAAAGTAAATATAAATAATGTGGATAACGACTGAACTGATCAATAACATACAACTCTTGAAGTAATCACGATTGTGGTAACAAAAAAAAGTTGAAAAAATACCTGCAAAAAGCCACAAATGGGTGTGGACAAAAAAGCAACAACGAAATCGATATAATTCACACGTTTCTAGAGATCCGGCAGAAATGTGACAAAGCTCATTAGAGGGTTTCACAAAAAGGCTGTAACTACACATATTTCATTAACTACCTGTTTTGACCTTTATTACGAACTGTGGGTAAGTCGAGTTTTCCACGTGTCTCGCATAGACAATTTCATTTTTGCGTATAAGAAGTGAAATTATAATATTCAGTATAGTTTAAAGGTTAAAATATGGTATTTAATGAGTCCTGTAGAATGCTGTGAGAACAGTACTTCGTAGGGGGAAATTACTAAATATTTTTCATTATTGCGTTGCTTTTAATACGTGCATGAATGTTAAAAACTATAATGATTAAAAAAAATATACAAGTAAGAAGATATTTGAAGAAAAATCGTTAAAAATTCTACTCCAAACTGTATTAAGGATAATTTATACCAATTGGAGTAGGTACCTATCACAACTTTACACGGCATACTGAACCTTTTGATGTTCTAAATCAGTTCACACTTCATAAATATTGCATTGCCTGAGACGGTTGTGACCATTGAGAATTGAGAATTGCCTGGGAATCCACATAATCCTACACTGGCATTTGGTTAAGTGGAAAACGAATGTCGTGTTCATATCGGTTTTTGGTTACCGTTTACTTCTATGACTAATTGAAATTAAAATGTCACTTAAGATTTAGATAGACGGCTTTCGTGTGACCGACTTTGGAGGTTGCTTATTGTTTTTTTTAAATTTAGATCGTGTGGATCAATCAAATATGGGATTTACGGTGTTTCCGAGAACAAATGCACTTAAAATATTCTTGTGACAGATGAATGTTTTTTTTGTGTTACTCAACGTGGCAATGAAATGTTAGTTCTTTTGTCTGTGTGAATGATTGTGAATCAGTAGATTGGACAAGTTTATAACCCGGTCAGCTGTCGGATGGGAGATTGAAGCTTGTCTTGATGTTACGGCCTGAATTCTTCTTCTTCTTTTACAAAATGAATGAAATCATGAAATTAAATGGAATAAGATGAGGAAGCTCCACTTGCGATCAGCGGTTATTTCAGCCAGTGTCAAGTTTTTTTTTTCAAAGAAGTTTCAAAATTTAAATAGTTTGCTCACCATGCAGGTAAGTTATGTTTTACTTTAAATTACAGGCACCACAATCGGCATTCCAATTTCGAAATCTCTAAATCCTAATAACTCCAATCAATCTATTCTCAATACAACTTTTTCCTCATCGCCAATCACCAATCATTTTACATCTATCAAATTAAAAAGCGATACTTTCAAAATGTATACGATATCTCTCATTAATTATTCCATTGTCTCCACATCGGCAATCAGATCATCGCGCGAGAGTTCAATAACTGCATCAATTTCTTGCATCAGTACCCGTCTTCCATCTAAATTGACATTTACTCTCTGCAAGTATGTCTAAAATGTAAATGCGGTTACTACACACACCAATTCACGTATCTTTACAACTATTTGCATTTGTACAACACGATGCTGCGCCAATTTCAACTTTATCGTCACGCGAATAAGAAAAAACCTCGGCTCATCGGACTGAAAATTCTTAACGTGTTTGGGAATACGCGCCCAACGTATCCTGATATGTGATGTTGATTGCTTTATTAATGTTTTTATTGAACGCGAAGATCAATTTAAGTTGGATGCTCCGGTCAATGTGATAGTACATTATAGCGAGGTTGTATCATATAGGAGGTAATGAGGCGGGGCGATGGGTGTACGTACGGACAAAGATCTGACTATTGACATACACAAGATCATCTATGTATAAGTATCCACTTAGAATTCTTAAGCTTATTATCAAGTTATGATGTGGAAGACTCGTTTTGTGACTTAAAATACAGACGGCCACAAAAACACAAGACTTATAAGTCTCCAATAAGAATGCTATTGAATACGTGTCATATATGGAAGTTCCCGTGTATCAAATTGAATAAAAATATGAATAGATATCACATCCCAATTTGTACAGAAACGAGATGATTCATAATGTTCTTTGTAGCGTTACGTCAATTGATCACCAATTCACAGTTGCTGTTGATGTAATCATTCACGAGCCACTTGGAACTTTATATCCTGGAATTATGATTGAGAATTGTATGCGAAGTGATTGTGGCGCGTGCACCACATCTTGTTATATTCCAAGTACTTTTTATTAGAATATTTCGTGCCGAGATGTACAGATATTGGGTTGAGCGTGTAAAGCTTTATTTTCCATGGTTCGATTATGTATTGTGCCCCCAAGATTGGTAATATACACGTTTTCCTGTACAGACAAAACATTCTTTTTTTCATTTACATTCATATTTACATCGGTACCATCTAATCTTTTTGTTGCTAACACATTGTCGTTTCTAAATTTAACATCACTCATATCTGAAGTGTAATTTTCCTCATGATCGTAGCTGATAGATAAAACGAACGCGTCGGGTGTGCCCGAAGGTAACATTTTCAGACCACTTTTTCTATTCCGTCCAAAAAGTCGACGTGCCAATCAAAAACTCGTTGATAACGGTGAAGCCGGTAACATGATCGAAACGCGCTATTAAGAACATCAGTTAGGTTATAATTACTTTGCATTGTGTACAGTGTAGTTAATTGTCCATATTAATGTTGGTAATGACCATTAATTACTTGCCAATACGATTTCAGACGTTTACACGGGACGGGCGGTCGTAAAGTTCAGTCGGCGGATGAAAGAGCAAAGATAATTATGAACGAACGCATACGTAGATCAAATCGGGATCCATCGATCGATAAGGGATCTAGATATGTTGCGCCGGCGATCACTTGTTCGTATTACGTTTGTTGATCGCAGTTTTATGTGCAATGTAACGCAGGATGACGTACGAGTTTTACTGTCGGATGTTGCGTCTGTAAACTTTGTTGTACGCATTCAGTACATTAAATTGCTGATTCAGAATTGTTATTAATATTCGCTCTATTTGAAAAGATGGTGACAGGACACATATTGAAAGCAATATCATCATTTGGCTTACCTTTTCCCATTATTTATTTGGGGTCGTGGCAGTGTGTCTTTTTCTTCCATTCATCTCTTTTTCCGTCATACTAACATCCACTTCAATCTCATTCATACCACTCTTTATACACTCCATCCAACTTTGATTGGGTCTTCCTCTCGCTCTGTATGCATTAACATTCATACTTATCACTCTATTAGTCGCAAACTTCTCATCTCTTCTCATCACATGTCCAAATCATTCTAATCTCCTATTTCTTAGTTTATCTGTTATAAGCGCTGCTTTTATACAACTTCTATCGTATATAATTATATTTGAGTATAGTGTTCCTGCCTTCTTAAATACGTCAAAAGCTCCGATCCCATTAACAGTGTAATTCGGCTTTGGTTTTCTTTAATTTTACTAACAAGAGACACGCGAATCGTTACTTTTAAATTGTCTAACATCGAATACCATCCCGTATAGTCCCACCATCTTTGTTCTGCCCGTCTCCGTGGTACGATGCGCACGCGCTGATTGCAGTAAATGATTCCGCATGATCTTGTTTGGTTTTTGTTCTGTTTACTCTGTCTAACTTGATGGTTTGTTTTGTTTTTGCTCCACCAGTAGTCAATTAGGGTGTAGCGCTTTTGTTTTTGTTTTTCAAAGGCTGCGTGTGCAGGTTTCTTTTAAGTGTTTCAATTTTAGATTGTTTTAGATGTTTTAAGGGTATAGAAAACCTCTAGCAGCAGTTGTAATATGAGTGCCAAGACTAGACTTATGTCACAGAATATGTTGATTGTATCTCTTTCTTTCGTATGAAATAAGACAGAGAGCGACCGAGCCAATCCGTGACAGAGGTCTTGTCTTGACATGCGTGCTAACACCACAGTTATATCCGTGCATATATTTTCAATAAAATCTCTTGCCGTCTTATTTGTAAAAGTTATAATTATATTTATATCACTTTCTGTTATGTTATATAATGTCATTTGATGGGTTTTGTAAATGTATTGAGATTCATTTAAATTTGTAGGTTAGTTCCAAGATTTTAAGGTTAATATTGGTGATTTGGATTCATTGATCCATCTTCAGTAAGATATCAACATACTATACTCAATTTATATTTATTCAGTGTACCTACCTAATCAAGTAGATAATAAAGAGATGCGAAGACATCTACCAATAGAAAGTTATTGAAACATTTAACGATTATTTTGCATTTTTTTTCCTTCACTTTTCAATTAGCTCGAACTGTTTTAATCAAAATTTATATATACGCTTAGAACGAGCTTAATTGGAAGATTCAAGAAATACTATTTGGTCCGTAGTTTTAAAAAACGCAACCCTCAGACCTTAAAAGGTCACCCGTGAAGGCACTAAGGTATAAGCAATGGTGCATGCCTAGTTTGCTAAATACTCGTCTAGGCTAAACTACGGGGCGTGGTTTACATAACAAACTGGTGTATCGGCTTGTGAATCGAATATTTTTTGTGCTGGCAACGTCACGAGTGTAGAGACGGTGTCATCCATGTTAAGTATATACCCATTCATAAGATAATTTAGGTATGCAGTTATTTCTTCTACGTTCACGATGGTTTAGTTAGTTGCATAGTGTCAACCTAGGCCGTTGCTAGTCCCTTCGGGTCGTGAGCGTTTGGGGTGTGGGCCCCGGACGCTCTTAAGTAGACGACGACCCTTGAGGAGGACATAGGAGGACGTATGCACTGCGAGGGTGCACGGGGAGCGAACATCTGCTCCCCCCGAGACGAGCTCCTGGGTTTTAGTGGGTAAGAATCCCACATATCCCAGTCTTCCCCACACAGAAGACTGGGAATCTTTCTGAAGATTTCCTCCCCGTCAACAAAAAAAAAAGGCCGTTGCTAGTACGATTGCTCGCAACGGAAATTTTTCAAAAATTGTGTTTTTAGAATTTGTCGTGGTATCGTTGTTCCTTTTGAAGTAATGATGGCATGATATAGACAATGGGCATATAGACGATGGCTTGATCTAGCTAGTGGGTCGAGCGTATGCCGCACTGGTTACTGAACCAGTGGTGTAAGCAGAGCGTATGCCGCTCTGCTTACTGAACCAGTGGTGTCAGCAAGCATGTCAAGACTTTACCTCTGTCACGGATTCGCTCGCTCGCTCTTTGTCTTAAGTCATACGAAAGAAAGAGACAAAATCAATCCGTGACATAAGTCTTATCTTGGCACACATGCTACAACTACAGGTGGATGCGGGTTCGATTCCCGCTAGTGGCAAATTTCGAAAATGGTCATTTCAGAATTTGCCCTAGTCTAGTCTGCCCCCTTGCTTAGTTTGGGATCATACAATGAGTATGTGTTGTCTGACGATAATTATATTTATCTGATGATGATGTCAAAGTTACGAACATCCAATTTAAATTTAACCAAATGGAAAGTTATGTCTATGGGTTGTAATACCATTGTTAGCTGCGTTTATTGGAATTAAAACAAAGCAGAACCCGGTGGCCATGATCAGGACATACGCGGACACTAATTAAAAAAAGAAACAAAAGTTTAAACTAAGAACATAAAGGGGGTAGCACAATGATGGATAGACGAGCGGCGATCTCGAATCGACGTCTCGAATCGATTATGTGGATTAATGCGGCGATAATCGAGTCTTTTTGCTCGACGAATCGATTCTTTTTGTTACCGAGCAGGTGATATCGACTCCACCGTACTAAAGTTTGCGGATCTCATTATCGACGTAAAATATCAAGATTGCAATAAATCTTTTGGATATTTTGCTGCTTTTAAAACAAATAAAAAATGTTATATAATTGTAATATTGTGCTAAAAATCTGATTGTATCTAACATATTTTGAAAATGAATCATGTATTGAATTCTGACTGACTGATTCATTGTCTGATTATTTGTAAATCCAACAAGAAATATTTGGTTATTGTTGATTATGTCGCAACGAGATATCTCACCTTAATTCATACAAAGGGATATACAATAAAGTATATCTCACATTCTATCTTATCAGAATAGGTCATATGCAGACACAGCAAAATACAATCACAAATGAAACGGTAATATTATTTTTATGTATATATTATTATGTTACAAGGAAAACATAGGCTTCAAATACACCTTTTCAATGTTCTATTCAGGACCTTACTGACAAGTGTCTGTAAACGCGTGACTTGAGGGTCAAATGACACACCGTTTGACATCGTCCTTAGAATTTATAACAGTTCTAGAACTTGATATATTTAATGTTTTGCGAAATATTGATGAGTGATTAATTACTTAATGTGGACGGTATTTTGATACAAATTTGTTGTCAAATGTATTCCAAATCTGCTTTTAGTTTTTGATTTCCATCGCAAAATGACACCAATGCAGTTTACATAATTACGCTGCCGATTTTGCGTAGGATTAACGGAAGTGTTCTTTCTAAAACACATTGATTTATTCTTTTGTTTTTATTGAAATTAGTCACTGATTTCGGAGCAAAATACCTCCCATTAAAATGTAATATCCTTCATTTTATCGAAGACCATTGTCCTGAATAAAGAACGTTTAATTTACAAAATCGGAGCCTCGCCATACATGGTTATAAAAAAAAGTAAAAACCACGAACGTGGTACATCGCGTAAACTTTTTCCCTGCATCCACAGAGACGAGTGAAAGGACTGTATTTTTTTGAAAATGTACTCTGATATTAATATACATAAAGATAGAATTCCTTTGGTAAATCACGCGACCATACGTCTCAATTCCTTGGCGTTATAATCGATGACATTTCGTTGTAGGTACACAATTGTCCTTTATATTTTAAAAGTTTTTTTTTAACTTGCAATATACAAGCTTTTATTTAACTTGCAATGTATGTCCGGGTGGAATCTTGCAACTGAATTTTAAATCAGTTATCTTTAACCGATTGACCTGAAATTTGGTATACACGCTGATTTTGGATGACAATGCATGCTTAGGTATGTGACGTCACTCTAAGTCCAATATGGCGGATTCTTTTTCCTGTACTACCACAGTATGCGTATCAAATGAAAGGGCTTGCTGTGAACACGAAAACTAATACAACGTCACATTAATTCCAATAACTAAAAAATTAATGTTAAAATTTTTTTTTAAAAACAAGCTTTTATTTAATTGAACTAAAAAAAGAAAATAAACTTTAATTATTTATAATTGGTATTAGTGAAAATAGATCGCACGCGCTTTCGACGCGCCTGTGGCCACAGGGCTTAAAAGGTACGTTCCTTTTGCGTTTTATAACGTAAAAACGACCACTATGGCGCGTCCGGGTGATATAATGCATTATAATTTTATACAAAGATACAAACTGTGAGAGTCAAATGAATATGCAAGAGGGACGCGCGTGTGCGCAGATTGAGTTATTGTGATAACGCGCATGTGTGCGCGCGCCTTTACATCCAGACTTCATTCGAAATTGTACAATATACGTCGAAGGGTCTAAAATGGCTTCTTCGAGCAATTTTGTTGATTGCCGATTTTTTAATAAGTAAGCTAATGTGAAATAAATGAGATTTTTTTTTTATTCAGAATCTTAATTTTTTTTTTAAATGTAAACCAATACAGCCACTTATGAATCGGCAATAACTAATAATAATAGTATCTCTACCACTAGAATATTTCTACACTATTATTTGTGTACCTATGAATTTGTAAAGTTATTTCTTAGGTAGTAGAGTTATTGGTCCAGTAAAGCCTATGTGACGATTCGAAAATTCAGAGCATAAGCAATATATTTTTCAGTTTTTTTTTTAATAATAACTCCGAATTTGAATCAGATTGCGGCGGAATTTAACGCTAACGCATGACCATCTTAATTTTGATCAATATTATTTAAAAGGAAAAACAAAGCGAATAAAACAATACTTGCCCATAAAAAATAAGTATTGTCGTTGAATGGTAGAATGGTAGAATTTTACGAAAATTTTGCAGAAATTTATTATTCTCTTGATCATCATTTCATTATCTTGATAATTCATAAAATTAATTCGTTTGTGATGAATTACTCGGTGGCCATTGTACACCTCCCTGATCGGCGTCTGTGTGCGGGAATGCAAGTGTGTGCGTGATGCGCACACGCATTGAAGAAATGCATATTTTATGACGTCTGCTCACATTCTGCGCGGTGCCACAAAGAAATTATACGCGCGTTAAATCCGTGGAGGTGTGATTTTTCTTTATTTTCTCCCGCGAATGACCTTTTAAGTTCTTAGATTTTTTTTTTTGTAATAAGGATGAAGCGAATAATAAAATTGATACGGTTTCGTTCGGAATGGCAGAATAATAAGGCATTAACAGCGGTTTTGTGTTTTCTACGTATTGTTTTCGTATTAAATGTCAATCATTTACTTTCCACACGTATTGTTAACCGTGAACCGTATATTTTGTTTAATGTACAGACAGTACTATTTTATTTATATAGCTTTTGTTAGTCATTATTAAGTATTTATAAAGTTCGTTAGATAAACTTCGTATCACCAATATTTAATTTATTGTTATTTTAAACCACACCTGCAATAGAGGGAAAAGAACAAAATCAAATCAAACTAAACCATTTTTGACTATTAGCGAGACTAACGAACAACAATTGATTTTTATACGATATAGATTAAGGTATATATATTAAAAATGGCAACCAAATGATACACTATTTCATTTGTTACATAGGACGGACAAACATATATTTCCGTTTGTCTATATGTAATTAGTTAGAACACATACTTACTGAAATATGTACATGTTACAATAAGAAAGTATACATCATCATCATCACGCCTGTATTCCCCGAAGGGGTAGGCAGAGGTGCACTGCAGTGCGCCCACACTTCGCCGATGTATTTTGGTCCCAATGTAATAAAGGGCCAGCCTATTGCCATTATACCGGGCACATTCCCCCTCCTTACGAGGGAGATTTTTGGGCCATAGTCCACCACGCTAGCCCAGTGCGGTTTGGTGAACTTCACACGCCGTTCTATAGACGTGCAGGTTTCCTCACGATGTTTTCCTTCACCGTTCAGCAAGTGGTAATCATTGTTGAAAATGACATTCGCACATGAAAATTATCTCAGAGGTGCGGGCCTGGGATTTGAACTTGCACCCCTTACGTTCAAGGCGGGCGTTCTTGCACACGAAGCTACCACTGTCCAATAAGAAAGTAGGACAAAAAAATATTGTTACAATTTCATCTTCACCCCTTTCTGTGTTCCAACAAGGAGGATACGCGACTCAACGTTTAAGTTAATTAACAAAAGAGTATGCTGATGTGCCCTGCAGATGGCGGACCATTGAAGCCCAATGGATTTTCTGTTCCTTTAAGACGCATGTTAGCGGAAGGGATTAGTTTTCTATACAGTATGATACAATGTATCTACGTATGTTTAATTGAGGACATTTATGTCGTTTTGCTTGTCATTTAGGCATATACAGGGTGTATCAGAAGTCCGGAATAATACTTTAATGTTTGTACGAGTATCGAGAATACAATCTAATCTCTACAATAAAATAAAATTGATCTGTCTGTTTAATAATAATCTGTAATATCAAAATAGCAGTTTTTTACTAAATGCATATGAAAGTATTTAAGAGACAAATCACGAAAGCGAAATTTAATGAATTTATCTCGCTAGATATTACGAAGACACACATATTTTAATTCACACATCACACACACACATCATCACGCCTGTATTCCCCGAAGGGGTAGGCAGAGGTGCACTGTAGTGCGCCCACACTTCGCCGATGTATTTTTGGTCCCAATGTAATAGGGGGCGAGCCTATTGCCATTATACCGGGCACATTCTCCCTCAATACGAGGGAGATTTTTGGGCTATAGTCCACCACGCTGGCCCAGTGCCGGTTGGTGAACTTCACACGTCTTTCTATAGACGTGCAGGTTTCCTCACGATGTTTTCCTTCACCGTTTCATAGCAAGTGGTAATCTCGGATGAAAATGAGATTCGCACATAAACCCAGAGGTGCGAGCCGGGGTTTGAACACACTTTGATTTGCAAGACGTGCGTTCGACCACTCGGCTACCACTGCTGTTTTTAAGATATTAATAATAATAAAAAAAAGCAGTGGTAGCCGAGTGGTCGAACGCACGCCTTGCAAATCAAAGTGTGCAGGTTCAAACCTCGGCTCGCACCTCTGGGTTTATGTGCGAATCTCATTTTCATCCGAGATCATCACTTGATTATTATTGATGTGATTATTGATTATCAAAAGATGTATGACTGTGGATGAAGCGAAAGAGGTATGTCGGGATCGTAGCGTGTGGCAAACGGTAGTCTCTGCCTACCCCCATAGGATACAGGCGTGAGTATATGTATGTATGTATTATCACTTGCTATGAAACGGTAAAGGAAAACATCGTGAGGAAACCTGCACGTCTGAGGGAACTTGACTAGATCTCGATAGATATGTGAAGTCTGCCAACCCGCACTGGGCCAGCGTGGTGGACTATGGCCTGAATCCCCCTCGCAATGAAGGGAGGCCCGTGCCCAGCAGTGGGACGTTAAAAGGGCTGTAGTCGGCCGGCAGATTTGGGCAAAATCTCCCGATTGCGGCGTGTGTAAAATAAAAACTTCTTTGTGTAGTCGCTAGATGGCGTTAAGCGTATAAAGAAAAAAAAATATACGATTATTTTTTAACTTTTAAATTGCGTTCCTGTTTACAGTTATATATTAGAATAGTTCACAATTCAAACTGGACAACGTATAAGTAGATAAATAAGCAATTTTGTACAGGAAGTCTGTTAAAAATGATTATCGGATGTATCAAAAAAATTCGAGCGTGCAAGTAAAATAATTACAATATCTTTGATTCCCCGCAAATTTCCGAATCGATTACAAAACGATTTATAATCGATTCATTTTTATCGATTATAATTACAAACGTGAAGGCCGTTTTCCGGTCGTCGGCTACTTATTAAATAAACCATAACAGAATATAACTTGTTAGTCAAATTAAATCGCTTTACGACCACAATAATTCCTTAAAAGAATAGTGTTGTAAATGTAAAGAAATCGTTCCGATAGAAATCTAATTAAAAGTACAAGAACCTAATCGAGTAATTAATCGATTAGAATCGATTCGGGGCAATCTCGTCTGTCTACCAAATTAGAACATACATAAACGTAATCAAATACATTTTTTTAAATAGAAACCGGTTAAGCGCGAGTCGAGTTTGTAGTGGTTCCGTGGAAGACTTTATATGTTAATTTTATTTCTCAATCGTTGACAGTGATTGCTGTATATATTATCGTTGTTTAGTTAAACAGTGGAAATAATGTTACTTTAATTAATATGATCTCGTTATTGACATTTTTTATGCTTTTACGTATGAATTTACATTGTAAAGGTAATTTTAACGAAACTCAAGTGCAGCTTAGGATGATAAGCTATACATAGATTGGTTTCTAAATTTTCATATCTTATAATAGATTAATTGCTTAGAAGTTATTTCGACAGATTTTTTGCATAAACAAAATGTTGTTAATGTATTAAAATTTCGGACAAACAAAGTTTTGTAAATTATTTTGTACGAAAAAAGATTGGTACCATACCTACACGAATGTCAACATCAACATCGGACATTTGAACGAATCAAAAGTGGAAAACATAGTGTAAGCGTTTTGTATAATTTCCGTTTTTTTTTAAAAAAAAGGTGTGAAAGAGCAACACTCCGTGGTCTCTTTATAATCTTCTTGGTGACAATTCGTTCTGGTTTTATAAAAATATGAAGGGTGTCTATGGTATTATTATTTTTGGGATAAGATGTGTTTTGTACGTAAATAAGTTTTAGATAATTAATATATGCTTTTATTTAATAATAGTACTTGTTTAAATTGCCAACTGATACTCAACAGTACCCCTACAAGATCAATTTATTATAATAGCAACTTAGAGATTCCAAAGATATTATATTATAATAATTGATATTATATTATGATAAATATTATATTATATTGTAAATAAATTAAATACCAATGTGTTTCGTGATATAATATATTGCGTAGGTTAAACTATCTACGTTTTTTTTTGTTTCAAACATCCAAGGAACCCCAAAATCTCTCCGCGCACCACGTAATCCGATAAAACATCAATAAATATCCACATTCATGCCGCGAACAACAGAAACACTTTAATTACAGTAATTAACGAAATTTTATATAAATTATAACTCCATCGCCTCAGGAGCACGCGGACTAACACAATTTATTTAGACAAGGACGCAGCATACACTATTAACGTGTTAAAAAGAGATAGATAGCGTTAGAAAATGTAATAATCGATGATTATAATCGAACAATCGTTTGTGTCACTTCTTGATAATTTATTTTATGGTTTTTGATATAAATAATACTAGGACATTATATTTATGCAAAAACACTATTCATCACGCCTTTTTCCTCTGAAGGGGTTGGCAGAGGTGTAATGTAGTACACCCACGTCTGGCTGATGGTAGGTATTACGTTACGAATCCCAATGTAGTCGTAACTTTATTTATTGCTGTTTACATTTAATAATACATTTATCTATCCATTTAGGTAGGTCTAACAAGCCCGCAATCCTTCGTCATGTACCTACAGCATCATCATCACGACTATATTCCCCGAAGGCGTAGACAGAGGCGCACTACAGTACACCCACACTTCTCCGATGTATTTTGGTCCCAATGTAATAGGGAGCGAGACTATTGCCATTATATTGGGCACATTTCCCCTCAATACGAGGGCGATTTGGGCCGCAGTCCACCACACTGGCCCAGTACGGGTTGGTGAACTTCACACGCCTTTCTGTACGTGCGGGTTTCCTTACGATGTTTTCCTTCACCGTTCAGCGTGTTGTAATCATTATTGAAAATTATATTCGCACATGAAAATCTCGAAGGTGCGAGCCCGGGGTTAGAACTAGCACCCTTCACGCTTCAGCTGGTCGTTTTATCAACTAGGCTACCACTGCTCCACTGCTGTAGTTCAATATGATGTATTATAATCATCGAGATATATAACGGAGATGATATCTACTCCGCCCTGCGGTTTGTTATGACGTTGTCATCCACCATGCAGTTGACCTATGTAGTTGTCGAATTAAGTAAGTACCTGATTTCATCCGCCATCTTAATAACCGTCATCACACATTTTTATCTATAATGTGTATTTATTTAATTTTTCCTTGCTATTAATTACTTGACACTAGCTGAAATATCCGCTAAACACTGGTGGAGCCATTCCATATCTTATTCCATTAATTATCATCATTTCGTAAAAAAAGAAGAAGAGGTAAGTACCTAAGGTGTCAAACAATACACTACAGGTAACTACAATGGCGGATGTAAGATAAACGTAAAAAAAAAATGCCGCAGAGCCATACGCAGAGTCGATATAGGTTCTCAAGTTACTCTATGATTATAATGTATTAATGTATGATAGGAAACGGTCGCAGTAGTGTCCCGGCATTAATTCGCGACAATTTATCATTAAATTTATTCGTAGTGTCCAGAACTTGCAATGGTAATGAGATGGTGCGTGAAATGACTGTATTATATTGCCTAATGAAGGTGGCTTGAGACTCTAGTCTAGTGCCTAAGTAAGACATTTGCGCGTACCTACCTATGAAAGGTTATAGAAAAATTTCTTTTGTTTTTTTTTACTCTACCATACCTTGTCTCAAAGTGACTTTTGGGATCGAAATTAAATTGTAACTTGAGATATAATAGAGCTGGGGCCCGATTTTCACTTGATAGATCTCTATTTGAAAAAATGTCGAAAAAATACGACCAATTTGACGTTTTATAATAATATTACACCATCACGCCTGTATTCCCCGAAGGGGTAGGCAGAGATGCACCTTAGTGCGCCCACACTTCGCCGATGTATTTTTGGTCCCAATGTAATAGGGGGCGAGCCTATTGCCATTATACCGGCCACATTCTCCCTTAATACGAGGGAGATTTGGGCCATAGTCCACCACCCTGGCCCAGTGCGGGTTGGTGAACTTCACACGCCTTTCTATAGACGTGCAGGGTTCCTCACGATGTTTTTTCTTCACCGTTCAGCATGTGGTCATCATTATTGAAAATGACATTCGCCCATGAAAATTAACTCAGAGGTGCGAGCTTGGGATTTGAACTTGCACCCCTTACGTTCAAGGCGGGCGTTCTTGCCCACGAGGCTACCACTGCTATATACATATTTGGAATCAGCAATTTTTTCTGCGTCGATTGAATATGCTCTCCTGTTAATTTAGAAAAAAGTCGCTTAAGTCGAATAGCCTTTCACCCCTCGATATAATGAATTGGGGATAATCCAGTTTCATCCTGACTAGAGCAAAATCCGAAAAGGCCATTTTTGAAATTCACCATTTGCGGGAATCAAAATCGCTACCGCCTGGTTCAGTGAGACCACTTCACCAAGCCGTTGTACAAACCCTAACCCTATCAGGAAAGTTAGTTTACGAAGTGTTTCCTCTGAACTAGTGATGTGACCTGATTGCGGCAATTGGGGCTCGCGTTCGCACGACAATCAGCTCGGCACACCGGACGAACTGAAAACGCGATCATTATTCCACAAATGGACCCAGTTCGCCTATTCCGAGGGCCCCTCGCCGAGGGGAACTACATATCTATTTCAGACCTACAAACTCAGTATGACTGCCTTGACGTAAGTTTTATCTCTCACAACTTTCTGACTTGTCGAGATTTGTTTACTAGACATGATTAGAAATCAGATTTTTTTGATTCATTTAAAACAATACAGATACTTAAGAATTGTCACTAAACAAAAATCTGATCTCTACCACCCATTCGGAATGCATTTTCTATGGAGAAAAATGTACAAGAAACTCCATGGTTACTCTTTTTTAAAAGGATTTACATATTTATTAAACAATTATAGAATAGATCGATGTAACATAATTTTCTCGACAAATCTGACAGTTGGACCAGACAACACTTATGATTCTGAGTTGGCATCAACCTCATCTCGAGTTTCGCTTAACTTCAGTCCCCTTACAGTAAATGGAGTAAGTACAAGAACTGTCAAAAAGTTCAAAGTAATATTAAAATAATACTGCTTAAGTGTTATATGCTGACGAAGATGCTTAAATTAGGATTTAAAAAGAAAAATCATCTCAAAACGTGCGCTCTGCTTTTTTTTTATGATGACATGTGACCCTCCAATTTTTAAATATTGAACACTTGCCGACTTGTCTTGCTTGTCTTTTTAAATATGGAACACTTGTCTTAATGAATCTGCCCCAAATTGAGAACCCAAACATATCCCATTTAGCGTCAACGGGCAGCCCTACCGGCATAGTTCATCCATTACCGTCACCCGGACTCCCAGTCGTCGTCAATTGAGTGAATTCCCTCCTATTGAGCAGATTACTGCCGAGGTTTCTACAATTACTGGTAGGGGAAGCCAGGATGTCAACACTGGTAGTTACCTAAAATACTGCGCAATAGCAGCTAACTTGATTCACCATACATATATTTACCATACATAGATTTACTGGAGATGTATTTTTGAAACTACAAAATTATAACAACACAAACACAACACCAATATATACAGAGATATATGCACTGAAAGTTCTTATTGATAACTAGCTGTGCCCGCGACTTCGCCCGCGTGGACTTTAGGGAGATTACCCGGAAATATGGCTATTATGTTTTTCCCGCGGAACCCTAATGTTTTTTCTAAAATTAAAGTAGCCTAAGTTACGCCTTGGAACGGCAGCTATCTATCAGTGAAAGTCCCATTGAAATCGGTTCAGCCGTTTAGAAGTTTACCCCCAACAAACAGACAGATAGACAAAAAAATTTAAAATTGCGTTTTCGTTATAGTTATCGTATATACTTTCATACGCATTTGGTAAAAAAGTGTTATTTTGATATTACAAACAGACACTCCAATTTTATTTATTTGTATAGATTTGTATAGATGTATAGATGAAACAAAATCATTTACAAATATTGTAAATCGTGATGTATTACATATAACAACAATGAATTTACCTTATTGGCATTTAGTCAACTTCCGCGCGAATATTGTTGATGCAAACCGACGTATCGTTTTTAATTGGCATTTTACCAGTTAAAAAGCAGTGTTCGAACGCACGCCTTGCAATCAAAGTGTTCAGGTTCAAACCCCGGCTCGTACCTCGGGTTTCATGTGCGAATCTCATTTTCATCCGAGATTATTCACTTGCTATGAAACGGTGAAGGAAAACATCGTGACGAAACCTGCACGTCTGAGGGAACTTGACTAGTTCTTGATTGCTGTGTGAAGTCTGCCAACCCGCACCGGGCCAGCGTAGTGGACCATGGCCTGAATCCCCCTCGCATTGAAGGGAGGCCCGTGCCCAGCAGTGGGACGTCAATAGGGCTATAGTAGTAGTAGTATTTTACTAGTAAATCCTGCGACTTAGTACGCGCGGAATATAGGAATCCCACATAATTTCACAAAATTAATGTTGCCTAAATTACACGTTATAAAATGAGCTGTCTGCCAGTGAAAATCGCATCAAAATAGCTCTAGCCGTTTCGAAGATTAAATCAGATTCTACCCGGGTCCGCAATGGTAGAAAATTTGAGACATGAAACCCAATGAAGACAATATCTCCGCTCGTAAGATGACAATTGGAATCCACAAGACTGTGTTCTTGACAGAAAGCCGTACAAACATTTGTCGAGATTTGTTAATTAACTCACAAAATAACCGATCATTGAATACATTATTGAGTTGTCACATTTCACGGCACTGCGCCAAGAATGCATCAATTTGTGGAGACCCCCCCCCACTCACCCCTCCCCCTTCTTCCTTAAACGCATAGTGATTACATGACAGGTAAACCCTGCGCCCACAGCCGCGTCAAGAGCTTAGTTTTGACGATATTAAAATGAAACGTATCGAGTTTTAAAAAGAGTTCTATTTTCAACGGCTTCAATCGCGTGGTGGTCGTGTCGTTTTACTACCGAAATTCAATCTTAATATACAAAGTTATAGAGTGTATTTTAGAAATGGTCAAGTTTATTCGCTCGCTCCGGTGTGTGCCGAGCGTTAAGTTAAACGTTTACATAATGAGGTGTTTTTCAACGGATTCGCGCGGAGTTGCGCGCTCGTGTCGGTTTTGCTACAGAAATTCAATCTTAATATACAAAGTTATAGAGTGTATTTTAGAAATGGTCAAGTTTATTCGCTCGCTCCGGTGTGTGCCGGGCGTTAAGTTAAACGTTTACATAATGAAGTGTTTTTGAATAATTTTGAATATCGATGGTACGGCGGCTCGTGTGAAGTGATTAGAAAAATGTGTTTTCTTAAAGGCCTGTTTACGTGGTTTAGTAACTAAGATACGTAAGGTTTAACTTTCATATTAGGGTTCCACTCAATAGATAACATACGGAACCCTCCTAAAATCTATCTCGAGTTTATCTATCACATGGGTGCAATCGGTTTTTTTTTATTCAATTATCATTTAAATACATAGGTATTACATTATTTCAAAATATTTCATTACATACAAAAACCACTGAGGTTTAAAACGATGTTGAAATGACTTACAGTCTACATCAAGAGAGAGGTAAAGTAGTTAAAAGAGAAGGTACCTACTTATCAAATTGAACAACACATTCAGGAATAATGGAAATAATGGAACTACATAAGCGTATTTTCTTTTCTTCTCTTCTTTTATGTTCATCGCACAATGTTTAAGAAATGAGTTTTTATTTTTTGTTTCATATTAATGGGTGTAATGGAATCGCGTAAGGTAGGCGGTAGATAGTTTATAAATCGAGGAACCAAATAGAAGGTAGTTCGCTCACCGTACACATTGGTAGCTCGCGTCGTGCAAAGCTGCTTTCTAGCAACGGCCCGCGTATATATATATGGGATGTTTAATTTTGTGAAGAAGTGTTTTATTAAAGAAATGTTCTTTTAGTTTAGTGTAGTTTATAAATTTACTTTGGTGAAATAAATCAATACCACAATATTTTGTCTAAGCACAACATACGAACTACAGCCCTTTTAACGTCCCACTGCTGGGCACGGGCCTCCCCTCAATTCGAGGGGGGTTCAGGCCATAGTCCACGCTGGCCCGGTGCGGGTTGCCAGACTTCACACATCTATCGAGAACTAGTCAAGTTCCCTCAGACGTGCAGGTTTCCTCACGATGTTTTCCTTCCACGTTTCATAGCAAGTGATAATCTCGAATGAAAATGAGATTCGCACATAAACCCACAGGTGCGAGCCGGGGTTTGAACTTGCACACTTTGATGACAGCAGCAGTGGTAGCTTACTAAGTAGAACGTCCGCCTTGAACGCACGGGATGCAAGTTCAAATCCCGGGCGGCATTCTGAGATTTTTAAGTGCGAATGTAATTTTCAATATTGTTTACCGCTTGCTGAACGGTGAAGGAAAACATTGTGAGAAATCGTGCACATCTATAGAAACGCGTGTGAAGTTCACCAACTCGCACTAGGTCAGCCTGGTGGAGTATGGCCCAAATCTCCCTCGTATTGAGTGGGAATGTGCCCTGTAGAATGGAAATACGCTCCTATGACACTGGTACCAAAAATCCATCAGCGAAGTATGGATACACTAAAGTGCTCCTCTGCCTATCCCTTTGAGGAAGACAGGCGTGATGATATAACAAGATATTGAAATACTGAAACCTGTATTCTAACAGCTGCTAATTGTGTCTCCGCGGCAACTGGTGGCATTTAGCGATGGCAGTTATATTACACTAAATATGCGCTAAACTGACCCGTTTTCACAATAAACCCCTACGCATATAGGTGCGTCTAAACACGCGCGAGATTTCTATGGCTATACCAAAGGGAACTGTATTAACTTGTAGTAGAAGCACACTTTTCAACAAAATGTCATCGATGACTGGAGTGACTTTAGACCCGTGAATGCGTGTCTTTTCCCACAGAAATTCAACCTTTATTTATATTAACTTAGAGTACATTTTTCCGAAAAGTTATAGTTAATTCGCTGACCCCCGTTCGTTCCCTAGTATGACACAAAACAATGCGTGCAAACGTAACATTTTTCTGACATAAATGTACTATGTTTTACAAAATGTATTAGTGAAAAATACTTTATTTATATCCAAAATATAGGGTGAAAATCACATTTATCGTCCACACATTTAAAATAGATGAAATATTTGAATCACTCGCGTTATATTAATATAATTGCATAGTATTTAACGCTCAATAAAACATGTATCCGTGTAATTGATACAAATAATAACACTAATAAAAATTTGTACGGTATTTAAAATCGATTCGCGAATCACGCAAGGTGATTGGATGTATTTTATAAACTAGAAACTCACCACTGGCTTGGAGTTTTCTCTCTTGCGAATCGTCCGCGTCCATCGACGATTGCTTTTGGAAGAAACCCTAAAATTAAAAAGAATTTTATAGAGATCCAAATGTTTCGTGTGATACGTCGAAGATGTTCATGATTGAATGTTTATGGTATCCTGTACAGTTTTGGCAATCGATATCTACTCGCTGATTGGTTACATTAATCCAATCGATTATTATATCACTAAGATGGATTTAAGCTTAAAAGAGCTTGTCTGTTTTGAATAATTGATTTATTTATGTAGGTATGTATTAATACAAAACCCACCTGCATTTGTAAATTAGCTAAATCCTCTAAATTTTTCCTCATCAGAAGGTTTTGTTGTTCGAACTCCGAGACGCTGTTGGCGGCGCTCGAGGTCGTCGATTGTTCCTTGTCAACAAAAAAATGTAGATGCTTATCATTCATAAAATCTAATTTTACATTCTATTATAACCGCATGCCAGCGGTACATGTGCAGATGCTTGGATTATTGTCAATTTCAAAGAACCCCAGTATCCTACCTACTTGGGCGATTGTAATGTATCTGTCGTTCAAATTAAAAGGAAAACTTGGCCAGTTATTTGGTAGTTCTTTCTTTTTTTTTATTCAATTCCAATAACAAAATTCCAGTACCTCCGTCTGTTTGTATGCGAATGACGCAAACGGACACTATACTATTATTGGGTGGATTTTAATGGAGTTTTCGATACCATAAAAGGTTTCCGATGAAACATTTTAATGAAGTCCGAATAAATCAGATCAATTCGCAACGTGATCAGATAATAGATAAATAAAATGCTCACTTGTCCATCAGTATCTCTAGATATACTGAGATCGAGTGTTTGGTCTCCATCATCAGAACCGCTGCCATCTTCCTCTTGACCCTGAGATCTGTTGAACAGCCTCATCGACTGCTGATTTATTATTTGTAACGCTCTTTGTCTGAAAACAAACAAAAATGTAAGAACAATATTTCTATTTACCGTGAAATTCTGTTATTTAAGGCAATACAACTCATTTCTACCTTTGAGCTTCAATGTCATTGTCCGGAGTTTTCGGTGGTGTAATATTAGTTGAGCCTTCATCCTCAGTAGCTGATGATGATCTCCTCATGCTTCTCTCAGTCCCATCTTCCATACCTGAGTCATGCCGCCTTTTTAGACTCAGAGGCAGTTGTGTAAATGGTTTTCCTATAATTGAAAAGATATGTTAAAGCAATAAAAACCAATGGAACAGTATTTAAGTAAACATAATAGTCGTAAACCGAAGTTTATACTGATATATTTATAACAGTGTGAAGTTATTCAAATGTATTCACCTTGTAATGCTTCTAAAGCTCTTATCTGTCCACTTATAGCATCTGCTACCTCGTTGGACGATAATCCGTATATTCCGAGTAATTCTTTCATAGTGTTCATAGCGTAGTCTCTCAAGATTCTGTTCGTAGCGTTTGACGCGTCACCATTCTGCTGTGTATCAGTCGTTTCCATCTGTTCCTGGTTATCCTCCAGTCTCTCATTAGCATTTATATCCTGACCCTTCTCCTCGTCAGATTCCGAATGCCTTCTCCTCGGAGGCGAGTTAGTCTTAATTAATTGCGATATAGCGAAAGGATTTTTGGCACAGAAAGTTTTATTTTGTAAATTACTAAAGTTCAGTACGGTCCGATCCCTCTCGGCGCTCTGATTTATTTGTAAGCTATGTATATATGAGTGTTGAAATGAATCTACTTTCTTATCGTCGGGTAACCTATTTTGGTAATTTGAGTCTATGTTTTCATTCGAGTCCGTGCTTAGTCTTCGGCTTAAGTCGACGGCGCCTCCTTTTAGGAGACTGAAGTTCTTGACTCCAATTTTTGAATAATTCGCATCGTCCTTATCACATTCGTCTTCTGGTACCTGTTCAGGAGTCGTTCTATCGTTCCCATTGATGGGACTGCCTGTCTCGTCGCAGTTGCCTCTGTTGGAGTCATCGGAGAAGGCGCTTGCGTTGGGAGCACATCTAGGCTTGAAGTTCTTTCGTTTGTTTCTTTTTGGCATGTTGTAGTATGGTGACATGTCCGTGCTGAGGTCCTCCTGGTGTTCGGACGACTCCGGCCATGCTGTGACCTCATGGTGAAGGTAAAGCGGTTCCTCCGGCGCTGGTTGTAGTCTCTCATGTATAGATTCCTGGTGAGCGGCCATCGCAGTAGTCATCGCAGTGTTTGGACTCTTTCGAGGACCACAACCTGAAACGAGTCCGCGCTGCGAAAATAAACGTACCCGTTCAGTTTTATATAAACAATCAAATATAATTCAATACATTTTAGCGCTCAATCATAACAGTGATTCATTTTCGTTCAATTTAAATCGAAACAATGTGTTGAGAAGAAACAATAGTCTTTTGTTGACAATAAGATTAGCTGAATACTGTGGAATGTTTTGAATTTAAATTTTCTCTTCATTGTTTGGAAATAATAAATTTGATTAGTGCAACTTTATAACAGAAATAATGAATGTATGTACATGATGAATTTAACGGTATGCAGTTTATTACCTTGGGAATAACTTCATGGATCTATCATTTCTTAGTTGCCTTAATAAATATTTTAATCAGTCTTCGAGATCAGCCAATAACTGTGTATCATCTGTAACAAAAAAACACAACTATGTAAGTAAAACTGCCTCGTAAACTTAACGGCCAAACGAGTTCGTTTCGGAATTGAGTAAAATTATATATTACGAATAAATACACACGCTAGATAATGTAGTCCAGTCATTAATTCCATGTTATTACTATAAAATTACTTTTATAATGAAATGGAAGCTAAAAATCTGCGCAGACACGGAACATAATATTACAACAAAAAATTCTTCAAACATGAGAATTTCGCGTAAACCAATTTATAGTTTGTAAAAAAATACATTCCGTTTTCTGACCGAATTGACGTAATACACTGTAATTTAAAAATAATTATATGAAAAAAAAACCCACGGCAAGTAACACGCATCGATCAAGTGAGTCGGTATGAAATTAATTATATTCAACATATTAGATCTATTTTCGAGAAAACGAGATTGCTCCGAGCGAGGCGAGAAAAAAACGTGTATTCATGTCGAAATTGGTAACGTGGTTTGGGTGTACAATTACTTATTAAAAACTAATACAAAGATACGGCCTTCGACGCTCGCGGGTCACAATAACTATCGATCTCTCGTTATCGTCAAGTTGAACGTCTCGGAATTGGTGTGTTTACCCTACATTTGAATTTCGAACGTATACTTTTTAAAACATGATGTTGATTAATGTCAGCGGTTTATTAGATCGCTGTGGGCAAAATGGCGGTCATTTCTAACATTACACATGGAACGGAACAGTTACAGCGTTTAGGATGTGTCTAGAAATTACTAATTTGATTTGATATTATGAATTTAAGTCCTAAATCCTTGTCTGTTAGAGTCTGAAACTAAATGCATTTCGTTTCAAATCCGAAACATTATGTTAAAGTACTAGAGATGTATCTTTATATCAACACGCCTGTATTCCCCGAAGGGGTAGGTCGAGGTGCACTGCAGTGCGCCCACACTTCGCCGATGTATTTTGGTCCCAATGTAATACGAGGCGAGCCTATTGCCATTATATCGGGCACATTCTCCTCAATACGAGGGATATTTGGGCCATAATATGGCATGTTATGGCCACGCTGGCTCAGTGCGGGTTGGTGAACTTCACACGCCTTTTCTACAGACATGCAGGTTTCCTCACGATGTTCTCCTTCACGGATTTCAAGATTCAAAAATGTATGTAATGAAGTTAAAATACAGATTTTGCTACAACAGCTGTAGGTAAGTAAGTTTACAAAGTATAATTTAAGTTTTCGTCATCTGTCATCTGTATCTCCGGTATTACAATATGTGAATGATCTAATAACACCACATGTTCCGTATGTAAATTGACAAAAAAATTATGATTTTGTTAGCGTCTGTTTGAATCATCAGCTTTACTGAGCACGTATTCTGAAAATGTTATAATTTGATTGTAACGACAGCTGGCCGGGATATATTTTTAATGAACTAACTCAACAATCTCAACTAAGTGTTGGATTAAAACGAAATATGTTTTAAAACCTTCGTACGGGTTTCGTGGTGTATATTTTTGTTTGTAGGCAAGTTTCTGGTTGTTACGGCGACAGTTACCGAATGACACTTAAGTCAATTCTGCTCCTAACCGTTGATATTCATGCTTTCATAAAGGAGTTTTATATGTATCAGCAGACAATAGAGAGACAAACTTTGAGTTCGATAAAGTTTAATATACATCGCCATTTGTTTTGGAAACTAGTTCACTGTCGAACACCAGCAAATGGTTTGATATTTTTGAGTTTAAAAAAAGTTTTGTTTTTCTGGGTCAAATTTCAAATGCTCCGCTTAGCACAATTATTAATCATGACCTGCCTAAACAACTGTACTATGAAAACTGTGTTAGCCATTTTACGTAACGAGAAGTTTTGCAATTTTAATTATAAAACTAATAATTATATCGTGCAAGAAGCACAAAATATTAATTTTAAACATGCCATGAATTATTAATTTCAAATGAGTTTAAAATCTAGTGGACGATATTTGGTCATCTCACCCTACAAGCGGGCCACTGTTGACAGTTCCATACTGTCAATGTCGCATCTAATCGTGACCAATATGACAACTAGTGACGCGACACTATCGATATTTGAATCGATTCCCGACTCGATATTTTGGTCCATGCATGCATGTTGAATTTCTCGGAACGATTATGTAATTATGTAACGTAACATACGGAGTTATGTCTATTTATTTAAAATAGAATGTCTACCATAGTATATCGATTACCTATATACCGACAATTATACATAAAGGTATATATAGTGGTAGCCTCGCGGGCAAGAACGCCCGTCTTGAACGTAAGGGGTGCAAGTTCAAATCCCAGGCCCGCACCTCTGAGATAATTTTCATGTGCGAATGTCATTTTCAACAATGATTACCACTTGCGGAACGGTGAAGGAAAACATCGTGAGGAAACCTGCACGTCTATAGAAAGGCGTGTGAAGTTCACTAACCCGCACTGGGCCAGCGTGGTGGACTATGGCCCAAATCTCCCTCGTATTGAGGGGGAATGTGTCCGGTATAATGGCAATAGGCTCGCCCCCTATTACATTGGGACCAAAATACATCGGCGAAGTGTGGGCGCACTACAGTTCACCTCTGCCTACCCCTTCGGGGAATACAGGCGTGGTGATGATGATGATGATGTAGATGTATATATAGGTACATAATGATAAAAGGGTAGACGTTTAAAATCTACCAGTCCGTTTCCTACATCAATTGGTATGATTTAAAACACTCGCGCAGGTGCCAGAATCGAACCCCCTTGACATCATATCAAAAATACCTACTATCCTGCTACAAAATGACATCAGTCATCAATAAACAAATCATTCAAAGGGCGTCATTATCCTCGGAACGACAAATGCAATATTAACATCCACTTTAAAGGCAGAACCTCACCATTTTCGACACAGCCTTGATCGGAACAATATCCAATAATAACAATAAAACGAACGCAATGCGCGCGCTTTATTAATATTGATCGGGATTCATGATGGCGGCCAATATGGCGGCCGCGCTAACGGAAGTGGATTAAATCAAATGGAGAATACAGTTTTCTATGTGATCCAGATATAATATACTTAACATCACACCAGACCGTGTAGCAAGACCGTGTAGACATAAGTTTTATCTCTTTCAACTGTCAGATTTGTCCAGAAAATTACGTCACACCGAGGCATTTGCAGTACAAAAAGTTGAATGTGACGTCATTTTATCGTCCTATGGAGTAGACATAGATGCACATTTATTCTTAAAAGTAAGGCAGTTGCTGAGCGCAAAAAAAAGTTTGCTCAACCGTTAATCTATGAAACTAAGGATCCTAGAGCCGCCTAAAGTTAAGCTCAGGCAACTCTAAACTTACACATTTGACAGCTGTCAAGCAGTGCGAATGTATTAGTAATTATAAAACATCAGAAACCGCCATCTTTATCACTGTCATCACCCATTTTTATTTATAATGTGTATTTATTGAATTTGTCCTTGCTATTAATTATTTGACATTAGCATAAATAGCGCTCATCATTTTTTATCTTATTCCATTGAACTTCATTTTTTCACTAATTTTGTAAAAACAGAAGAACGATTATAGAAAAAATATTCTTATGTGTCGTCTAGTGAAAACCTAATGGTGGAATGGAATTTGTCGCTTAGGCATAGCTTTACTTGTTGTTAGTGGAAACAAGCGTACCTAAATAGTGAAAAAATGGGTATTGGTTACTATCGTAACCAATATTTCTCATTATTACTCGATCGGCTGATTACGTAACGTGTATCTTAATCTTATCTTTTATATCATAATTGCATTATTATTATTATAAAAGGATAATTGTGCAATACATGAATTTAAAAGGTTTAAGTTAATTATAACGCGGCTTGACCTTTGCCACCGGTTTCGTGAAGTAAATAGCCGTTTTGATTGTTCATGTCTTGTTACATGGACAATAGGCCACTTTATGGTCAGTGCACACTACCGCTTTACGGTTATATGGATTAAAACGTGAAAAGTAACAGTTATTTAAAAACAAAACAACAAAAAGTTATTTAAAAAAAAGTAGCAAATAAAAAAATGCAATTACTATTCGAATCACGAATTACTTTTTCAAATTTTGCATTTCGAACGTTCCATTTAATTCGGGTATTCCATGTTTATTGTTTCGGGAATTTTAAATTTAAATATGGAACACAAAGCTCGTAGAGTGTATCAAATATAGACCTGGCATTAAATTTAAATTAAATTGCTTTAATCTGTACACGTGTTTAATGCAATATGTGTGTACCACTAAGAATAATTTGGTACCAGTAAAACTACAATAGATATCATTGAACCGCATTCTTTGGTTATTAGAACTACGGCACAAGGTTCCAACGAGCCAGCACCCGACCCATGTATGTTTTTGTTGCATTGCACAACATACATCGATACCGTCAGCATAAAAAACCATAGATTATAGTATTAAATAATGAATACTTTTTTAATTCCTCATTAAATGAAGTAAGTTCTAATAAAAAGTTTGTGTTGTCTGACTCCTTTATATGCAAATAACTACAGAGTTTTTTTTATTAAATACAGTAAAAAAAGAAAGACTACAAACATGTTTTGCACTTAAAATAATTGCTATTTAAACTCATAACTCAAAATTATATATCAAATGTTTTGACAGAATGAACGGTTAAATAATAGAATTAACTATTTATACTTGAGTAAATTGACGGGAGACACGATGACCTCACAAATGGTTAGAGTGAGAGGTAGATATATAAGTAAAATAATAAAAATAACCATATTTACAGAAGTAAACGACCGGATTGTAAGGCACAATACAAAAACGCTAGTCGGTATGTCATTAATCATTTTGCATTTGTTACTAAAATGTACGACGATGTATTCATCTTGGCTTATCTCGCCGCCGAGCTTGAGTTATTATGTATTTCAAATATGCGGCTCGATTTCATCTTAAATACGTAAAAAGATGAATGCTAAATACGTTGATTTATTTATGAAAAAAAATGCGTTGTTGTTTACTGTTGTGTAGTGTAGTGCTTTGCGATTTCATCTCAAATTATGTTCTTTGATATCTATTTTCACTAAAACTTAGAAACGCCTAAAATAGACACCAAGCTAAGGCGACACCCAGCGAATGTAAAAGTGATGAAATATAGATTAAGCATATAATTAATTTTAGGAGTTTTTTTCTTAATGAAATCTTTTACATGCTACCAGTACCAATATAATAGGATATAAAACTTCTTAACAGAGATATTAAGAGTTTTAATTTGGCAAATGTTAAGCCGACAGCTGGCCGTTATAATACCAAGCCATTTTATTAATCTAATAAATAGGTACATAATACAGTTAACCTTGCAATACTTTGCATTTTTGTAGCTATTTAAAGATTCAGTGAATGAAACTGGAAAGATTAAACCTTGTACGATAATTAGGAGTGTAGGTGGGACAGGGAGGCCTTTGCGCAGCAGTGGGACGACCCAGGCTGAAGAAAAATAAATAAAAGATACTTTTATAACGGGTTAACTCATCTTAAAAATCTCAAAACGTTAGCAACAAGCGTACAGTTTTTAATCAATAAAAACAATATTTATACCCAAGTCACCAACCCACACTAGTTTAAGAAAAAACACAACACTTAATTACATGCAGAGCTAAACAAAAACGTGCCCTGAGGCTAAATTATATAAATTATCACATAAAACTCGCCGATTTTTATAATATAACAACCGAAATGTTACTTATTGTCTGTCCGTCAACGTCTGTTAAAAATGAACGAGCATTTTTTACTATTTTTACTAATTTATTAGTTACAGTGTAGTCGTTAAGATGTTTTGTTACTGATTAATAAGCTTAAAAGTTGGCTTAGGGGATTTTAATTATGGGCCCTGTCTAGTTTGTACATATGAGGATATGAACAACAAAAACTACAAATAACGTTTTTTTTTACAAAAAAACAGTGACAACCTATCGCAATGCACGCTTTGCAGACAAAGTGTGCGGGTTTGAACCCCGGCTGGTACTTCTGGAATTTCATTTGAAAATCTCATTTTCATTCGAGATGATAACTGGCGAAGGAAACCTGCACGGCCTAGGGAACCTAACTATTTATCAATAGACGTGTGAAGTCTACCAGTTTGGTGGACTATGGCCTGAATCTTCCTCGCATCGCGGAGAGGTCACTACTCGATAATAAGACGTCAATAAGGCTAATTATTGTTATTATTTATTAAAAAACAGAGCAAATACATGTGCATCGTTAGTTAAAATTTGTTTATGGAAAGATAAGACTAGTTACGCCTACACACCTGACTCGATCTAATTAAATTATAATATCGATTTAAAATCGACGAAGTCGATCGCTCTTTTGATAAGAATATTGAGTTTTCGATCCGGAGCTTATAGACGTATGAACGGCTACGTTATTTTGTGATTAATTACTAATAAGGAATCATGATCAGTTTTTATTTAAACATAGTTTGACTGACTTAAAACCTTGGTTGGTACTAAGAAAAATTAATATCCAATAACTATAAAAAATAATCAATTACAATAGAAAAAAAATCTGTTCGTAATGTTGGTACCTCCGTAATGTGTTATTAAGCCATAAACTATAATAAAACTAAATTCAAAAAACACGAAACGTTCGAAATTTAACTGTCTCAGTCCACGGTTCGGACGGAAGCCGAAGATAACTCAAAGGCGCGTATTCTACAAGCGATCATTATAGGCCGTAAAGTCACCAATAAAAACGATTAGCGTCGGATTTGAATATTCAAATATCGAACGCACCGCTTCCAAAATGTGAATGAAATTTGTTACCGTTGATCAAGAGCGATTTAGATAATAGACACACATTCTTACAAGCATATTAGTTCATAGTCGCGTTGTAAAGTTGTAAATTACTTTTATTGGATGTGACATTAATAAATAAGAAGCAGTAATGTTATAAATCAAAATAATTAAAATTTTATATTCATTGAAAGTATATAAAAAATCAGTTAAAGTAAAAATATTTTACGTCAAAAAGAATTCGACCACCTACAAATGTTCGTAGCGTCTACGAGATTCGTAGCTCTACGCGCACCCGAGGCGGAACTGCGCGCACGCAAGCTTTCTCGCTTGTTTGTCATCTATTGAACTTTGATAAGATGAAACCAACAATATTATAATTGATGGCATTTTATTTTATAGCGCTTCTATTTTCTTCAACAGTAGATTACAAAATTACATTAATTTAAGTATTAATGTTGTTTTGCCATAAGCAAAACCAAATTTCGTTATTAATTAACTATCAGATAATATTTTATCAATTTATTTTAATTTACGGCAAAAAATACAAAGTCGCTACCTAAAAATATAATATTTTATTCGCATTTTTGGAAATAGTGACACTGGAGTAATTTATTAAAGATAGCAATTCAGATTGGTGGTTCTAATTGGTTAACTGTTTTTGATTCGGAGTATATCATAGCTGTCAACTGGAAAATAAAATAAGTGTTTATTGCGAAGTTAATAAATATAATTCTTTGAAAATTCCAAGATCCGGTAATACGTCGAATCGACGCTCAGACCCCGCGCGCTCCTTATAAGCTCTTAGTTTAATGCGTCTAGAGGCAAGTAGGTCCAAGACTCTTAATCAAAGGAGGCTGAAAATCGACCCCAATTTAAATGAGGATATGCTAGTAAATACAAGAGAACATAATTTGCACCATACAGTTTAATTTCATATGAAATATTATCTGTTCTGATTAATTATAACAAATTAGTGCGTTAACTGACTAACACCGGACATCATAACTCAGTACTACCAACGTAACATTAGTAGTCCCTTACAATGTTAAGAAACAAAAAAGTCAACGTTCTAAAATTAAAAAAAACAGCGTTCGAATTATGATTTAAAACGTGTTCCGGTGAAACTGGCCGTCGCGGCGGTATCTAGCGTATACATGCGGGTAATGAATGAAGACACGGGAGCGACTTGGACTTTAGGGATTGAGAAAATTTTTGTAAGTTCATAAGATATCATTTTGAATTAGAAAAAAATGTATTGTCCAAGCTTGTGTTCTGCTTTTGCATGAAAACAGTCGTGACTTTACAGTGCGTCTATTTTCCTCGTACGCTAGCTAATGTCAATTACAATCGAAGTATATTTTCGAATGTCACTTTGATTCGTTGTTGGTTGAAATATTTTATTAATTTATCACAAAGTCAATCAAATAAACGTATCATAATAGAATATAGATAGTCACAATTGTAAAGGTGTTTAAAATGTGAACGGCAATGAATAAAATATTTTTGTATGATCAAGCAATAAAAGCTCAAGTAATTTATTCAAAGCTCCAATGTCCGCTTCGCTCGAGTGTCTAACGAAGATAGTGTACTTTATAATAATATAATGTTTCAAATATTTCAAGGCTAACCGTTCTCAGCTGTCAATCATAATAAGCTTGTTGTCTCTGTCTAACACGTGTATTTTGGGTATACGCTGTTTCATTCGTGCATACGCCGCTGATCGACCGCCGCGAGTTTATTTGGAAACTATCTTACGTTTGTCCGCGGCTTTGCCCGCGTAGCCATTGACTTTATTTAGCTCGTTTAAATTAATCTTCGACAATCCACACGTTCTGTTCAGTTTACTATACAATTCTCGTTGCATATACAATGCGCTTTGTTAATGTTATCAACATATACCTTCACTGTTGTGACATGTTGGCATATTTGCTGTCGTTATTTTTAACTTTAAAGGTCCCATAAAACATAATACATCAACACGCCCGTATTCCCCGATGGGGTAGGCAGAGGTGCACTGCAGTGCGCCCACGCTTCACCGATGTATTTTGGTCCCATTTAATAGGGGGCGAGCCTATTGCCATTATACCGGGTACATTCCCCCTCAATACGAGGGAAATTTGAGCCATAGTCCACCAAGCTGGCCCAGTGCGGGTTGGTGAACTTCACACGCCTTTCTATAGACCTGCAGGTTTCCTCACGATGTTTTCCTTCACCGTTCAGCAAGTGGTAATCATTGTTGAAAATGCCATTCGCACATGAAAATTATCTGAGAGGTGCGGGCCTGGGGTTTGAACATGCACCCCTTACGTTCAAGGCGGGCGTTCTTGCCCACGAGGCTACCACTGCTTACAATAGATTCCCATAATAGATTATAAATTAGTATCAATAGCCCGTTATTACAAAGTTGGCGTTAATTTTCAACAGAATATATTGTAAATGCTACGAGAAAGTATAGTAGAGGAAACTAAACGCGCGGGTTGATAGGTTTTTTTTTAAATCAACATACAGACACGATTACCTTACAACTTTATAATAACTTAGATTTGATTTTAAATGTTGGATGAATAAGCATTATTGTCTCACGGAACACGTTCTTTTTTTAAATCTTCGACTACTGGCTTTTGTCCTCGTTTTATTATTTTTATTGAAATTTTGTGCCTCCAAGATTTATAAGATGTGTGTTTTTTTTTTTAAGTTTTTTTTTAAATTCGTTATTTAAATGACGTTCGATTCGATCGCGAGAAATGTTTTTGGTTCCCATAATTATATGTTTTTCTTGATAGGTATTGTATTGTTATTTGAGATGCTATTGACCTGAGCCACCACTTTACATCTTATAACGAGATTGCTTTAATCTTACTTCAGATTATTTTAAAGGTTATTTACTTACTAAGTTAGATATGGAAGCCCATTTTAGAACCTTTTCGGAATATCCTCTAGCCTGGGTGCAATTGAGAACTTCCCCAGTCTATGTACGGTACCCCTATATTACCGTACTACATAACATTGCTTAGTTTGAAATCTAATTGACTCAAGCGACACTTTTAGGCGATATTGACTAATATACATATTTAGAACTAGCAATTTTTTCAGCGTCCAATGAGTATGCTTTCCTGAAGAGTAAAAACCGGTCAAGTGCGAGTCGGACTCGCGCACGAAGGGTTCCGTACCATTATCTATAAAAACAGCAAAAAAATCACGTTTCTTGTATAGGAGCCCCCTTAAATATTTATTTTATTCTGTTTTTTAGTATTTTTTGTTATACCGGCAACAGAAATACATCATCTGTGAAAATTTCAACTCTCTAACTATTACGGATCATGAGATACAGCCTGGTGACAGACGGACGGACGGACGGACAGCGAAGTCTTAGTAATAGGGTTCCGATTTTACCCTTTGGGTACGGAACCCTAAAAAAAATGTGGCTTCAATCAAATAGCCTTTCACCCCTCGATACGATGAGTACGTTTTGTCTGGCATATCGCCGTTTATATTTTTTTAGAAAAGATAATTTCCGAAATTTACCGATGGCGGAAATCGAACCCGCCACCCCTGGAGCGTGCGGCCTACTCTCAAGCCCACTCGACCAAGCCGTCTTTAATACATCATCATCACGCCTGTATTCAATCCCCTCAATCAGAATCAGAATATTTTTTATTCATATAAACCAATACAGGCACTTATGAATCGTCAATAACTAGTAAAAATAGTAGCTCTACTACCCATTCGGAATGCATTTCCTATGGAGAAGAATGGGCAAGAAACTCCATGGTTGCTTTTTTCAAATAAGGATTTACATTTTTGTGTTTTTCTTAATTTACAATTATACAATATAAAGTTAATGAGGCTATAATTCTCAAAACACAATTAAATCACTACAATAACTACGATTTGTACAAGATTTGAAGGTAGGAAGGAGGAGGAAAACGGAAAAAAATAGCTAAAATCCCTTAAATGAGTTCCTGTGGAGTCGGACCAGCACCTGACCAAGCGTGTTTATCCTCTAAATAATCACCTATTGTGTGGTATGCATAATACCAGGGGTAATTTGGGCCATAGTCCACCACGCTGGCCCAGTGCGGGTTGGTGGACTTCACACGCCTTTCTATAGACGTGCAGGTTTCCTCACGGTGTTTTCCTTCAACGTTCAGAGAGTGGTAATCATTGTTGAAAATGACATTCGCACATGAAAATTATCTCAGAGGTGTGCGGGCCTGGGGTTTGAACTTGCACCCTTTACGTTCAAGGCGGGCGTTCTTGCCCACGAGGCTACCACTGCTATCAATACCTTTTAAATTTGCTGCCGTCTTTAAATGCCTATTAAATGCAAACAATTAGTCCTCCATTTTGTTTATGTAATGAGACACGATGGATTCGAATCAGGAATTCGTTCAGGAATCTGTTAAGTCTGTTTATTTGAACTCAAGTCTGCAAGTCGGCAGTCTTTAAGTCTGCGCTCAGCGTCTGCCTACCCACGTGCTATATCTGATTACATTGTTTATATGGAGTTTGCTTAATAGCGTTTGAAGCCAGTGGAGCGTGAAAACTCATGTTTGCCAAAATGTACTCTATTAACTTATTAATGAAGCACATATTGCAACGAAACGTAGACAAAGGCGAGGGACGAATTTCGAATCCATTTCTCCCGCGCACTTGAGCGTCCAAACCAAGCGTCATTTTTTTACCAATACCAAAATGAACTGTATTGACTAGTGGATAAAGTTCATTCTTCATCGGAATGACATTGACAGCGCGAGCGAATTTTTACGGGGCGTCGCGTGGATTTTACCACCGAAATATAATCTTTAATTATATTGACACAGAGTTCCTTTTGGTATTACTTATAATTTTGACGCGAGTTTTTATTTATATTGATATAGCATACATGATCATAAAGTCAAGTTAATTCGTTCGCGTCAGTGTATGCAAAGCAATTACAGTCGAAAATAATTTTATTGTGAGCCCCCATTCCACTTAATCTATGCTTTTAATTCTTAAAACATATTAAGTACATTGTAAGGAGATACAGAATTTAATCCGAGACGGGGACCACCGAAGCACCGACCCACCGCATTCTATAACAAAATCCTACGCACAAATCTGCGAATCGAGCGCGTAACATAACACTATAACAGTTCTTGTAAACAACAAAATCTGTTATTGTTAATATAACAGTCCGGACCTTAAGTTACTCCGTTCGTTAGTTCTCGGTAACAACGTATTAAAACAACAAATTTTTATCTCGAGATATTAAAAATGATTTCTAAGAATAATCGATTGTATTTCAAGGAGGGTAAAGTTTAATTTAGTGTTGAATGTTTAGATTAATGACTGCAATCATTTTAGGTGTCAAATTTTTGAAATTGGAACTTCGAATAATAATTGGACGAAGTTAGGCATTAAGGAACCAATCCATAAATTTAACAAAAATTAGTTGAAGTCCTATACGAGGACTTTTCAGTCAACAAAAAAGATTTCATCAAAAAATAAAAACACAGCATTTTTATCACCTAGGTTACAATACATTATCGAACTTCAAGCTGCCATCTCAAAACTGACTTGACGAGGATTGGATCCTTTTTGTTTAACTACATCCAACTATTTTATTATTGCCGAATAATTTATTATTCGAAATTTAAAATTTGAAACATTGACACAACCACAAAGAGTCCAGTAAATTACCGTAATATTGCATTAGCCTATTAGCTTTCTCCGTGCGTCGCAAATATTTTAATATTAATTATACCTCAGAAGTACTTCAGTGTCGATTAGTTAGAACTTATCACTGCAGACATACGGCACATGTATTTAATATTAAAAACCTTAGTTTTCCACCTGAGCAAGACATTTTCCTGTCAGCGAAGGACTCGGGGACAGGCAGACACATCGAAATGCGTTGCGTTCGCAAAATGTGCATAGAATTAATAAGTTTATATTATTATGTCGATATCAGTATGGAGGTGTTTTGTATTCAATTGGACCTATATTGGACGGAATAACACCTACTTACCTAAATATTGTATGCAGTGGAACGGACGCGCTATGTATGGTCCGTTGAAAACTGTACCTACTTCAAGTGTCGTACATTTAATAGAGTACCTACTCTGTACACCAGGGGTGGAAGTCTGTAAACACTATCGTTGTGGTTTTGCTATGACTTCATATTTTAAGGCACGAAAACAACATGTTTTATCAATGGTAGATAAAATACTACCGATGGAGACATTAGACATTGTCTCCTTGAAGCTATTGGACTAGTTATATTCTAGCTACTCTTGATAAAACATGTTGTTTTCGTGCCTTAAAATATGAAGTCATAGCAAAACCACAACGATAGTGTTTACAGACTTCACCCCCAGTAGTTGTAGCCTGAGCGTGTATAATGCTGGGGCATGCTGGGTATATTTCCTAGGTATCCTTTCAAACTTCATGTTGTTTCAGAATGTTTCAATTGGGAGACCAATTGCCTACTACAATATAATATGGGCGGCGTTGATCACTTACCATCAGGTGAAACGTCTGCTCGTTTGCCTCCCTATCTCATAAAAAAACAAAAATGTACGTCAGCCAATCCCTTTGAAATTGGATTTCATTACACTTTAATCAATCCTTCGCTGACCCAACGTTCGTCATTGTTTAAAATAATAACCCACACAACATAGTTTCTTCTTCTCAGTAACACAGACGAGATAAATAATAAATATTTGTTTAAAATGTCAATGGTTATATTTATACGAAATTAAACAAACTCGAGACGCGACGCGAGATTCGATTGCAGTTCATAACAAATAACTTGATTCTTGTTGATTTCTGATGTTGCATACACTGAACCACGGTAATTAATATTACCGTGCCTGAACACACTGGTGCGAGCGAATTTAGTCGGTGCTAAATCATGTGTGTATCTGCCTAGTATGTAGTAGATTGGCACCTACTCCAAATGTAATAAATGATAAGGTTATTTGTAGCTTTTTAGTGCACCTAGGGGTTTGAAGTCAGTATATGTGTTTTTTTTTTAATGTTGACATTCAACCCTGTAGAACATATGTCAAAAAAACAGTAGCCGTCGCGGGACTCCTGGCAGATGTGAAACATTATGTTATTTAGAGTAGAGAGTGAGAAGCGTCGTAGCGGCGTAGTGAGCGGAGTCAGCCGGTGGGAGGAGTCTAAGCGGCGGAAAGAGCCGAGGAGCCACGGAGCTGCTCGAAGTTTTCGCATCACGGCATCGCGGCATCAACAGTTGCTCTCACTCGCCAAGCGCGATGTTTCACATCAAAATTGTGTGTTACTATTGTAACAATAATACTTTAAGAGGTGGTGGTAAGATCCTATAATCTAATGCACACGAGCCGTCACATAGCGATCGGCTTACTGCATCAGACGTATGTCAGTCGCTCCGGTTTCCAAAATTTCGCCACACACGTAGATAAAGTGTAATCTACTTATAATATGCTATAGAAATTGAGTAACGAACAATTTGAGAACTGGTTCTTGGACCCCCGAGATCACTGAAGAATGGTGATGAAAGTATGGTACTTAAATAATAATACATCATCACGCCTGTATTCCTCGGGGTAGGCAGAGGAGCACTGCAGTGCGGCCCACAATTCGCCGATGTATGTTGGTCCCAATGTAATAGGGGGCGAGCCTAATGCCGTTATACCGGGCACATTTTCCCTCAACACGAGGGAGATTTAGATTTTTGATTTTCACCACGCTGGTCCAGGGTGGGTTGGTGAACTTCACACGCCTTTCTATAGACGTGCAGGTTTCCTCACGATGTTTTCCTTCACCCGTTCAAAGCAAGTGTTAATCTCGGATGAAAATGCGATTCGCACGTAAACCCAGAGGTGCGGGCCGAGGTTCGAACCTGCACACTTTGATTGCAAGGCGTGCGTTCGACCACTCGGCTGCCACTGCTGCAAGTATGATACTTATCCTTTTCATGTGCGAATGTCATTTTCACTAATGATTATCAATTGCTGAACGGTGAAGAAAAACATCGTGAGGAAACCTTGCACGTTTGTATACAGGGTGTATCAGAAGTCCGAAATAATACTTTGGGTACATATACGGTAGCTCATATGTGGATGGTTAGTGAAGACAGTTTATATCTAACTATCATAGTTTCTGAGTTATAGACCTTTGAATATTTGACACAGGTATCGTGTTCTGGCCTTTGGGTACATCCATAACCCTACTCAGCAGTGTAAACTACATTTATGAGGGCCGACTACCAATATTTACTAAACAGAACATGCATGTTTTACATATGACTCGAGATATTACGGGTTATAGAAATTGACGTCGAAAAAAAAGTTGGAAGAACATGGTCGAATTTCGATGAAATTTTTATACCATTCAGTTGTATACTCGATACTGATGCAAACGACAAAGTATTATTTCGGACTTCCGAAACATCCTGTATAGGCGTATGAAGTTCAGCAAACCGCACTGTGGACTATGGCCCAAAATCTCCCTCGTATTGAGGGAGAATGTGCCCGGTGTAATAGCAATAGCGCCCTATTACATTGGGACCAAAATACATCGCGAAGTGTGGGCGCACTGCAGTGCACCTCTGCCTACCCCTTCGGGGAGTGCAGGCGTGATGTTGATGTTAATAAAGACTTGTATAAAATTACCGTTTGTATTGCGGCCAACACGGCAACAACTAACTAATGATGTTAAATAAAAAGCTTGTAATTACTAATTGCCGATGTTTTCATTGCGGTAAAAATGAGTAGCGAATTAAAACGCTTTGTCTTAATACTAGGTCACGCGAGGCAAGTCCATAACGGTGATAGTATCCATGTTAAGTCTAATTGAGTTCTGTATCGTTGGTACATTCATTTAAATTTATAATCTGTTTTTTTAGCCTAGATAAAACTTAACATGGAGATAAAAAATATTTTTTATTAAACGTGCTCATGTTCCGCGGAGGATTGCTCATAGTTAGGGCCCATGACTTATGACATATTGACTCTCGACTGACAAGGAGTTCGGTCTTGTTGGTTTCCTCTATTATCGATCAAATTTATTTGATTTATAATTTGGGATTCTAAACAATTCCGAAGGTCAGTGGTGGGACCCTTTCTCTACTATTGTATTATTAAAATTAATAAAAAAAAAATAAAATAAAAAAATAAAAAATGGAATCCTCATTTTCCTTGGGCATTTTCCTTGAGAAGAACTTTACCAAATACTTTTAAATACTTTGTAAAGGTTCCTTACGGAAATAATTAGTGTTCTTACATTTCGCGGATACGAATTCGCGAGCTAAGCTAATTGTAAAATAAAATTTACGACCAGGGACATCATCTATATTCGAGATATGTCGAAAAACTACGACCAATTTGACGTTTTGTTTCGACATGTCTCGAATAGAGATTGATGTCTATCAAACGAAAATCGGGCCCCTGAATAAAGTTTGGACATGACAAATACCCAGCAGTACGTGGAGCCACAATTTAAACAACAGATGAAGAAATTCCAAGCGAGTTTCAAGATTACAATTTCGAGTGGCTAGATAATTCACTATTTAGCATACAAAGGAGAATTACCGTCTCGCTGTGCGTCCGTGTGTCACACAGTTTATATATAAGAGGCCACGCCTTGTAGCTGTCATATGTAGCCTAATTAGGCATGAGTTGTTAGGCAACTGTTAGATTCATACGATATTACGTGCTGTATCGGTTAACAGAAATATTTTTTTCAAACTTCTTCTGTGAAATCTTCGTAGACTTAACATATTCATTGAACTTTATAATTTTTTTTATAATAATTATAAGAAAGACGTGTGAATTTCACCAACTCGCACCCGGCTAGCGTGGTGGACTGTGGTCCTAATCTCTCTCATATTGATGGGGAACGAATAGAATAGAGCAGAATGGGAATAGGCTCGCTCTCTATTACTTTACACTGTAGTGCATATCTGCCTACCCCTTCGGGGAAAACAGGCGTGATTGTGTATTTATTTTATAAGACACTTATAACTGTATTTAATATAACTTGTCAATGCTAAGTCTATGCTGTATTATACATGATTGAGACATTAGACGTCACAGTTCACGCCCTAATTACGACGCACAGTGCGAGTGTGATCATTAACACTACATAAAACCTCTAATTCTCTTAGTTACATACATCATCACGCTTGTAATCCCTAGAGGAGTAAGCAGACGTGCACTTGACTTTGGAGGTACATTTTGGTCCCAAAAGGAGCGAGCTTATTGCAATTATACCGGGCACAGGGTCTCTCAATACGAGAGAGATTTTGGGCCTTAGTCCACCACGCTGCCTCAGTGGGGGTTGGTGAACTTCACACGCATTTAATTAGATACTGTTTAACTTTTTATTTTAATAATTAATATTACATGCACGGAGACGCCGTCAAAATAAATTGGTTTGTGACAATTCCACGGATATTCTTTAATAAAATTGTTTTAAAACCTCGTAAAACACAATCTAATAAAATTAAAAAGGAAACGTTGGACGATTGAATAAAAAGTGGGACTGTCATCGCGCGTCCATAGACAATAAAGAATATAGACGTATATTTGAATAGACGCGATCACCAGGAAGGCGGCCGCTACTACGAACTGGTATCATTAAATTCCTAACACTTTCTCATTTAAATTCATAAATATCCGGTGTAAGTGTATTGTTATTGCTACACACGTCACGTCCGACCGATTGCACACACACACATACCTACAGACACACATTTCACACACACATACCTACAGACACACATTTCGTATGTGAGTATTAGCGCACTTCATAAACCATTGAAGCTATCGGTATAAATCATAGCCTATATGTAGATATATTATAAATGTGAAAGTTTGTGAGGATGTTACGCTTTCACGCAAAAACTACTGAACGGATTTTGATGAAACTTTACAGTATTGTTGCTTATACAGCAGAATAACATACGTGTATAAACATTAATACTATAAAGTTACATCAAAATTCGTTCAGTAGTTTTTGCGTGAAAGAGTAACAAACATCCATCCATCCACAAACTTTCACATTCATAATATTAGTAGGCATATAAGGATAGGATGATTCAAATAACTGACGTTCTACACAATTCTAAATTTAAACTTTGTGATGTTTTTTCTTTTATAACCGCTTTCCATAGAGTTTAAAAAATATCGGTTTATTGAAATGACAGCTGTCAATCTTGACTATAGAGTAGCGCATGCTACTTCATTACAGATTATGTTTACTTATTTATAGTTTGTATTTTATGATGTGTTCGTCATTATATATGTGTATAAGGTAATTTGTTAGGATATAATGAAATATACAGGAACCACAAGCTTCGTGTTGTAATAAACCATGTGATGTAATTCTAACTAAAGTTGTGTCAGTCAAAACATTACACCAAATCGGGTCTTACGTAAATATATGTGTGACAATTACTTAAAAAAATCTCACTATTGCGGCGAAATCACGAAACGTATCTATCAAAATGTATGTTTTTACCAGCAATTGACAATTTTATTACTAACACATCCGCAACTAGTGTTATAAAAATCGCAAGTAGGTCATTGTGTAACCGTTATCGAACATAACTTGCAATGATACAAGATTTGTAAGTCCCGACTAATAAAAAAAAATATCAGCGGAGATCTATTCAATATTTTGCAAAACGGTTTCGACTACACTATCCCAGTATATTCAGACCCCATGTGCCATAAAGGCATGCAGTATTGGAGGTCAAGTTACGTTGGCCCATACGCAATGTATAGTAACAATGAATTCCATTTGCTACACAATAGAGCACACACGATTCCAAATTCAAATTTTAACTTTATAAAAAGACTACGTACGGTAGAGTTGTGGGGAGTGACGTTCCAATCGAGTAATTGTGTTGCCCGTCGAGTAGGCACTCGAATGAGAATCGAGTTTTTATTTTTTATTAAGATTTTTGTCGTCTATCGGAAACCGCTAATTCATACCAGATATAAGCTATGGAGTTACGCAAACAAAAGTAGCACTACTGCCCAATTTAAAAATCGATCAAAATTGTTATTACTACAAAAAAGAAAGTTGTGAAGCCGCTAGATAAAAATATTAACAACCTAACTACTCCAATTAACTTGAGTTCGTTTATTTTATATCGATAAAATTGCTCGAATCAATTAATTGCGAAATCAAATTTCACGTAGACCAAATTGTTTGATTTTAAAAATGGAACAATCCAATATAAATAGTAACGAAAATGGTAAAATTAATGTTAAATTTTTGGTTACGTCTCTATTGTAAGCTCGCATACGAAACACATATAGCCGCATTATTCAAATTTCGTATTCTTAATGCGAATTCAATTACCTATTATTTTCAATTACCAGTGCCGGTCGCGGGCTGCGCGGCGCTCGAGCTATTGTCCTAGATACTATATATTTTTATGTAAGGCTGTGTAGTGTTTTTTTTACGTAGGTTTTATACATGGGTTTATAAGTATGGTGGTGGGCTTATCATATTATGTATATGATTTCCTTTCAATACTTAGTTCAACACGTTCGCTGAGTAAGAATTTTCAGGTGGTGCGACATGAGGTTATATTAACTCATACTGGTACTAACATTGTGAACGCTGCGCACTGTGTGAAAGTTCGCCATGACCCAATATGACCTCACAACGCAGCAAACGTGTTAATTAAACTTTATTTTAAATGCATACGCAAAGCGTATACCTAGTAGCAATGCGAATAATTACATTCCAATATAGTATTTATAATTAGGTATTGGTTAGCCATTTTCAGATACTGCATTATTCATAATAGTAAAAAAACTGACTAATATTTTGTATTCTAATCGACTTAATTATCACCTGGGGGCGTGTGACGTCACCGGTCCAGTTTCGACGCGAGCGCACATTTTTCAAACAAACAGACAGTTTCGGATCACCGCAAGATTAATGATCTCAGTAACAGACCCAGTCAAATATCGCAACGCACAAAATTACCGGTACAAACCGCTTTGGCAATAAACAATCCGTCTACTCGATTAGGAAAAAAGTCGATTATCTAGTTCGAAAAACATACGATTACATCACTATAACGTCGCGGGTACGGTACGAATAATCGATTAGAGGTTCGATTTAGCAATTCGGATATAAACACCTGGATGACATTATTGTTTTGAGCTTCGTAATTAAGCTCTTAATCCGAGCTGAGTGTGAGCAAAGCTATTAAAATAACCCAAAGCTTACTACGGAGCTGTTTCATTGTATACGTTTAATCTCGTGCTTACGGGGGCACTTTCAATCATCAGTCTTGCCTGATAATTTACTACAACGGTAAAACTGGCTTATCAGGCGTGCTCAGACAATATCAATATATATTTAATACATCATCACGCCTGCATTCCTCGAAGAAGTAGGCAGAGGTGCATTTTAGTGCACCCACACTTTGTCGATGTATTTTGGTCCCAATGTAATAGGGGGCGAGCCTCAATACGAGGGCGATTAAGTCCACTACGCTACCTGGCCCAGTGCGGTTTGGTGAACGTCACCCGCCTTTCTATAGACGTGCAGGTTTCCTCACGATGTTTTCCTTCATCGTATCATAACAATTGGTAATCTCGGATGAAAATGAGATTCGCAGGTAAACCCAGAGTTTCAAGCTGGGGTTTGAACCTGTACACTTTGATTGCAAGGCGTGCGTTTCACTATTCGGCTACCACTGCTATACCTAGTAGTATTATTGTTTGTACATAAGAATAACATAGCTATAATTTAAAACGATATTGAAAAACCGAATTCTGCGCAGAGAAAGTCGCGGGTACAAAGCTACTTATCCAGCCAGCTCCCAGAAATATTAATTCATATGACTCCAAAACGATGCAACGGACTGGCTTCAGTAAACAGAGCTGTTATTATAAACCAGTAGGGGAAAAAATCCATCGCAAGTTCGTCGACACGAGTGTTCCCAGACACTCGAGTGTTTTATAGTGAAAACACTTCAAAACTTATATTACTATTTCCAAACTTTAATTACGCACTTACACTCCCACATGGAGACGCACACGCCCGTAATTATAAGATAAACATATGGCCTTCTTGGACGCAAGGAATATTAGGTTACTTTCCTGTGCGTCTGTGTAAAAAAAAAACATTAAAAAAGTAATCTGTGGCGCCAATATGGGAGTTATTGAATCAAATTAAATACTCTTTAAAGTGTTCGTATTTTCGTGACAGTTTTATGATGTTCAGTATTTGAAATCCAGCTTTCGGTTACTATGTAATATTTAACTACATAATCTAGAGTATTCTACTTACGTTAAGGTAATTATTAGCAGCTAGTTTCATTGCGCAATCATCCATAAAAATGTCTATTACGATTTTAACTTTATTGGTGCAGACAATAAAACAATAAAAAATAATAAATAAATAAAAGTAATAAAAATAATTGCTCATTGTATTATATTCCTATGGAATTCTTACAACACACGGCACGCGTCACGCGTCGCAACAGGAAAAAGAACTCGTTCCAAATTCAAATTGGAATATAATTTGAATAGGTGCGCGATTGTCATTGGTTGACAATCAATCATTATGATTTTTGAAATTCCACGACACACGTTTGATTTGATCAGTCGGCGGAGAGAGGCCGTTGGGGCCAGTTGTCCCTATCTGATGTTACATTGTTATTTTTTTATAACGAATCCTGTTCACGATTTCTAATATTTATTGTGATTATCTCGCGACGTGAGAATCGCGTGTATAAATCACTATTAGGCTCGAGAAAATGACAATGTTAGATAAGTTGATTGTAGTTTTGTTGTACGTTGTATCAATCATTGCTTTGATCGTGGTTTATGGTCCATGTATCAATCATTGACTCTTAACGGAAGTCAGCTAGACTTTTTCACTTAATCAACTCATCGGTGGATCATTTGTAATCGTTAGTTGTTTGCTAATTACAGATCTCATAATAAGAATTCTGATCCTTAGAATACCAGCTTGGGAGAAATTGCGACTTTATTTTGGTCTAATTGGAGTGGTTTAACAGCTGTTTTTTAGAATAAAAGAAGTCGGTTAAGAAGAAGAGTTGTTCAATATCTTTTCTAATCTCAGTAGGGTTAGTACGCACGTCAATCTTAGACCTCTGTAACGGACTCGCTCTCTGTCTTATTTGATACGAGAGAAAGAGACGCAATTAACATATTTCGTGACATAAATCTAGTCTTGGTACACATGCTAGTACAGGTACAGCTTTGTTTGTAAAATATTTTATTGCTACTTTAAGTCTTTTCTCTAGAGTCGAACGTTAATATCCAAGTGGACCTATCTGGGATCACGTAATAGTCTTCTAGAGGCCTGGAAAACGTCTTCAGTGGGAGTCGCTAGCCAATCGCAAAACTCGGACCATACGTCGATTGCTGTTTTAACATGTTTTGTTATAAACCTGCCTATATTATGAATGAACGTGAAAACAAATACCACCATTCAAGTACACTCAAACGTTGTTTCTACAAAGTGTATTTATTTCTCCGTACCAACTGTAGGATCGCGGCAAACACTCAAACAAGATGGCGGACAAAAATGTACATTTACCCGTGTAAAGTGTATTGACACAAAGATTTGGTGATTTGAATAATCTTGGCTTAATAATAAGTGTCACTCGATGACTGGCTGTAAAGAAAAAAAATTAAGCCTACGCGAGTTTTTTTTTTTCATTTGAACTTATTAAATTATTCTTCCTTTTGACGTTCGAATTTTGGAATTTATTCACGTAGGTTTCAGTTTGAAATCAATAAAACTTAAAAAAAAGTACTGAATCATAGATAAATAATTGATCTCGCGCGTCGAGCGCCGCGAGACCAGTTATTTATCTATGTACTCAATGTTCATACGTAGTGAAGTAATCACGAGAGTTTAAAAGACTCCCGCTGAGCAGATCTACTTTTTCTTTTTATCTTCTTTAGTTTTTATTATATATAGTCAGAAAAAACTAATGCGACCATTGTTTTCACTTCTTCATTCTTTTCACACTTATCTAACAAAACAAAAGTATGTTACTGTTGCTCCTTTTGTCCCCATTACACCCTACATATAGTAGCCATTACAAAAATCGACTTCAAATTTTTGTCTATCAAATACACAGTGGTTACGTACACATAAACGTCAAATTGTCAATAAAACAAAACCCACAAAAACAATCTTGTAACAGCTTTCGACAAATAGTTAGTAGTTTTCCATCAAACAGCGAGTTTCTAATCGAAATCTGAGAGTGTAGATATTTGGAGCACTGAGTACCGTAACGCCCTGAGGCTACAGACCGTTTGTAGGTATGTTGTATGTATATAATTTGTACGTGTCATTGATTATGCAACGAACAAGTGTTATTTTTGATGTAAATTTAGTTTTAGGATACAATATTGGTTCCTCTTTTAGGACTAAGTTGGTTTTTAGGGTTCCGTACCCAAAGGGTCCGTCCGTCTGTCTGTCTGTCCGTCTGTCACCGTGCTGTATCTCATGAACCGTGATAGTTGGACAGTTGAAATTTTCACAGATGACGATGTCTTGGAACCCGCACGAATTTAATCGAAAAAGGTGTAGGAGTTGGAAGATTTGCAATGGAGGGAAGGGGATAAATTTTTCTTCCAACCAATAGGCACTTATGTATTAAAAATACTTAGTATAGCAAAACGTAGCTACTAATAAACTCAAAAGGACTACTAAACGAGTTCTTTAAACAAATGACACTTAAATTAATGGCAGCATTTCGGCTAATGCATGTATGTATGTACCCACGAAATAATGAAACAACTAAACGAACGTGATTTTTTATCAAATATTTCTAAGAACTCGTGCACCTAAAGTAATACTTAAGTAAGTCAAGGTCCGAACACCTGCAGATTAACTAATTCATCATTTTAAATACGTCGATAAGTTACATGAAACAAAAATAATAAAAGCTACTTACAACAATAATAAAACCACACATTTATTTGCATAAAAATAATCAAATCTTTAAAGTTCATATGTTGATATAGTGATGTAAAAATAATGTCGAAATTAAAAGTATTAAATACTTTTTTATTATTTCGTATAGGCTTCCGGGGGCACTGAGATATTGTCGAGTTATTGTTTTTCTTTATATGCGGATACGTGGTAAAAACCAAAATCTGTTAAAAAAATGTCAATTGATAAAACAATAATATTATCAGAGGTGGTAAGGCTCTCGATGGCGTTTAAACATAGAAAAATGGCGGCATATTTTGCATTTTTAAAAGTATAGAGACCTGCAGCGGTGTTCCCGGACCGATGCGACGAAGATATCTTCAAGAAACGAGCCTACTCATTCCTTAAAGGCCGGCAACGCACTTGCGATGCCCCTGGTGTTGCAGGTGTCCATGGGCGGCGTTGATCACTTACCATCAGGTGAAACGTCTGCTCGTTTGCCTCCCTATCTCATAAAGAAAAAAAACCTAACTCAAAAATAATGTTGTTTAAAAATGGAAAATCCCTTTAAGATTTATATTCGAAAATATAAAATTTCAAAATTGGTCTCTATGCTTTTAAAGATGCGATTTGTGAAATTGACATTCGTATTCGAAATCGAGAATGTGAGTGACGAAAATTGACGTTTGTCACATCACTAGTCGGTATCGAGAGCAGGAACGGATTTTTTTGTATTTTTTTTTTTTACTATATATCAGATCCGTTTCATAATTCGTGCTTTTAATACAAACAAAAAACGTTATTAATTAATATTTCTGTACCATTTTGTTATTAGCATTGAATCTATATACATCTATACAAATAAATAAAATTGGAGTGTCTGTTTGTAATATCAAAATAACACTTTTTTACCAAATTCGTATGAAATTATATATGATACCTATAACGAAAACGCAATTTTAAAATTTTTTGTCTGTCTGTCTGTCTGTTTGTTTGAGGTAAACTTCTAAACGGCTGAACCGATTTCAATGGGACTTTCACTGACAGATAGCTGACGTTCCAAGGCGTAACTTAGGCTACTTTAATTTTAGAAAAAGCATTAGGGTTCCGCGGGAAAAACATAATACCCATATTTCCGGGTAATCTCCCTAAAGTTTTTTTTTTTTTTTGAAGGACTTACACTGTTGGCCGTGAGGTGGCCTTTACAGCTTTACCGGAGGAGTGGCGAGCGCAGAATGCACTCCAATCTCCCTAAAGTCCACGCGGGCGAAGTCGCGGGCACAGCTAGTTTGGAAATATAATAGGTACTTACAACTAATGAGTCTGTTTGTAATACCCAATCTCAGACCAGATATCTGGTATCCTATTAAAACCTCTATACTAAATGTATAAGACAGTATATACGATACTCGAATCATTTTTCTTCTATCTGTTTGTTCCGGATTAACTTTTAAACGGCTGAACCGAATTTGAGGGAACTTTCACTGGCAGATAGCTGATGTTACAAGGAGTAACTTTGGCTAAGTACTTTAAAATTAGCATTCCTGAATTCCGCGCGAAAAATTACATCTTTTCACTTAATGCATACAAAACGAATACTTTTTATCTATCTGTCTGTTTGTTCCAGGTAAACTTTTAAACGGCTGAACCGATTTTGACGGGACTTTTATTGGCAGATAGCTGATGATACAACGAGTAACTTTGGCTACTTTAAAATTAGGGTTATTAAATTCAGCGCGTACGACGTTGAGAACTGAGCTAGTAATGTAAGTAGGTATATACTTATAGAAATACTAGCTTTTACCCGCGACTTCATCCGTGCAGACTTCGATGATTCATAATCTTTATAAAGTATAGCCTGTATGTTATTTTGATGTCCAAACAGTAATACTGTAAAGTTTCATCAATATTCATTCAGTAGTTTTTGCGAAAGTTACAAACATCCATCGATCCATTCTCACAAAATTTTACATTAAAATACATCATCACGCCTGTATTCCCCGAAGGGGTAGGCAGAGATGCACTGCAGTGCGCCCACACTTCGCCGATGTATTTTGATCCCAATGTAATAGGGGCGAGCCTATTGCCATTATACTGGGCAAATTCTCCCTCAGTACGAGGGAGATTTTTGGGCTATAGTCCACCACTCTGGCCCAGTGCGGGTTGGCGAACTTCACACGCCTTTCTATAGACGTGTAGGTTTCGTCACGATGTTTTCCTTCACCGTTTCATAGCAAGTGGTAATCTCGGATGAAAATGAGATTCGCACATGAAGCCCAGAGGTGCGAGCCGGGGTTTGAACTTGCACACTTTGATTGCAAGGCGTGCGTTCGACCACTCGGCTACCACTGCTTTTTAAATTAAATTTATGATATTAGTAAGATACAAGTAATCAAGGCTTATTTCTCACTGTCTTAGTAAATATTTCCAGAAGTACCGGTAGTTATGCAAATGTACTGATATCTACCTAAGAATATATATATCTAATTGTCTCCGATAACTATTGTCTACCTAGACCGGGTTATTTAAGCAAAAACATAGTTCGATTGTCGTTTTAATTAGTGGGTCTGGTAACAGAAATGTTTAGTTTGTGCAGTTAAATCTAAATGATTTTGTCACTTTCAAATCTAGTAATAGTCTAGGTATATAGCCAATGATATTGGAATGTATAGATGCGTAAATGTACCCAAAGAAGACGTCCTAAAAATTAGACCAGAATTGGTCCCGTTGAAGTCTCGGCGGAAGGCGTCAGGACGTGTGAACTTTCATACCTATTAAGTTAGTAAAAGCTCCGACTTCTGATTTCCGATTATCGCATTTTTGCGCTATAAATAACGCTTTCTAACATTTTTTATCGAAAATTATTAACAGCCAGAACTCGAAATATTCTTTTTCCTATATAAAAATGTTAATTTCTTTCAAGTCCATTTTTATGGCAAGTACAGTTAATTATCGCCGTAAAAAATGATGTTCCAATTTCCGTTTGTTAATTAAATATATCGGAACCGGCAAATGTTAGTTTTGAATAAAACAATCTTTAGTCTATGTATTAAATACGAGTACAACATAGTTACAGTGGCGTATATAACTCAATTGTAACCTCACTTAGACTTACAATTACATATCAAACAGATTATAAAACCTGTACCATTATTCCCTTTTTTCGCAATTCAAACATCGAATCGCACAGCCATAGACAAGTTACGTCACAGCCGTAGGTACAGACGTCCGTGTCATGACAACGGACATAAAAATCTTTTTGATCTATGGCCGCTACCTAAATCCTCTGTGATTGGTCCTGACACCGCATGAAATTAATTAACCGATGCAACATTTGTGTACAGAGTAAGAAGATCAGTAGGCTCATGCACTTACGCCTATTTTGTTCTGTCATTTAGAAATACACACAAAAAGTGTAAGCGCCTTTGAAATGTGTGTACAACGAACTAAAAAATATTTTGCGTGGTCGAAAATAGAAATAGCGTCGCCAGTACGAGATGTCGTTGTTTTTGACAGATTCGTAAAGATAGTAGCGGAATTGACGAAGGCACAGATAATCTGATGATATGTGTATCGATGAAAATTTAAGTTTCTGATCAATTTACAGTCGCACTGTAAACTGTTTTTGTCCTGAAAAATAGTTTGTGGACGGGTGAGAATTTGAGGGACACAAGTTATTGATATAAATTTACGATCTACAACTAGACGTAATCTAAACAACTAAAAAAATTGAACAACTATATTGCAACTTTCAAAATGAAGGCTTTACGTTTAGTCTAGAGTACAGTAGCTCGTAGTCGGCAGCAATGTAGTTATTTTTTAGTAGTTCCCGGATAAGAAGCTAGTTGGTTACAACTTAAAGTGTACCTTAATTTAAAATATTGCGCTTATTTTTTTCTAAAGAATGCAAAACAAGTTACATACACGTTTTATATGTAGATCACTATCATAATACTCACTGAAGCGGAATGAAACCTTGAAAACGGAAAATATCACGTCGTTTTACTTTCTAAGTTGATATACTGGGTTGCACAACCGCCGCCCATCAATTCGGAAGCGTTGATCGCACGTGGGCGGAGTTGTCACGCTGTGAACGTTACACTGTGGTCGGTTGGTAGCTGCCCGCTATCATAGTCGTGCATCGCTCTTAGCATTATTTTGAGAAGTAATTATTAGTAATAGCGGTCACCGAATTTCGGTTGCACCACTACGCAACAATGGGATAATGAATAATAGAAAACTGGACTGTCCAGGTAGGTAGCTGATATCGGAGTCAGATAAATGATGAATGCGTTTTCGTTAGTGGTAGGTATATAGTTTTTTAAAGTAATTATCGCGTGGAATGTTGGCGCTTTCTTCAGATTGGATCGGACCAATTTGATGGATACGACTTTTTTCGTCGTTTAGTTTGAAAAGGATGTAAGTAGTTAGTTAACTTTTTTGTTGTTAATTAGACCCCAATATATAATCATTCGTTATTTTAGAAGCTTTAGTTATGTACGTTATTTATTGTAGTATGTATGTTGGTAGTACTGAGTCGGCCGCTTGTTACACAAATTCCATAACTGTAAAATTTGAAATTTGTAATTTTTTTTTCTTCTGAATACACTGAAATCAGTGCGAACACCAAATTACGGAGATAATGAGCAAGTATGGAATTTGCAGAAATTAGTAACTCTACTATATATAGGACCTAAACTGTTTTTATCAACATTTGTGAACATGGGCGCTGATATTGCAAAACAGTTTTCTAACTTTCGCAAATTTCAACGTTTTCATTTTATTTGCTTCTCTGTTATTTTGTTCCAAAAGAAGTTTTTTTTTTTTCCATTTTATTTCTTTCGAACAAAATTTCAATCCGATGTCAGTAGGTATATATTTGTAGGTAGTATGTAGGTACGCCTATGTTTATAAGCTATCATCATCATCAGCCGGTGTCAGTCCACTGCTGGACGTAGGCCTCTCCCAAGATGTGCCACTGAGCCCGATCTTCGGCTCTTTTTCTCCATCCACTGCCCACCGCTTTGCGTATGTCGGCGCTCCACCTGGTCACAGGACGTCCTACGCTACGTTTGCCGATTCGCGGTCTCCACTCTAGGACGAGTCTACCCCAACGGTTGTCAGTCCTGCGGCAGATATGACCGGCCCACTGCCACTTCAGTTTGCTAATCCGTTGAGCTATGACGATAACTTTAGTTCTCTGGCGAATTACTTCGTTCCGGATTCGATCCCGCAGAGAAACACCGAGCATAGCTCTCTCCATAGCTCGTCATTGTAAGCTATATGGCTCTTAATTACCCTCTAGGTCCATAAACCACTCGGAGGTCTAAACAATTAGAACATGGGCATACCGTTTCCCCGAAATATGTACGTGAGGACACGTTTTTTGGGCGCGCCAACTGAAAACTGCTGGTTGTATTTGGTTGTAATAACCATTGATAAAAACCGATGGTCCGATGATTTCGTTAAAGAATCCGCCAGTTACAGACCGCCGTGCATTTTGTAACTCGACGTAAATTTGACAAAAGAATTTTATGAACGTATAAATTCTCAATGCCTGGGCCCATTCGATTCGTAAGGGTTCGGTCGGATACGAGGATTTTTGTGGTAAATTCACTTTTTTGCGGTTGGCGAGTTAGCCGGTTTTTGATGTGTGAAGACAAATATTGTAAGTATAATCGTTGTTCAATAGTTTTTTTTTGTTCTGCTTTTATTCGAAAAACATTTTAAACATTGAACTTTCTTGACGTATTTGAACAAAAATCCGTCTTCATTTTGGAACAACACAGTTAAAGTTTAATTAATGATTAGTATCCACAAACCTCATCCTTATCTCGTCTGCCTGCATTAATAGCCAGTTGGCACAGAACAAAATGTGAGATATATGTCAATTTTGTCTCTTCTTTCATGTGAATTATGAAAGGTGCGATATAATCTGTGACAGGGATTTTAGTCTTAGCGCACGTGCCAGCTCTACTACGCAAAGGTTGTAGTTAAGTCAGTCCAACCGAAAGTCAAATACATGTTTGATTTTTTGTGATTTATTTCAGTGTTACATCCGCCAGTCCAGTCGCGCCCTTACTATCCAGATTCGGAGAAACATAAGCTTTTTGTCCGCACAGATCGCAACTCGTTCAATTACCGACGAAATTAATGATTGAACACATTTTTAATGTGTGCGTATACATTTAAAACACACACACGCCGACGGGTGTTCACCATCGGGAGGTTACAATAGGACTACAATGCCTTTTATGGGCTCGTACCAACCAGTTATGACCGCTTATGATCCTACGGTGGGCTGTTTAACATTTTTCTTGCTTTTGTTTCGAATAGAACTGTGTTGGCGCATTTTAATTCGGCTTTAGCAATGTCTTATGTTTATTCCGATCGTTAAGGTCATATGCACTAGATATTTAAATATTATTCATGTTTTTCACCTGACTGGTTTTAGCCTAAGGTCTAGATTCGAATAGGTTGTTAAAATTTCACGAAGGCCACGGTTACCTAGTAAAGCATTTTATCAATTAGTTTAATTCTTAGTTAAGCTGTTTGTTCATAGAGTGACGATTGCTAGTGTGTTGTGTTAATCATAGAGAAGTAGAGTTAATTTTTTTTTTAAAGATTTGTTCGATTGTCATATTTCGAATCTAATTAAAGGTACGCTCGCAAAAAAGTACGTGCTATCAGATCTGAAACTATTACATCGAACAGTCGAAAAACTTTATCTTGAATCGAAATCAGTAAAAAAATAATAATAGACACGAAATAATATTAATGTTCTTAAGTCATAAAACTTATTATTCATAATGATACAACATTCTATATCCGTAACATTGCCAAGTCGATTAAAAAAAAACGGTTTTTTTTTCTTGATCGATGTTTACGTAAAACCAGCCGCTTTTATCAATCTCAGATGTAATAAATACTGCCTTTTAACATTTATACATTCTTCCACCGATTAACCGACCCATTAAAACATCAAACGGAAGCTCCACAGCATATCTATAAAATAATATTTTAATAAACCATGATAAAAATAAAAAATAAAGTTTAGACATAAAAATACGTTGTCCGGACCAATATTTCAAATTAAGAACAATTCAAATCAAATCTTCGAATTCTCGTTAGAGCAGGACGCCCGTAGGGTTGATGACCTGATGAAATGTCAGCACGTGTCTATCCCACTCTCTCGTGTTAGTTCCACATGTTTCTATCCCGCTCCAGCGACGAGATGTTGATCTTGATACGTCACATTTTTAATAAACGAACTCTGTATGACATGGCGCACGGAAATTCGTTCCAATGATTAATATGGCCGCCGCATTTGTATAAGAAACTAATATAACTTTGTTTTAAACGTTATTAGAAATATTGATAGTTCCATGTCATTGCTCGTGTTTGTGATCACCCGATAAACGTTTCGTAGATAGAAAGTATGACAGAACTAAATTGAATGCACGAGAGTATGGCCGTGTAGGCAGCTAACGCAAAAAATCGTGCAGAGTCCACTCTGTTTTACTAATCTATGCTGGCGTGTACATTTTTATTGTTTTTCGACTGGCGAAGTGTGCTTGCGCCTATCTATGTGTGTATGTAGGTACCTATGCCAATTTTCGCTACGCTCGCTATTAATTAGAACGGTTCTAAGTAGTCTAGTACCCTCAATAACATAATAATCTGGTCGCCGTTGGCGTTTCTGGCTTTTGCTCGGATTCTTATTTTGAATTTGACAGTAATAAGTGCGGCGGTACGTCTAACAAAACAAATGAAAAACGACCCGCCCGAACCGAGACAAAAAAGGCCGAAAGATGCGAGTACTAGACATCACACTGGGTTTCATTACATCTCAAATAAAAAAGCTCATATTTGACGTTTAACAAATTGTTCCTTTTTCAAATCGACCAATGAGACTATTGTGTTCGCTCCTAATGGCGTGTTCTATTTTCAAATCTTATTCTCTTTTGAGCCGCTTGCCTTTCAGATTCGTTGGAATTTGGAGTGCGTCGGTTACATAGGTACGTTTTCCCACACGACTTTTTTTTTAAAGTTAAATGACTTGATTAATTGGATGTTTAGTTTGGCGGTGTCTGTGTGCTTACGCTTTTCTTAACGATTTCTATGCTGTAATAGAAAGTTTGTTGAAACCGCAAGAAATTATTTGTTATAACAGATTGTAGAGCAGTGTGTACAAAAAGTTGTAAATGACATAGAGACACGATAGAAACCCATTTGTATCAGATTTATCATGAACCTTTTATAGTAGATAAAAACGATGCTGCTTCCTCATCTTGACGTAATCAGTTAAGCTAATAGAAACTCTACAAATTGCAAACATTTTTATAAAAATCAATTGAATCATTGAATTATAAAAGATCGAATGAATTGACAGGGAAGTAATTTTGATTAGTGAAATAAAAACACATTTTCGCGATATCCGGAAAACTTTAAAGTGATTCGTCTTATGTTGGTGACGGACTGGACCGGAACTATCAACAAAAAGTTCAAATATTCGAACAATAAACGATAAGTCGGACATTAAAAGAAAATACAACCTTGTCGATGGGACTTTGGGTACCGCGAATTTTATTAGTAATATTTTTTAATTTGTGATACAAGGCAGCGGACTTTTGAGCCGCGCTTAACGCACGCGTGACTATAAAACCTTCTTTAATCCTTTCAACTCATAAAAGTGATCACACATAAATAAGTGAAAACAGTTTGTATGATATATTGTCGCATAAAATGGCGTCATTTTTAATCTAAAATATGCATCACAGAAATTCCCGGATCGGCCAAATGTCGCAGCCAGCCGAGCGGGAGATATTGCCGAAGTGCATAAACATCAAAGGGGTTTTTGTTAAAAAAGATTTAAAATCGAAGGGCGCGTCCCCACACGCAATGGCGTCCGAGATTATAATAACGATTTTTAAAGTTCCCCTTTTTATTTTTAGGTTTTTTTTTTCTTGTTTTTAATTTTCGAGAAGGGTTGGGCGAGTGGACGCGGGGATGGAAAATTTGACACTAACGCTGTTTCAAAAATAGGGTGAATGCTTTGCATGCATGTGTCCGGTGCGTCTCTGATTTTGTCGCCATTTTTTTCTAATCAATATTGAGTAGGTACTCGCATTCGATTTTTAAATTAGAATTTTGAGAATGGAACGTTTTATTATTTTACAATGTTATAGGTGTTTCTATCATTATGCCAATGTAAATAATGTGAAATTATACATATACCACAGCGTTCTGGGTAGCTAAATGCTTAATTAATTAAAGTAAATGAACGTTAATTGGCAGAATTTATTGATGTCTCTCGGTTATTAATAAAAAACTCAAATCCAAATAAAAGCCGAAGACAATTAGGCCCATTGATCGCTTTAACCCGTCATTGCGCACGGTCGAGCCCAACAAACGCATGGTAACAAATAACCAACAAGAAATGATTGAGGCCGCTCCGTGATTCGACCAATTCAAGACCAAATCCGTACCAATTGTCGCAGAGACGCTTTTATCAATAAAAATAAAAATCTTCGAGGAAGTCACCAATTTGTTCGGCCGTTTGACGACGAGAACGGTCGCGTACACAAAATATAACTTTATGCGTTTGTTGTTAAAGTTTAGAATCGTTTATTTTGTGTTTTGATAGATTGTGAAATCAATTAAATTAGTACTTTATTGATGGGCGCTGTTTATTGGTGTAGTAGCTTATACTCCGTTTTTATTTAATGCCAAGTTATGTTTTTATCAGTCTGACTACTTATAGCAATAAAAGTTGAGAGTCATGTTTTCTATTTTGTTAAATTACGTGTTGATAACTTTGATTTTATTGAATGCCGGTGATCGGCTTCAGAAAATTTATCTCAACAAACAAGCGTTTTTTAATCAATACAGCTACTGATTTATGAAAGAAATTTAAATTCATTCTAAATTTAAATTTATGGAATTGCTTTGATATATTCACATTACAAGACGGTTTTGTAGTAAAAAATTTAGTTATAAAAGGTTTGTAAAGGGATCATAATTTCGATGTGATGACTTGTAGGTATCTGAAAAACTTACGCAACACGTAATGCCTACGTTTTCCTTCACCGAAGGCTAGATGAACATCTTAACATTGCCATAAATCCACACAAGCAAAACTCAACGTAAATGACATTGAATAAGGCATCAATTATATATCTGATTCCATTGATTGCCCACTTAATTACAAAATAGGATGTTCAAATACACTAACACAACTAATTGTTATTTCATATGCGAACTGTAATCCTTTTAATAATGATCGCACACTTTGTATGCTCAGTCCGTTACTTGACGCAATAATGTACCGAATGTAGCGAACCTAACTACTGCTGACCATCGAAAATCATTATATTTTTCAATAACGACCGTTTGATACTCCGAAAACGGTCGTAGAAAGTAGGAATAATAATATATTTGACGTATCACGGACGAGTATTTTCACCGGGACGTGAGCGGGAAGGGCCCCGGGACTTGCATACTGATTGCCCGTTTTGCGCGTATGTGCGCTTTCCGCGGAATTGGTTGATTTTGAGCGCGGCCGTGACGGCTTGCAGCGGCCGGTTGTAATGCATGCAAGCCGCGCGCACTCGCAGGGTTAAGACGATTTTGATTTAAGAATTACGTTCGATTGTACAATTTTAAATTGTATGTTTTTTTTAAGAATAGGGCTTTTCGTTCGTAGTTCTAAATTTCAAATTTAAACATAATATATCACATTCCGATAAAAAAAAACCGGCCAAGTGCGAGTCAGACTCGCGCACGAAGGGTTCCGTACCATTATCTATAAAAACGGCGAAAAATCATGTTTGTTTTATTTTATTCTGTTTTTTAGTATTTATTGTTATAGCAGCAACAAAAATACATCATCTGTGAAAATTTCAACTGTCTAACTATCACGGTTCATGAGATACAGCCTGGTGACAGACGGACGGACGGACGGACGGACAGCGAAGTCTCAGTAATAGGGTTCCCGTTTTACCCTTTGGGTACGGAACCCTAAAAACAGTTTTTCAAATAACTGTGCGAGCACTCGACTTTTGAAAATTTTAAATTAAGAATATTCTAAATTGTGGCGAACGTAGGCGCTCACTGTGTGGGCAATAATTATAAAGCCAAGGATTCACGTAATTAATACGTAAATAAAATATTGTGTAATTGAATGATTTAATAACATTATTACATTAGATATACCTACTACGCCTACATAAATATCAATAAAAAAATATAGAAACGATTGTCGTGGCCATACTGCTTCATCCATTGTGAAACTCCAATAAGCGCATGCGTAACCCGCATATTAAACCGTAGCAATAAGGGCCCGAGCAGACGGACGGTGGACGCCACCGGGGGCGATATTTAGGGGCATTATTTTTCAGTGTTGCTTATTTCAGCAGTAAGGAAGACTAAACAGTGCAGTGAATATTTTTTTCTATATGATTAGGATAGCTGATTAAATTTTAGAAAAGTTAACATAATTTGTTTTAGTTCAAATGTGAATTAAAAAACATTTCTTCTTTAAATGCTCATAATAGCTTCTCTGGGCATCAAAATATTAGCGAGTGTCTCTAGTTTATGTTAGTTCTAGATTAGCTCCTAGAAGACGCAAGTCTCGGCTTAGTTTGTTATCACAGATAATTTTCTATTATGTTAACAATATTGTACCCGTTTGCTACCTAATGCAAGGAATCATGACAATGAAACTGATTGCAGAAAATGCGATGATTTAATGTTCCTATTCGACCACCGGTGGCGACTGTCTGTCCGGCCCCTAAACGCAACTACGAGCGAAAACGGGAAACAATCGCCGTTCCATATTTGAAATCGGCCGTTTGAATATGGAACTATTTAAAATTTCGAATCCGTTTGCGTTATCGCCGCGACGTGTCGGCGTTTTCCGATTGTTATTTTTTTTATGAATATAACTAGCTTTTACCACGATGTATGCGGCCAGTGGCATAGTTTTTTTTCTTTTGGCAATCGCTTTTCCTGCCAGCCGAATTCAGCTGATATTATCTATGGGTACGTACATGGAGTCTTTGCGAGAAACAGTTTTTTTAAAATCAAATTATGTATTTATTAAACACCTTTGGGAAGTTAGACGATTTAGAACTAGCTAGTAGGTAGTCAAAAACGTCTTTATAGCCTTTCATTAACAAGCAAATGTGAATCTTGTGGTCATTATTTTCACGCACGTATCGCTATATCCGTTTAAAGGATAGTTTTATAAGCTAACGGTGGATGGCCAAAGTTAAATAATTCTCCACATGTAAATAGGTAAGCACATCCTGGCGGCATAATAAAAGCCATTGCGAAAGGAATAAAATGAGTAATAAACGTTATTTATGGATAATAAATGTTCTATCCAAAATTGGATAGTTAGTGTACTTTTGATCTAAATTTAAAAAAAAGTTTTCATTTTCTTTTCCAAATATAAATTACAAGATTCGTTTTTTAATATACATATTTGTGGAATCGGCTGCCAGTTAGCTAGCTATAGATTTTTTGAGCTTTCAACAGCTCGTAATACCTAAGCTTCCATGGATGCCGTCTGATTCCCGTAGGTATAATGCAATTTTATAAAACTTGTCCAATAAAATTTGTACACGTTAAATAAAAAGGCAATCCGAAAACTAAACAAAAAACAGACACGAAACAGACAATACGTTATTACCTTTTTTCATTAATAAAAATATTATCCAAAACTTTGTATCACAATGTAAGACAATCGCATTGTTCCGCGGTCTCACGGCGCGGCGCAATCAACGGATTTCGATTCCGTTCGTAAACTTACTTTAGTCTTTATTAACCCCTTGTTGTATTACATCTGTCAGTTTCGTGTAGAACATGCTTTATAGTTCCAAATTTGAATAATAATTTTGAAAATAGAATGCAAATTGAATTCCATACCTATAGAAAATCTTTTGGAATGACTCCCTGCACACACTGTTGCGAGCGAATTAGCTTAGGTATCTTTTTTTCAATGCGCTCTTCGTCAATACTCATAAAAATCACACTATATTTCGTTGAAAAATGTGCCTCTGCTATGTGTTAAAATAGTTCCTTTTGGTATTGGCATAAAATTGGTCGCGCGCGATTTGACGCGTCCGTGCCCACAGGGCGTTCGAATTAGGAAAGTACAATAATTCGTATTTACATTGACTTTTTCATTTTGAAAATGGAACGATATCAAAAGGACCTTGTATATTCGACTAACTTCTATTTCTTTTTATTGATAAGTTATAGCTTTACTTACATTTCTCACAAATAAAATGATTGAAATATCGTTTAAGTTACAAAGTATTTTACCAATATAGAGGAATGCATGCGGTTATTTTTTCTGAGACGGGGCAACTTTCCACAATAACATTTCGAGGCGCGCAGTGTCCGGCACTCGGCCGGAACATAAATAATGTTAATGCAGTATAAAAGGCGTTTTCGATGAATTTATTCCCAAAAACGTCCGCTTTTGTGGCGAAACCGGGCCCGGGAAGTATAAAGTTGTTCATAAATTATTCATGACAGAACACTTTTGGGACTTAGTCACAGTTGAAGTACAGATAAAATATTCGCTACCCCAAATCGTCACGAGAGCCAACATCGGTTATAATTATTTATTATCTCAACCATCGAGTTATTATATTAAAGAGGGCGCTTTTCCTAACATTTGACAGTGTAACATTTCCAATTTTGTGTGTGACTCTAACGTCTACGTACGTCAGGTAATCTATGTCAAGACGTATAAGACTAGAAGGCCATGGCTTTAATTCGCCGATTTAGATCAAATTTGGTTTTTGTCGTCTTTGGAATATTAAGGTATCTGTACTTTTTAATATCATTGATCTCAACGGCCCCTCCTTATACGGCAGTCATTAGCCGCCGCGCGTTCGTTTGTTACTCAATCACAAAATTATTCTTTCAAATTAAAATTCTCACAGCACATTGTTGGAGCCACAATCGATATCTAATCTCAGACGATTATTAACGACAGTTATGTTCAGAAAGTGAGTAGGTACAGAAAAAAAATTAAACATTTCGTTTTGTGAACGGACAGACAAAGAGACGTCTAAACGCAAGTCACTTCATACGAATTACCGCCGCTTTGTTTCAGCGTTCGACAGACAAAAACATCATTTTTAATATCAATACGCTCTGTTCCGATTCGATACTCGAATGTAATTATACATATTCGATTATAATTATCGATCGAATAAAACAACGTTCTAATTAAAGTGTCGATGGTTCGTAACAGCGTTGCGGTAAAAAGTCGGACGTTCGAAAAATTCCAAATTTGAAAATGAAATAGCGTTTTGGCGCGTTTATTCCCCTGTTTAAACCTTTTTATATTCCGAAGATTAATTACTTTGTTCTCGAGTCAATGACCAGTAGGTGTCTCTGCTTAGTTTGATTTAAAAAAAAACACGAAAAGAAGTTAATAATAAAAAAAAATATACCGATTTATATGTGGGCCCTTACTACACAATTAGCGATTGCTATCGAGTAGCTGTCGATTGCCGATTCGAAGGATGATATAGGTATTGGGAGCAAATGTGAATTCTTAATTCAAATTTGGAATTTACACCACGTCATCATCCCTAGGAATGCGGCTGACGTATTCGGCAACCGGGACGTGATGTGCCACACTCGATGCAATAAATTAACTTGACGTTGATTTTACATCTACATATCATACCCACAAAGGACCACGGGTGTGCTATTGGCTATTGTTTGCAAAAAAACTACGTATTTATCACTCAGCACGTGCCTTATATTATAAATTATAACATCCTTGGTCGAGTAAAGACAACTCTTTATCGTTACTATACAATGTACTCTTAAAATTATCGAAATATGAGTGAGATCAAAGATTTAATGCAATATTAACTGTAATCCTTTTTGTATCTTGATAAGACAATTATCAGCCAATGTATTTAATGCCGTAAGTTTTTCAACAAAGTATCCAAATTTGTTTAAAACTTAGATCGTTTTTACAAAGCTTTTTGGTGTTAAAATATTTTGCAATGACATTGGGAACAGATCATAACTGTCTATAAATACAAGTAATGTATTATTTTGTAACATTTAAAAGTAATTGTACCTACAGAACTTCTATGAACTTTATTTACAGTAGGTATCTCATTAAATCTCAAACTAAGCTAAGATACTATTATCAAAATTATAACTCGTACGACCTGCCTACTTACCACCACCAGTTAAAACAATATTGTTTTAATACTACCCTGATTGTTTTGATAGTGAGTTTGATACAAACATTGACAAAAATTCAAATATTATAACATTCCTGCTATAACAGGCGGGGTTAGGGATCTGAATCTAGACGAGGGTTCCAAGCCCAGTACACTAAATCGCGTTGCTGTCTAGTTGACATATTAGTATATCGATGTCATCGGTTACCTAGGAACACCCCTTTATTACCTAGGTCCGATAAATTAACCACCCCAGCCTACAAAGGGTTCTTTTAGCTTTGTTTATCCCGTAGCAATGAGATTACGAGGGGCCGGCCAGTCGCATCAATTATTATTTTGAAAGCTTAGCTCGTCGTTTTTAAAATAAACTGATCCTCCGATGGGGGACGGTAATAAAATTACGTTGGGGAGATAAAAATGTCGTAATAACGATTTTTTATAGAGCTTAAAGTTTTGGTACTTTGTGAAATTGCGTCGTAAATTTTGAAAAAACTAGTCCTGCTAAACTCATTTGTTGTCAAAATGAGTTGAGCTTAGTTACTAATAATCACTGTTCCCATTTTTAAAACAATGTTCAAGCAATTTGGTTGCAATTGCATTTATTTACGTAAGTTAAACGTAAAGTAAGGATAGATTCGAAGCAATGAAATGATCGATAAGTAATTAAAATATGGCGCGTATTTATGATTTTTTAATGTATCCAATTGTATCTAGTTACAACTCACTGTTTCTCAGAATAGATCGTGCCAAGTTGTCGCATTCTGTCGATTGCATCGCCCGCCAATTTCTAAACATGGCATTCGGCAAAATACCTGGAAACAAAAACGAACACATTGTAGATTGACCTTTTATGATTAAATAATGTTATGACACACTCCATTTATAAAAAGAACAACCATAATGCTTTAGTTATAAGTTAAATAAAACAACCAGTAATGTCGCCAAATAAAAAAGGAGTGTACTCTATGGTTTCAGATTAAAAAGCTTTTTTTATTATTGAACACATTTAATTCTTTACAGAATTACCGACCACTCACAAGTTTTCTGATTTCAAATAATCCACATTCAATTTAATTTAATTAACACACATGTAACCACAATTAAGTTCCAAATTCAAATTTCGGGCCCAATAAGAGATCGATCGCCTTCCAAACTTAAAATCAGATAGCCGCCGAACGCCGACACAATGGAATGGAACGAGCATGACGATTCAAATATTTTCGAAAATGGAATATTAAGTGAAGCCATTATACGAAAGAGTGATTACTATTGGTTGGAAACGTATTATTAAAAAATAAATTTCAAATAGGTACGTAATACGTATCTATTTTTCTTCTCTCTCACTACAATATGCACAGTAACTTTATGGGATTAGGCAATGTAACAGTGATCAATTATATTTTATTAAAAAAATATATATTAAAAACTCTACATCGGGATTATGCGAGCATGAGCTATTAATCATGGTAAAATATAATTTAGTTATTATTTTATTTAATTTATGGTACTAAATCTCTAATAGAATTAATAGTACTTGTGTTTCTTTTTATTTATGTTTCCTCAGTAATTTCTTGACATCAATGTTCGACAAAAGTATCGATTATAATATCATAATAAGAAGTCCCCATTTGCGTATTGGGGTCGACGACTTGCGTATGCTGCCCGCGTGTGATGCTATGCGTCAACTGACCCCTTAATGTGACTTATTGGTTGCTCATATAAAGTGCACGCACTCGCATATTCTCGACTGGTATCCTTTATATTCATATCGAACTCAGAAGTATCTAATTGTGTTTGAAAATTAGAACAACGTGAAAGTATTCAAACTAAAGATCGATTAAATATTAAAAAATATCCTACCTAATTTCTTTTGTTTTAATTCAATAATTAAATATTATTATTTATTGTAGCCGGTAGCATTATTTGTGGTTTGCGATAGGTAATGTCTAATCAGACACAAAGATTAATTTAACGAATCTTCCTATTCGATCTAACATTTATAATGAAAAGGCCAGAAGAGATTCCCATTAATGTTATAAATATTACAAGACGATGCACGAGTGATCGATAATGCATCTACGGTGTGGTAACGTTACTGTGTCATTGAAACCGCCTATAGAAATCCGCCTACGCGTGTCGAAACAAAAACAGATCGCTGCGAGTTCCACAAAACATCATTAAATTCAATATTTCGTTTAAAAAGCACTCCACATATCTGGACCATTAATCACTAAAACTACCGACCTTCAAGGAGTAACATCGGAATAAAATCGGCAATCGAAATAAAGCACTTAAAACGAAACGTCATTATCGCACAACATAAATAAAAAACGTTGAAATCGAACGCAAAAATTGAATATCGAGAAGTCGATTTAAAACAGAATACGAATTTTAAAAATACGAGCGCGGCCGAACGGCATTAATTAAAAATTCTCGGTAGAATATTCAAAAATAGAATTCGCATTCGGACGCTCCTTGTACGGATCCGAAGTTTGGATTTGGAGGAACAAAAGGAGAGCGAGGAGAGCGCGGGAGCAACCCTTTTAGCGCTGATAATCTGTTCCTCGGCCGTGTTGCGGACGCTTTTTTTATTTGTTGTCACTTTTTTGTCCGAACCAAGATTGTACACAACATTCTTTACTTCGAAACGGAGCTTTTTAAAACCTCGCCAAGAGATTTATTTCTTTTTTATTCGGCTTTAATAACGAGTCCCCGAGTCCGTAATTGACGAATGGTCACGAGCGAAATGTTCAGTTTTAGAGGTCAATTTTGGCTTGAAGTTTAAATAAAACTTAGTAATTACTTTTACCGGAGCTTACGAAACATTTAGAAATACGTTTCAAACAGGATATAAAGCGTTCGGTACCAAGTTTCGAATTGCTCTGAAATATAAAAATTTATAAATAGAACTCAATCCTTCCGCCCTCGGACGGTTAGTGCTTTACATGAAATATTATTTTATGGAATCAACATCTGCGGCGGCTGCGATGTGTGCGCGGTATTATTCCGAGCGCCGAGGGTTCATACACAAGTGAAATTACTTAAAACTAACGCAGCTCAAGTGGATGGGAACGTTTTCAGAACTCATTTCTTTTAATGTTTTAATTTTAGTATCACGTGTTTCATTTCGTTATTATCGTCGGCGTTTAGTTAAAACGTAGGCTAAGATAGTCGTACTGTAATTAACTACATTGAGATTCTATTTAAATCTTTGTAACATTTTGGTGTTGTTGTTCAGAGTACTAAGAAAAGTGAAAACAAAAAAATACATTAAACTGGCTAGTTCCCTCTCGAATTATAAGGTCCATTTTACAATCCCGTCCGAATCGTCAAACCACTCGTGGCGGGTTCATTTTTTAAAATTGGAACGAAAAGTGAAACCCTTCCATTTTTTAAATTGGTTTCGTCATGGCGCTCCCTTTGCTGCTATTATTCGATACAACGACGACGGGAGGAACATTTTTAAAACTTTTAGTGTCATTTGTCATATAGAAATTTGAATTTGGAAAAAGCACATGCTTTTTTGTTTCGGCCATTGTACATTAGACTTGTATTTTAAGCTACTGTATTTTAAAATGTGACATAGATAAAGAATAAAAAAAAAACATGAATCATTAATTTAATTTCTGCGTAAATTGCTAAATTCCACATAATTAATGAAATATCCATTTATGTCATTCGTTTTTTAATCCTTCGCTTCTATCTGGAAACCGGCTATAGTGCGATCCGCTCAGCTGTGTTAGTTTTAGGATTACGTGTATTTTTTGTCTACCCTCCATTTTAAATTTAACTCTTTTGACTATTTTAATATTTCTGGAACATTTTTAACTTGGGGCGAGGGTGATGTGGGTGTTTTCTGATATAAAAAGGGGTTATTTTATTTTTAGTTGGAGTTTACATCATGCGGGCGGCGGGCGTTAGATTTAATATTTCGAATTGAATACCAAACGATGAATGGGATTCGGTTATAGATTTTAAAGCTGCGTTTTTTCATGGTAATAGATAATAATAGATGGAATGGGATATGTATATAATAAGGAATATATTTTGTTGTTTTTTTTTTGTTATATTAACTTAGGTACCTTCCTATATAATCGGCTTACTTCCTATATTGAAAGTAATTTAAGGCGCCTCTATTTACCCAATATCGTTTGCCTAAAGCTTTATGATGATATGGCTTATTTCCTTTTTATTTATTTACAGAAATTATATATGTAATCATTTTCTATCTATGTACTGTACTCATTACTCATTCATACTCAAAATACACTATTAGTACGTCAAAGCGGTGAACAATTAATTCCAACCCATCAAAATTCAAACAATAAAATATAACTCATTATAATAAAATTAATCTAAATGACTTGTCAACATTATTCAAAAAACGAAACCCTTTCACAATTAAAATCGAATAAAAACCCGATTCTTAATAAAAAAAGAATCGATTTTTAAAATAAAAAAGTTAGTAGGGTGAATGTCCTTGTGAAAGGGATATACGGCACACATGGATACATCGTTGTGTTCCAGATACATTGATGTTTTAGTACCGTGGCATATCATTGAGGAATATTGCAAACAAGCAATGGTTAACGAACTTGAATGAACTTCGTTCTCTTCGGAGGAAGTTCAGATAAACACACATTAGCTTCGATTTCATAATACACGGTCGCCTTTGTTGAATTTCGAGAAAAAAAATGCTGGTACGGATTCTACAGATGTTAATTTTTTTAGTATGACATGGTCGAATGGAGCAATATTTAAGGATTCAGTTTTAAACTAAAACGTTGTGCAACTAACTCAATAAGGCTTGTAAGTTGCGTAGAGTTCTCCCTTATAAGTTCCGTATGAAAAGATAATAAAACATACATTTTAATAACTTTAACAAAATTGTGCTCGAGTAAGCAGTACTCAGTTACACGCAGATAATCCTCATAGTTTACGAGATAAGTGTTAATAAAACAGTTGTAAACTCAGCTTTATTATCGCGCCAACAATAAACACTGCAATTTCCACTTTGTTACGTCTCTACAACTCGTGATTTGCCGATTTGTCGGTAAAACTGGCAGCAATGTGTTCTACGCTTTATTTATTATGTGACAACGTTTAAATTTGCTTGCTCGCTTGTTCTAGTTAGAGTACGTGGCTAGTTGTAGTTAACGAGTAAAATTGCAAATTTTTAAATAATGATTTCAAACGATTTTTAATTTCGAATTATTCAACGGGTTTTCAAACGCCAGTGATTATATTACGAAAATAACGGATGTGTAAATGTATTCGGATTTCGAAATAAAATGCACTTTTCAAAACCACTAATTCGAATTTCAAAATTCAATTAGAATATACCAACAAAACGTAAAATTTCAAAACATTGGAATCGAGTTCGAATTCTAGTTTTCAAATTCAATTAGCTGTTTGTTTTTTACTTATAAGAATGCCATTATTCCAATTTTGTGCAAACCCGTATTACATGATGTGAATTGTGTTTAACTGCAATCGAACGCGGGCCGCGGCGCAGACGGACTATTTGCAGAGATACGTTTTGTTATTCCAAATGTAACAATTCGCGAATGCAGTTACGTAGGTGCACTGGCGGTCGGCAAATGATGTTTATATCAATATTTTATTACATTATCCGAACAAAATATTACCAACAATAATAACAGTTGTTTTATAGGAATACTTAACGTTTTTACAATAAGTACCTATCTTCTACGCTCTAATGGTAGACGGTACCATTATAGACATAGACATTTGATAGGTGTAGTGGTTGAAGCGCAGACTGCTTGTCTCACGGTACCAGACTTTGATTCCCATCAGCAGCACATTTCTGTAATAACATTGATCTAAAAATGAGCACAATAGAAGAGACAAACTTTCTAACTGACCATGACTAAAGTTGTCAATGAACAGATTTTTTTTTTTAATTGAAATCAATTTGTGAAGTCAGAAGCTTCATAGAATGATTTCAGATACTACTTAACTACGGGTTGTAGGCTTTGTTATGGTCTCAATTCGACCGTAGGTATATGTTTTTTTTATGTGTGTTTATTTTTAAACATTTTGGGATAAATAAATATAGCCCATGTTACTCAGTGATAATATAGCTTTCTAACGGCAAAATAATTTCTGAAGTCAGTCCAGAAGTTTTTAATTTTATTCGTTACATACAAAAATACAAATCTTGCATCTTTATAATATTAGTGTAGATAGTATAGATATAGATTTAAATAATTATAAAAGTTGATTACAAATCTTTATTTCTAAATTATAATTTGGTTCTACATATCGGTTTCGGTTAGGGTTACGAAGCTCCATAACATCCCTGATGTTTAATAATGCTTTATGTCTAAGGGAATCCAGACACATAAATAACAACAATATTTCGTCGCGTCTCAGTCTGAAATAGTCGACGATATTAATTAACCTGCGTATGTCGCGTATTTCATTTTAATCGGCGTTTCTCGTTTTCGCACAACGCGCGGGAATGCGTGTGCGCACCTGTCCCCCACTCTGTTATGTTGCGCGCGCACTTTGTATGCTCGCCGCGCGCTTAGAAGTTATTGTATTGTTTTTATAAGCGCGCATCAAAATTTATTGGAATGACGGAATACCATCCATCATTATTCTAGATCTTTTTTTGCTTATAATATGACATTTAAATGTGATAATTGATACACAGTTGTACTTTACACATATCGAGGGGTCATTTGACTTAAGTGACACTTTTGGGCGATGTTTTTTAGAATTTTTATGGGCGATTTTTTATGTTATAATTTTTTTCTGCGTGAAAGAGTATTTTTTATTATGACTATTACAGCCCTTTTTGGCGTACCACTGCTGGGCACGGGCCTCCCCTCAATGCGAGGGGGATTCAGGCCATAGTCCACCACGCTGGCCCGGTGCGGGTTGGCAGACTTCACACATCTATCGAGAACTAGTTAAGTTCCCTCAGACGTGCAGGTTTCCTCACGATGTTTTCCTTCACCGTTTCATAGCAAGTAATAATCTCGGATGAAAATGAGATTCGCACATAAATCCCAGAGGTGCGAGCCGGGGTTTGAACCTGTACACTTTGATTGCAAGGCGTGCGTTCGACCACTCGGCTACCACTGCTAGACAGAGAAAGAGTATGCTCTCCTGTAATGTGAAAAAAAAATGTTGCTCAATTCATATAGCCATTCACCTCTCGATATGGTTGGTCTAGTGGCTTAAGCGTGAGCTGCTCGAATCACTGAACCAGCTGGTTGCAGGTTCGATTCCCGCCGATGACAAATTTCAGAAAAGGCCTTTTCGGAATTTACCCTGGTCCAGAGGTAACCCCATAGTACAAGCTTTGCTTAGTTTGGGATCATACCATGAGTATGTGGTGTTTGGCGATATTTATTTTAACTAGTTAGATGGGTTTTAGCTTCGCCTTAGTCGCCTCATAAATAATCGTGATACTTTTAAACAAATAAGTAAGTATATAAATTAAAGAAAAAAAAAGAATACCAAATAAAGATAGTCTACTGATACACTCGCTATAGACTACGCGGAAAGCGAAACGATAAATCTGAATGCATTTTTCGCAAACGCATAAAATCCGAACGCACCTATTATTTAATCAAGGCGGCGCCCACAAAAATACGCCCGTCTCACTCGGGCTGAATACGTCAGTCTCGTTCGCTCGGTGCACGCGCCGCTATTGTGTCTGGCGCGACTCCGCGAGGAGCTTCCGCCTCGCTCCCCCGCGATACGTGCGTCCCGCTCCGACGCATGTCAATGCATTTTATTGTCGACGTTAATGGCTTTGATTACAAATGTAAATTTTCAGCGCGCGACGGCGTTGGCTGGCTTTTTTTCTGTTCGATTTCTCTCTATGGTATTAAATTGTAGTCGATATTAATAGCTAACATTTATGGATCTTGTCGATATCGTTTTTTTATTATTATAAATATTGACTTAAAATAAAACGTTTTTCATACACGTACTAGTTACTAATCTAATTTGTTAATGGAATTTAAATTTAATAAACATGAAAGTTATATTCTTATCTAGATAGTACATTTATTTAAATAACAAATGATTAGTAGGTACTAGTATCGAAAACAAAACGGAACGGAGCCAATGCAAGTTAGACGAAAATAAAATAGCAGTTACCTACACTACGCATGTCGAACGCACTCTGACAGACAGACTTACCTATTATTCGCATATCAGGGCACTTTATTTATAAAGCACGTCCAGTTTCAACGGACATATCGCCTTTGAGTAGTTTTCTAACGAGAGAAGACGGCCTGAGGGCGCATCGCGGCTCTCAGTGGGCTGGTGGCTGGTACAACGGTTTCCCAACCGAATACCGGTCGCAAAAGATCTCACACGGCTGCCAATTTTCAGAAAGACAGAGCTAAAATAATTGCTGCAAACGCGCCCTATTTCGAGACCGCACATCGCAGTTTAGTTAGATTTAATTCTAGTTGGTACATTATTATCCGACTGTTTGTTCATGTCGACCGGTGTTACTGGCCGGAACGGAACGTAAAGATTTCAAAATTAGAATCCCGATTTTCATTAAATAGTAAATCTTAAGATTAGAACGCGTACAAATCGGAAATTGGTTTTTGAAATTCGAACTTCAAGTTCGAATTTTATTAAAATATGAAGGGTCTCTAAGTTTAAGCAATATTTTTGTTACTTTAACGTGGGTATATCCAATTATCTCTTATATATTTTTAAACGTTCGATTTTTAAAAATTATTTAAATATCGAACTCTTAATAACAATGAATAAAATATATCAGACGCGACAGAATATTGATCTGATTACTGTGAACGAGCGCTGCGCTGCTGACTGATGTTACGAGGCTACCTGGATTCATGTGTTTATTTACACGCAGATAATTTTAATGGACATTCTGTCTGTTTCACGGCACAGACGACACCTCAGATAATAGCTTCAACTGAAACACCTAACGTCTCTTATTATAACCCGTCTGGCTGATCCGTCAAATCGCAAGAGCGTAGTAAGTAGTTATTTACTTTAATAACTTGATATCACAAATACTGATACATTTGGTAGTCATCATTAACAAAAATGTTGCGGTAATCTTCAGATATAAGTCTACGTAGATGCCATTTACGTAATAATCATATTTATTACATAAATTCATTAAATAACGAAGTACCTTCATGGTGGATTGTATAATATTAATTTTACAGTCTATCCGAGCCCATAAATCCTCAGAGACGTCGCAAATTTTGGCATTATGTATCATTGGCACAGTAACAATACGTTGCAAGCATGCAATTTCTGTTTACTTGCATTTCTGTGTAGCAGCCTGCTATGCGTCGATTGAGCGTGACATTTTTCATTTAGTCATTCCGAGTTGTTAAAATAGACTGCAATTATTTCGGCGTACTTTGTTTAATGTTCGATCTTTATAAACAATCAACAAATTGTCTGCTTGCTTTTTATGATGTTCGAATATTTCAATGTAGAGTTGTCATTTTAAAAAAAAACGACGTTCAAATTAGGTATAATGATTGTCGATGCCTGCTTAAAAAATATTTAATTTCTTAATCATTGGATACTAAAAATAATTTATTCTAGTGAAACTAAATTTTTATAAAATGTGCCTGCCATTATCCGACTTTAAACTGAGAATGGCGAAGTTGGCATGTCTCATTTATTTGTATAACTCTGTCCCTTTCATTTCAAAGATAATATCAGTTTGTATCAATCAGTTTGTCTTCTCCGTCTTTTATCGACACGTACTTTACTTCCATCCTGAATTATTAGAACAATATTGCTTAAATTTTATGTAACTACTTATCAAAAAGCAAGAAATTTCTGCCATAAAATGGTAGAAACGTCCAATAATTTATTTATTTATTGTTAGGAAGATTTACAGACAAACAGTATTTATATATTAAGATACAAGTATGTAGTCCCGTGCTATTAACAAATCTTCACAGATTAAGACATCAATAAACAGTTCACGGGCAATTTATGTCATCGAAGTGTCGCGGTGGAGTCGTTGCTTTAAAGCTGAATGCTCATAAGTGCAGATTTTGATCTCATCAAAGTTATTTAACTTAATTTGTACTTGATATACGTAAGAACAACACAAAAACAGCGAACAATTTTGGAATAACTTTTTTTTTTATTCCAAATTATTCTAAAAATAGGTAGTGATTGGCATATATAATATCCAACTTTATATCATCATTTATTGTGATTCCATTTTATAAATCGGTATTGATACTATCTCCTAGGATAGTAAATTACCACTTCGATCACAACAAAACCTACAGCTAAGTACCTACAGCTACTGTCAAACAAAAGCAGGAGAACAGTACAAGTTATTAATTGTAAAGTCTTAATTTACGGCTCAACCGATGAAGTCCCAGCTTTATTGGTATTTCGAAGCGAAACTATCCATCTACGCTCATATTTACAGCAATAACCAGACGGCGCAACAATTACATTTGCACACAATAACGTCCGACCGTCAAGAAAGAAAGCAAAATAATCAACTTTTCTAAATTCGTATACAAAGCTAAATACGAAATGGTATCGGCATACGCTATGCCAAAATACCATCGAGCGGCAAACAATTGGAAATGCGCACTATTCCTAATTCAATTTTGGAACAGACACAGAGCATTCGAATTGTACCTCAGTAGATAAATTAAAAAAAACAACATTTTTTTAAATGGATCCGCATATCATATTTCGTTCCAATTTTAAATTGTTTCAAATAATGCACGGCGAGCGTATTAATTAAATTATAAATAACGCGCGAGTATCAGAATTTGTTCGACGGTGATATTTATAAATTCGTCTTTAAATGTCACGAGAACAATGGAGTCGCCGTGTCTATTTAAGATTGATGAGTAACAAATAATCCCTGGTTGTTGTCGGAAGGCGGAAAGTCACTTGCGTAACGCTTCCAACACTCGTATGAGAATGTCAGATTACCGCTGGTATTATTTTCGGTAAACGATACGTATCTCTGTCTGTTCGGATTCGACGTTGCGTTTAATAGTTTAAGCATAGTAAGTATTCGGTCGGCCGCGGTCTAATCTTGACTGGCAACCGTGATTTCACTCAGAGATCGTACGATCACAAAAACAAATTAATAACCCGCGGAATTATAATGAAAATCGTGATTGAGCTCCCAAATGGCAAATTATTATCGCGGACCCTTAATCGCCGTAAAAGTCGTCTTAAAAATTCGCCGGACGCATTCATCAAAAATAAGAAAATAATTAATACTCGGACCGAAACGAGAAACGAAACATTTAGAACGGACATAACAATAAAACAATACGCCGTCTCGCAAACCGAAACAAAACACAGAAAAATATGAATTCCGATCGGAACGGGCCGTGGAAACAAAAGATGGCGGATTTAATGAAATGAAATAAAATATAAATTCCTTTTGCAAGCGAGAATTCTTACATTTTTAATTTGGTAGCGTGGAATGGGGCTAAAAACGTTCAAATTCCAGATTCATAAACGAACCGGCGGATGGTGATTGAGTGTGCAGTGTCGCCGCCCAAAAACGAATACTCACTTTATATTGAAAATCGATTCCACGGCGCGACCGAAATATTTTTTTGTATAAATTATTAATTACTTTTTTCCGATTTTAAATGAATTATTAAGTTTCTCACCTCTCGAGCGTGTACGAGTCTAGCCTACGATGGTATTTAATTACGTTCGGTGTCAAGATGATTAAAAAGTTACTGAGTAGTATTAATAACCATTAGTAACAGGTTAATGTGATCAATTAAACAAAAATCTTGTAAATTATTTAATCTTTTAAATACTGCATTTAACAATTGGGTTATCACTAACGAACAAATGCAAGCAATCATTTATTTTTAACCGACTTCAAAAAGGAGGAGGTTCTCAATTCGACCCGTATGTTTTTTTTTTTTTTTTTTTTTTTTTTTTTATGTATGTTACCGCATATCTCCGGCGTCTGTCGACCGATTTCGAAATTTTTTTTTAGGTTTGCTAGGGAATTCTTCAAGGTTGGTCCCATTTTCAAAATATTATCAGAAATCTAACCCCTTGGGGGTGAAATAGGGGGTTGAAGGTCACATAATTTCAAAAATATTTTTTGAACGACTTGAAACTTTGTATATATATTTAACATACAAAATAAAAAAACACGTCTTTCAGGAATTTTGAAAGAAAAAATATGTAGGGGGTGAAATGGGGGTCCAATTCGGAATACAGCAAATCTCCGGCGTTAGTGAACCGATTTCGAAAAATCTTTTTTTGTTTAATACGGATTGTTAACAAAGATCGAAACCCACCCCCAAAGGGGTGGAAAGGGGGGGTGAGGGGGGGTGATTTTTTTTTTGCTGTAAATTTTTACTTTTTTAGGGCTGTTATAAGGTGATAATATTTGCAAATTTTCAACGATTATTGACACTAAAAATCGTGAAAAAAATTTATTTTTAACAAAAAACAAAAACCGACTTCAAAAACCTAGGTGCACTAAAAAGCTACAAATAACCTTACAATTCATTACATTTGGAGTCGGTGCCAATTCATGTGTGTATTTGCCTTGTCCGACGTTGATTGGCACCTACTCCAAATGTAATGAATTGTAAGGTTATTTGTAGCTTTTTAGTGCACCTAGGTTTTTGAAGTCGGTTTTTGTTTTTTGTTAAAAATAAATTTTTTATAGGATAAGATCCTAAACGAATGCTTGCATTTGTATTTGACACATTTAAAACTTTTGATTACGACAATTATTATTGTGACATACTAATAAATATAGTAGGTTTAACATAGTGCGTTACATAACTTAACGTTTTTTTAAAGATTTTATTATACCTATTATAATATGCCAGCCCTAATTGAGGGCTCCGTTGACCCAAATGACTTGAAAATGTTAGCCTGTCGTACAACTTTTGGTGTGCACGAAACCTTTTATTTTTCAATGGTTTTTAAAACATGACTTATCGCGCTTGTTTTTCGTAAAATGCTACAAGATAATAATTCACGCAGCGTGCATTATATCTACACCAGATGTCTTCCCGATATTGAGAGGAACAGACGTCGATGCGATGACTAACTCACGATTGTTTATTTGTTCCAACGTTTATGAGTAAACGTTGTCAGACGGAAAGCTTTACGGTTATGTGGATATTATTGTTTTATCGCGTTTTTTTACTGTTTGTTGAAGATTGCCTGCGTGGTTGATCGGAAAAGTGGGGAAAATTTTCAGATGCCTCATTTTAGGATTTACTAATAGTGTTTACAAACTGTTACTTTAAACTGTTTTTTTAGTTGTAATGCGGCTCCATTCCAACTTTGAACGAAATACTTTTTTTTATAACCGTAATTTTAAAATTGGAACAGTATTTTCTAGTACGTACCTAATTTATACGTTTTAAATATATGGTTAGTGAGTGGACATGCATTTGATCTCAATAGGGTTGTCCAATTTGTGTTTTAAATATAGCAAATTATAGGGATGTATTCAAAATATTATTTCGATTAATAATTCCCATGTCGCCGCGTGTAAAAGTCGTACAACTTTATAAGCACAAATGACATACAAAGCCAATAATTTCGTCTAATTCCTGTTTATCATACATTGTTTCCCTAATTCGTGTGCGGCGCGGCGAAAACCTACGGAACTCGAACGTGATGCGAGATGACAATTGAGTGAGTTATTGTATCGAAATTTCCTCGCTAATTCCATGACTAATAAGTGGTATTATGAGAACTATCTCAAAAAACCCAAGAAAGATTGGCAAACAAAATGTTTTCTCGCGGCTGGCACGTGCGTAACAGTTTCCGAAAATATTATAGCGACTCAGTAGTCGCTATAATATTTTTGTAATTCCTATGATAGTAAGATTGCAATCAACGTTTTATACAGATTTAAAGGTTGTTACTTAAGTTTCCTTTTTATCTAAAGTTAAAATAGTGAACGAGTTTGGCACTTCTTAGTCTCTAATCTAATGCAATGCAATTGCAATCCATTTACAGGAGCATTTCAGGTTATAACAGATAAAAAAGTCATGTACTGTAATTTGTATACATTAGGGGGGGATAATGCGTACGAAAATATTTTCTAATCGATAAAGAATAGTTGACTAAAGAAACGAAACATAACGATTAGGTATTTTTGAACCGTTAGTAAATCAATTGCACATCACTATCGTTCCGCGCAACCTATTTTTCTTTCATTCTGAATTCGTAAAAACAATATTCCGGTACATAATAATTTTAAAACGTCGATCCGGTGCGCCGCCCGCCGTCATAAAATCAATCATTCCAATTCTAACGATGTACGGAGATATGAGGGAATTTTTACATTTGCCCCCGCGCCGTCCAACCGTCGGTTTTAGCTTAAAAATAGACGTTTTGAGTGGTTTCAATCGAGATAAGTTATATTGATGTGTTTCAAGCAGACGGACGGATGGTTAATACTTTTACGGCTACCCTTCATATTTCGTGGTGTAGGTAATTGTGTTATAATCCCGGAATGTATTTTAAGACGCAACTGTATTTTATGTTATGTTTTAGATTTATTTATGGAGTGCTTTTTAGAGTTGAATGAATGAAACGAAGAATTTATAGTTGTACACTTTTAACTTGTAATGCTCAAATTAAAAACGCGGCGTTCTAAATTTGAAAAAACAAAGAAATTTAAATTAGAATAAAGAATGTCATGATTCGTAATTAATAAATACTTGACAGTTAGAATGTGTTCTAATTATAAAAAAAAAATAACGTTTAAAATACTTTAAAAAAATAATAACAGTTCGTAATTAGTGGAGTAGTAATAAATCCGAATTTATTACATGGCCTTTGCGTTATATTTAGTTGTACATCTTAGTCCCATCAGTATCCAATAAAGCACGTCACCAGACCCCAGAGTCACTGTTAAAGCCCGTGTTTATCGTCACAATGGCGGGCGTGGTTCTCGGGCTAGCAGCGAATAATTACACCTCCCCCTCCTCCGAGGGTCTAGCACCTCCCCCCTCCGCGTCCTCATTGAGCATTGTCTTAAGATGTGACCTCACGAAGGCACATAGTAAGGGAATTGGTACTAATTTGAGCACATGCTTTGAATGGCAGATGAGATCGTTAAAACTAGTCCGTAAGGTAACATTGTTAGTAATGGTATGGCCTAGGTTGTGCAAGAAAACGTTGACCTTGGTATTCTACTTGGTATTACCTACACTACAAGGTACTCATACTTTTTACTAACACTAGGAGACGCCTAATCCTGATGCCTAAGTATTTATACACTGCAACTGGAAAATTGGAAACTATTTCATAGGCGTCTAGACCACTACTGATAAATAAACAATAATTTTAAAATCATCACACAAAATTGAAATTGGAATATGTTTAAATATGGAACACGTGAAATTTAAAACACACGCATTCCATTTTCAAATCGCTCGCTCGCCGATTCCATTCAATAAATTCCATATAGTAACTGTGCATATTTAAAAATCTATTATTTTTTCATCGGTGTATTCTGCAAGTGAAGGAATCCGGCGGCGGCCACCCCGCGCGGGCCATTGAGAATACGCCGCGTGGCGCGTGCCGGGCCACAGCATACACAATACGCCGGTTACGTAACACGCCACGCGTGCTGAATGACAAGAACGACCGATTTCTCTATCACACCTTTCATACGCCAATCGTATGAAGACAGTACAATGGCTAGACGATTTATTGCACACTAAAAAAACGTCTAGACATGGAAAAATATGCGTGTGAAATTTTGAATTTTTTTTTCGGGTAATTTCTTAATATAATTTTTTTCTAATGTCAAAATTCCAATGACTGTTATATTGTTTTTTTTTTAATGTAGAGTAACTAATTTATGTAGACATGAAGTATAGGAAAAAAAATCTATGATAGCTGCAATTTATCTTAGTGAAAGTCTATGGTAGAGCCTCCCACTTATATGAAGTAGTTCATTATAACTGATACACGTTAATCTCGTAACTAAATAAAAAAACCTATTATAGGTACCTATTGATATCGACTCTATTCGATACACACTATAACTAAACTATATTTGACAGCATTAAAAATATTGTCGTCTTGCTCATACATTACGGCTGTACGACTGCAATACGCTAAGTTTAGTCTAGTTTCGTTTGCTGCCAGCAAAATCCACACCATTATAATACATTTTCCAGTAGGACTATCTAAAAAAATCATCTTACTAGAACGTTCCCGGTAAATGCTTTTAAAATAAAATCGAATTCTTATCTCGTATCCGTCTCTAAAATATAAGTGAAGCAATTGAAAAACGAACCGACCAGAGTTCGTATTACGGCGCGTTCCAAATTCGAGTGTATATTCAAATATCGAACAGCTCGAGATGGATTATGGCGGGCGGGCGCTGGAATACATCTCGATATACCACAAATCATATTTTTTTCTTTTTTCTTGGGTTCATCAAACAGCCAGTATTATTGTATTGCCTGCCACACTTTGGAAATAGACGAGGTAAACACGGGATCATAGTATCTTGATACTTTATAACAACTCTATTAAATATGTAGATACTTGGTAAATAACCAAATGCAATGTATATTACCTATATTATGTCAGCATTAAACCGTTTTCTGTGTGGTAAACCACTCAGTTGCTTCTTTAAACAATTATTTGAATTGCAAATACTTTATTATTAATGGTTCGTTATTTAGTTATTTTCTTAACTCGTAAAACCGCGGCGTTCCAAACCGAAACATTCAATCAACCGAAAATTTAAATAAAATATTACTCAAACTTATAAAATCATAATGTTAGACGTGGTTGGCTCGTTTCGGCGGCGATATGATCCTATTGATTGATGGGTGACCACGCTGTGTGTGGATACAACAGGCCCGGTCTATGTAGACCCGTAATTCGGTGTCAGCAGTACTCACCGAGAGGTCAATTTAAATCAGTGGATATATTTTCCAAGTGTGTTGACCCCGGCCGCGGTATGGACTAGTCTCCACAATGTTTTGAACTTAATTAAAAATGTATAAAGAATTTATTGCGTGTCAAGAACGCCCCCGTGTTTGTCGAACTGAATTTTTTCTTTAATTATAATCAATTGGACGCATCGTTGGACAATTTTGTTGTCACTCTACATTTGAAATTTTGAATTGAGAATGTTTTCTCGGTATTTATCTAATTTCCTGTTAGTGTCGAATGACTGGCTTGAAAAAAAAACAATGACTCACATTTTGGAGGTTGGCGTAGTGATGGGATCTCTTTTATAATAATAATTAAATAATATTGCCTATTCACTAATATATCTCGAGAAAAAATATCAAACACGTGTAGAGCGCAATCCATTTTCGAGAAACATTTTCAAATGACGTGTTATTACATTGAAGCGGAAATAATGTAACTGGAACTAAAAATATCGATCAATCATCAAATTACGTAATCAATACAAACAAGTATTGGCATCTTATAACGTATTTACGACTTCTTAAAACATATGTTTGCATACCGCTACACTTTAACACCTACGTCACACTTTTATCTCACTTTATGATTAACTAATAATCGCCAATGAGACATAAATTAATTCTTATTATAATCACTCAATAACTATACCAGTCAATCAAATTGGCTAATCTCGTCTTTAATACCTTCCTAATAAGATAAAGAATCACTAAAACTAATAAATTTCCAATTATGAGATTATTTGAAACATAAAATTGGTCATCCCTACTTTCGAAAGCATCATAAAGAATAACTCTCGTTCTATTTTCAAAACAGAAATTTGAATATGAACCGAATGTAACATTTGAAGATGGAATGCTCCCCGTGTTTGTAATTCGTCCGTTTGAAAATGGAACTTCTTGTTCTTATTATGAATGCGTTAAGGATGCGCAAGAGCATGCGTCTGACGGTTTAGTAACTGATGCATTAATGCCTCGAATGATCTCTCTCTTTTTTTTGTTCGACGCCCGGAGATTGGTCATTACACATCTGAATATGTGTTCTCCACAAAAAGTCGGATCACGATTCGGTAAAAAGTCGAAACGAGTCTTGTGATGTAAGTAGATAGCAAACGTGCTCTTTATGTTATTAGAATTTGAAGTTTCCGGATTGATTTGAAAGTTTTTGACTGGCCGAAACTAGGTAGGTATTCGCCGCTCGCAAATTGAATTTATTGTGCGCCTTATCAAATGAGATTTCACTTAAAACCTGACATTTGGACATTCAAATGTAGAATACATATTCTAGATTGTTTCCATTATTATATCTCGAGTGACTCGATCAATCTTCGAGATATTCAAAATATGTTGCGCCACGCCGCCGACTCGCTCGTTCTCATAATTAAACTCCACATATTCCTTAAATACGAGAATTAACCCCAATTGAGGGACTGCTCTATTTAAATGACTCGTAACGTACTATTCAGCTTTCTGGAAGCGTGTGACACGTCACTAATCTATATCGCAGCTGGCCGCTCTACCGCTCCGTGGAACGATTGTTCGATTTTTAAAATAGGAATTGTTTTGTTACTGGCTGATGAGGATGCTGAATGATAAAAAAAATTGTAGCTACTACGACCTTTTAAATAAGCAGTATTTATTCCCATGCAATAAAGCAACCAATTACTATTTTATACTATTTAACCGACTTCAAAAAGGAGGAGGTTCTCAATTCGACCCGTATGTTTTATTTTTTAAACTATAAAATAGTTCTATAAACAGTACAAATATGCAAAATTCGTAGAACCGTTTGATCATTTCCGAAATCGTATCAGGTTTTTATTTATATACCAATAAAAACTAAATATTTTTTTTTTAATAAAAACCGCATAAGTAAAATGATTTCTTTTTTTTTTCAAAAGCCTTAAAGTACTTTAAACATAGTACTTAAAGTACTTTAAACATAAGATATATGTATAAATACTAAAATCGTAAAACAAAATCGTACGCGCTCATTGAACGCGCGAAAAATAATTTTGTTATTTTGTTAGAATTTTGCCGCGTTAATTTAAGTGGAGAAAGAATCTCAACACTGCGTTTCCTGTTTTTGAAAGACTCAATTATACTACTATTTTCGTTCATAACAGGAATAACAAGATTGATTTCCGTTTTCGTTACTACAATTTTGCATTAATATAAAGCCGCTATTGTCCCTTTGTGAAATATAAAATTATCATATGCGATACACACAAGTAATAATCTCATATTTGAACCCGTCCCGGCCGCCATCTTTAAAAACAATGAACGTTATTGTCTCTTCTTAATTCCATTTTTGAAAAAATAATCCATTTCGCATTTCATCGCGAGTGCCTCATTGATTACATTCGTACGAGCAAAAATAAGCTCTACATTACGTGTACAAGGTTTGTATTAGCTCGCAGATCCAAAGCGCAGCTGTGTTCTGATCTTTGTTTGCTTAACGCAAATTGGATCTTATCTTTGAGTATAAAGAGTGAAAATTGTTCGCTAATTGGTTGAAGGGAATTGCATATGTGATGAGTGAGAAGGGAATATCTTAAGAGTGGGATGAGAGTAATGCACGATTCTGCAATGTGTCTGTTTATTATGATAATTATGCGACGCCAAAGAAGAATTTATTTCGATATGAACTATAAATGCTTGTAAAAATAAAAAAGTGGTAATTGTTTTTTTATAAATTGAAATAGCTGTTGTATAAAATAGGTGAGTGACTCAAAAGTTTTCAAAGTTGTAAAAAAATATATGTGAAAGTAGGTTTAAAGACTTTCAAATATTTATCTGAACTCTACTTCCTCTATCTATGCGTTTATATTGAACTAAATAATTTTAATGAACGACAATGACATAATTAATTAATTAAGTACAACAAAATTTCAGTAAAGTATTTTACTGTACATTTCTTAGTCATACGTAAAGATATTTAATATACCCTATAAATTGTTTTGTAAGATAAACATAAAAGTGTTGACAGTTATAAAGTCAGTAGCTAACTGTAAAAAAAAACTACAACGAAAAAATCTTTGAAAATAAAATCTTAATCAATCAAACCAGATCCCGTACACAACCGTCTGAAAGTATCAACATCAAATATAATTATTGGCGTTTATATCACAAATTAAAAGGCGGCCAATAAATAAATTGCTTATTTACAATTGTAAATGGCTAATATAAGCCTTATATGGCGTTGTGACAGACAGACAGACTGACGAAGCGCCTCATATGGGCTAACTCGTATAACGATCGCTGCGCTAAGCCTTTTTTTTAAATATTTCATATATGATACTTACCTATCTGATAAGCGAAAGACGATTAATTATATAGAATAATATTTGATGCTTTTTAAGTATTAATAAATGGATGTAATTAGTTTTTGAGTAACATACATGAAAATGTTTTGATTAATTAGTTATTAATACGGAAATATTAAAAAAAAATGACATATAGGGTGAATGAGATTGATATGAATGAGATCGGAGTGAATGTCAATATGACGGAAAAGCGAGATGAATGGAAGAAAAATACCTACTGGACGAATACTGAATAATGGGAAAAGAATTACTTATAGGAATCTATTCAGATTTTAATCTAGCTGTTAGTCTAGTCAGATATAACAAATTAATTTTGGAAAATAATAGTACCTAATAGACTAAATTTAGTATAACGGTATTTTTCATAAGTTTTACTTATCAACAATATTTTTTTTGCTTTAATTACCTGTATCAACTTTTTTTAACATAGAAATTGAGCGTCACAAACTTGAGAATAATAATTAAAAAGAAAACTGACTGAATTTAAAAAAATAAGAGAATATCATTCTTTCTCAAATTTGGAATTAAATAATAATATATTTTTAAAAACGAAATCCGTTTAATCGAAATCGTTTAAGCGTTCGATATTTGAATGAATCACGTCATGTGAGTCAATTCCATTGTTCGTACACAATACTCGGCACTTACGAGTACGTACAGGCCCGGGTAAATTAGGAAATGTGTTTTTTATTGGAAAGCCTTTTGGAATTACAATTGGAGGGTTATATATGACACACGTACGGGGTTCCAGCTAGCGTCGTGAGAATATTTGAATATCGCCGATGTGCTACTGTTTCTATGGCGGCGCGTATTATCTTTACATAAGAATTTTTATATGACCAATAACGTATTGTTGTTATGTTAATAGATTTAATACCTATTTTGGATACAAACTACGATGAAATTTTATTTGACAGGAAATATTGCTGTCTCGCTCGTGTGACTTTGAAAAGGAATGGAACACTCTTAGTTTGGCGGCAGCAAAATTGGCACCATTAAATATCGTTTCAATAGACAAGCATATTTATTCTTTTTTTTTAATTTAAATTTATGCTTGAGTGTCAAACCCCGGGCACACTGCGGCGTCAACATTTTTGTCAATAGTCAATACAGTCTGTTTTGGTATTGTTAAAAAAAATAACGCGTGACGTTTGACACTCCAGTGAGCTTCTGTGGGGGTTTTAAGTTACTTCTCAACTCTACTTACCAGGGACCCAATTCTCGCATGATCGACATCATCTCTAATTCGACATATCGAACCAAAACGTCAATTTGTTCGTATTTTTTGGTTTTGTTTCGACATATGTCGAATCTTGCGAGTATTGCCCCGCTGAACAGGCGCATTGTTTTAAGAGCTCGTAATTTGTTTATTAACAAGAATTAACAGAATTATAACTTCCTCTTGCAAAGTTGTTTATTGTAACGAAAACTCCAACGTTTCCCGTTTCGAATTGTTTTACACGAGTTGGAGAAAAAAAAAAAACTTTTATTTATATAACAATCACGTTCGACTCACGCTGATTGTTCGCGGTGACGTCACCTCCGCCGCCTGATAAGGCCCGCTTCCGGTCGAAATCCTGAACGATGGGTGAATGAATGAATGGGTGACCGAATGAACGGAACGAGCGACCTTATGCGACGTTTTGAGGACGAATCTTTCCCGTCACTCATTTTCGTGGTTGATTTTTTTTGGCAATGCTACATTAGCCGCCCATTTAGTGATGTGCCGTATAAAATTATAATTAAATTTGATCGGCCATAAATAACAAGGGTTAATTAATTTAAAATAATTATGTTTCAATGTAAGTTATAGTAAATATCGCCAGACAACACGTACTTATGGTATATAGCTAAATAAATTAATGATTTAATTTAGTGGGAGAAAAACATTAGAAATCAACACTCTGGTCTTGCTAAAATGATTTTACATTCTGTACTTGCGGAAAGGTTGTAAATATTTCAATTATATTGCCATATGTATTGAATATTATATAAAACATGGTTATTAAGCCTACCAATATTCATCTACTCTACCCTACCCCTTCGAGGAAAACGGGCGTGATGATGTAAAAACATGAATTTCCGCGGTGAATTCCTATATGTTATTCTTACAATCGCCGTTCAATTTGCACGTTACATAAATACTATATATGAATGTGCGATGCCATAAAAACAAATAGATACCAACAGAACACTTGACTTTTGGATTTTCCTCCTTCTAAAATACGTAAATTACCGAGAATAGCCGTAAAAACAACACATTGTATTATAACAAGAAACCGATTAAGTTTGAGACGAAAACTAATAATGTAGGTTCCGTAGGAGAAGGAACTGTTGGCCGCGTTTAAATGTGCTAATAATTTTAACTTGCATAGAAGTTAAAATAGCAGTGGTAGCCGAGTGGTCGAACGCACGCCTTGCAAATCAAAGTGTGCAGGTTCAAACCCCGGCTCGCACCTCTGGGTTTCATGTGCGAATCTCATTTACATCCGAGATTACCACTTGCTATGAAACGGTGAAGGAAAACATCGTGAGGAAACCTGCACGTCTGAGGGAACTTGACTAGTTCTCGATAGATGTGTGATGTCTGCCAACCCGCACCGGGCCGGCGTGGTGGACTATGGCCTGAATCCCCCTCGCATTGAGGGGAGGCCCGTGCCCAGCAGTGGGACATTAAAAAGGGCTGTAGTTATATTTTAGAAGTTATTAAAAATATTATAGTTAAAACATCACATTGTGTGAGACTGATTAAGTTTGATTTGTAAAACTAATAATGTAGGTTCCGTAGGAGGATACGTTTGCCGCGTTTAATGTGCTGATAATTTTAACTTGCATTATATAAGGTTTTTAAAAATATATTATTAATAATAACCTCCAAACCTCATCAAGATTTTATAGTTAAATAAAAAATAATGTAAGGAAATCAAAATACTTTTTTAGTGTTGTATGTGTGTAGTTTATTTAGTATAATATATCAATTAAATCTTAAGATTTTGTTATTTCATATTACCTGACGGAACCCTTTAAATATCTGAGCATTTATAATACTGTGATGTGATTTCTGATACTTATTTTAACTTAAACTTGAACGTTGTGCGATGGTCAATTTAACTTAGTAATATTGCAGTCTAATTTCATGAATATCTTAACAAATAGTTTAATATTATTAGTATATTATTAGCCAAGAGCCTCGACAAACACCTAAAGAGGCTCGCGTTAGGCAGCTGGATCAAGGGACAGATTCAGAAGGCAGTACTTCTGGAGACGGCGCGCATTGTGAGGAAGTTCTTCTCTCTGGAGCCCTAACCACTGGTAACTAGGACCCTGTTCCAGATGCCGGTGGGGAACTGTTTTTTATATTTTTAAATGTATTTTTTATATATATATTTAAAAATGTAATTTATAAGAATGATAAGAAATAAAGGAAAGTTTAATATGAAGTGTTTATATGTAATGTCGAAATAGCAGCTTTTTACTAAATATACGTGGCAAAATTTAGGCGACTACGTATCTAACTAAATTCGCTCGCGTCTTGGACGATATTTAGTTGAAAAATGTTCTTCATTTATGTGTTCAATATCAAAAATCAAAATTAATTATTATTTTTATTCGTGTAGGTCTTAAAGCACTTACAAATAGTCAGATTCTACCACCTGTTCGTAATGCTGCTTTCACTGAGAAGAGCCGGTAAGAAACTCAATGGTTACTATTTTCAAAATGATAATTGCGAGTAATACATTCTCAGGAGCAGCAACGCCATGAGAGCAGACGGCACTTTTGCCACAATACTAGAGAAGAATTATACTCACGGCATCTAATATTAAATAAAAATATTGTCATTACGATTAGGAAGCTAGTACAGAAAGGTGTGTCTACTCCCATTTAAGTTTAAGTTCATTTTATTAAAAGCAGTGGTAGCCGAGTGGTCGAACGCACGCTTTGCAATCAAAGTGCGCAGGTTCTATCCCGGCTCGCACCTCTGGGTTCCATGTGCGAATCTTATTTTCATCTGAGATTATCACTTGCTAAGAAACGGTGACGGAAAACATCGTGAGGAAACCTGTGTGCCCGGTATAATGGCAATAGGCTCGCCCCCTATTACATTGGGACCAAAATACATCGGCGAAGTGTGGGCGCACTGCAGTGCACCTCTGCCTACCCCTTCGGGGAATACAGGCGTGATGATGTATTTATTTCATTTTATTATTGGCAAAAAAGGGCATGTTTTAACGCGATTATTAGTGCAGGGTTCTAGAACTAACAGCAAGAATAGTTTCATTAAAATATAATATTTAATTCGAGCGGCTATGTTCATTCTATATCCGTATACATAATTAGTAAATAATTGAGACATGTAATTTTTATTTACTCAATCGCGTAGGTCAAGTCCTTGTCTAATTATGATGTTTCAGAAGTCCGAAATAATACTTGCACACGTGCACGCGCACCTATTAAATAACAATAAATAAATATCGCCAGATAATTGGACCGGACTTGAGGCAATGAGCTAAAATGCAAAACGTTTAATAAAAGGCGCAATTTCATAAAAAAAAAACATTATTTTTAAACTCTACTAGCCGCATTTCGTAATTATTATTTCAAATAAAATTACTTATTATTTTTTAGGCCTATGAATGTAACTCATCATCACACGACTAAGTTATAACATATCGAGTTGAGTAAGGCTATTTGTCATAAGCGACATTTTTCAACTTACTCAATCGACGCAGTAAAATAAGCTGATTCCAAATAGGTATATAAATAAATATACATCATCACGCCTGTATTCCGATGTATTTTTGGTCCCAATGTAATAGGGGGCGAGCCTATTGCCATTATACCGGGCACATTCTCCCTCATTACGAGAGAGATTTTTGGGCTATAGTCCACCACGCTGGCCCAGTGCGGGTTGGTGAACTTCACACACCTTTCTATAGACGTGCAGGTTTCCTTACGATGTTTTCCTTCACCGTTTCAAAGCAAGTGGTAATCTCGGATGAAAATGAGATTCGCAGATAAACCCAGAGGTGCGAGCCGGGGTTTGAACTTGCACACTTTGATTTGCAAGATGTGCGTTCGACCACTCGGCTACCACTGCTTATATGTATGTAAAAGTAAATATCGCTTAAAACTGTCACTTAATCAAATAATCTCTTTTCACCCCTTCATATAATCAAAGGTCTGTAACTCGGAAACTACGATAGTTAGGTTGAACTAACTATGAAGAGAGAGAGAGAGAGAGAGACCTAACTGTGAAGAGTGACTTGAGTCTCTCCTCACTAAATATCTACTTACCGGAGGCGTTACGATCACCTCTTCCAGTATTCATTATAAGTGTAATTTTTTAACAGATTTGGTACTATGTCAATTGTTAAAAACTTAAAGTAATATTAATGACATTACTGCAAGAGAGATGACAGTAAGCAAGCTGCTAATATTTAGATACTACTACTACTACAGCCCTTTTAACGTCCCACTACTGGGCACGGGTCTCCCTTCAAAGCGAGGAGGATTCAGGCCAGAGTCCACCATGCTGGCCCAGTGCGGGTTGGCAGACTTCACACATCTATCGAGAACTAGACTTGTTCCCTCAGACGTGCAGGTTTCCTCACGATGTTTTCCTTCACCGTTTCATAGCAAGTGAAAATTTTGGATGAAAATGAGATTCGCACATGAAACCCAGAGATGCGAGCCGGGGTTTGAATCTGCACACTTTGATTGCAAGGCGTGCGCTCGACTTCTCGGCTGCAGATACATAAAATAGTATTTCAGACTTCTGATACATCTTGTATATGACCGAGCGGACTTTGTGAAATGCATGTAACCTTGTCTAATATTTTCTTGATTAGACTAGATTGATACAGATCTGTTGTGATATTAGGTATATGATATGCCTATACTAGTAACCTTTCTTGTTTTTTTATTTATTAGTTTATTTGACGACGGCTCGGTTGAGTGGTTCGTGTGAAGGCCGCCCGGAATACCGTACCGGGTGTTTGCGGGTTCGGTTCCAGCGGCAAATTAAAAAAAAAAATTTCGTAATTTGGTCTGGTCTGGGTGTAACTGGGATCGCACCCAGTTTATTGTTTGGTACCCATAGTACAAGCTTTGCTTAGTTTGGGATCATACGATGAGTAGGTGTTGTTTGACCATATCGAGGAGGATTCAAGCGACACTTTTGGGCGATATTGACTTACATAAATATCCGGAATCAGTGAGTTTTTACAAGCTTTATATTAACTTGCAATGTATGTCCGGGTGTAATCTTGCAACTGAATTTTAAATCAGTTATCTTTAACCGATTTAGCTGAAATTTGGTATACACGCTGATTTTGGATGACAATGCCTGCTTAGCTATGTGACGTCATTCTAATTCCAATATGATGGATCATCCAAGATGGCGGAATAGTTTTTTTTCTGCACTACCACATTATGGGTATCAAATGAAACAGCTTGCTGAGGAGAACACGAAAACTAAGGGCAATTAACTAAAAGCTTGTTTTTAAAAAGGTTTTTTTAACATTTTATTCTACGTCAAATGAGTATGCTCTCCTGTTAAGTTATAAAAATGTCGCTTAAGTCATATAACCCCTCGATATAAAAAAAATACACTAACCCACGAAATTAAAGTAACATCAATCCCTCTACAAACCACTTACAGTCGCATTTTTAAGGCATTAAGACTCTATTTTAGGTGTTATAAGACTCTATTAGGTATAAAAGTGAAATTAATAGAGTTTTAATCTACTTATATCAATTGTACATGAAATATTATATTCCAAACGGGAATAGAATGCGGTACCGTGGCATTGCGAGCCGATCTCCTAACCAGCCGACCCCTGACCCTGAGTTGCTGGATGCTGCAACCTTATCTGATGCTGATTCATTCGTGATAACATCAAAAAATACACGTTTAATACTCTACATTTAAAATTATTAACTGAAGTCGTGAAATAATGAAATATCTTCACGTCTATACTGTCTGGAAAGTAAGTTATTGGTGCACTTTAGTACACCCATATTTTGGTAATTGTAGTCTTATATAATAGGATCGAGATATGCTTCAGAAATATGTTCCAGAGATTGTCCGTACCAAAATTTTTTTTTTTTAATAATAAAGGAATATCTATAAGTTATATTTGAAATATCTACTTATCAATACGTAATAGAAATTTAATGTTAGAAGGAAACAGAATAATCAGTTAGCTATACTTTTAAATTTTATACAGCTAAAAATCATGCTATCTTGCTCTTATCATGCAGTTATGAGGAGGACGTCAATACATCAACTAGTTTAGTAAGAGCAGGTACCAATAGAATTAACGCTATTACACTTAATCATATTTAAACTAAAATGTTATATTTACATTTTGATTATTTTTTTATATTTTATCAGAAAACGGCAAAGCGTTAACGTTACGGTTATAATGAAATTATAAATTTAAATATTCATTACGGAGTAATGTTTTTAATTTTAACATTTTCATAGTTATTAAGAATATGCGATTAGATTTGTTGAGAAAAGCTTGTTTATTTTAACATTGAGCTACGGTTTAGTTAGTGATTAATTTTATGTATTAATATTTATAAAACACACTCATTTATTACTTTTATAATAAATATTATCGATACTAAACAAAAAAAATCACTAATTTTTCGATTAGATGCATCGCAAATTATTTAAATTACTTTTCAATTATATTTAAGTTAACTACACACAAAAATAGTTAATGTTAAATTAGTTTTTCCGTAAAATTGTTCTCAATTAATTTAAATAAAAATCTTACCTTAATCTATGACATCCAAATTCGCAATTATGTTGAAGGAACAAAACGGTGGTCATTCACAATGTCACTTGATGGTGTCACCATAAATCCAATGTCATAAACACACACGGCAGTCACAAAATAGTTTGACAAAAATAAAACACACAGTTCATAACTGAATGAAATACAAGTCTTTTGTACTAAACTCTACCGAGATCCGTCTGGAAAACAAAACGTGTACTGCAAAGTTTGCGTAAACTTTGTGGGAGCGCGCGGGAAAATATCGAAACGAAACTCAAAACGAAACAGTCCGAAACGCGGAAAATGCAACGGTCGCGCGCGCCATACGCCCGCGACTGAAAAAAAATGCCACATCTGCGTAAGACTTGGAAACTAAATCAAAATACTCGCTAGGAGGGACGAGTCGGCCGAGGCTCCACCCTTCCCCCTCCACCGGGCGATACGCAAAAACATTCATAAAAAAACACGCTCGACTCCTCCGCGAAATTATCAATTGTTTATATCGCGAACAAAAATGTAAACCTGCACGGACTCATCTCGACAAAGCCCTAGATTAAGCAAAACATTAAACAATTAAGAATCACACAATAGAATTCCGACAATGTCGAAATATTTAAAACAATACACCGTTTAATTTGTACGAATCATAATAATAAACACGGCTGGGTTACAGTGTCGGCGATATTGATCGATAGTTCGGACGGGTTTCGGCGTAATTTTGAATTTGGATTTCGATATTCGGTACGGGTTTCCCGCGCTCCTGGAAATTCGTGTTTGGAGCTTTCGAATTACGTGTAACTTGAGGTGCGACCGCGCGCTGCAGCCGCCCGGCCACGAATACGGCGCGCCGCGAACGCGATCACCGCCGACATTTTTTTCTGCCAAAAAACTAAGAAAGGGTCTTTAGTTTAGGGTTAACTGTAAGCTCGGCAATGCGGAGATGGATTTTTTTGTAATGTCTTTCGAAACTGGAGCGTATTCGGAATGGACTGACCTTCGACCGGTCGAGTCGGGGGTCTACCACGTAACTCGGTCCCGGCATTGTTTTACATCGCGTTTTTTTGTTTTCACACAGATAACCATCTGTTATCGATATTGGGTGTAGTAACGCAATGTATTGAACAAAGCTCGGTGTTTCGTAATTGAAGTGGAACTTAGAATTGGTAGCGCATAGTACTTCTTGTTATATGTTTTGTGGTGAATGTTATAAAATCAGGTTGCTTATTATTACGTTATAAGACACTTAACAGTGAGCATTGCTGACAGAACTCGACATTTAATTGAAGGTTTTGGTAGAGATGTTTAAAACAAAAGCTTTACATAGATATTATTAGAAATACTAAAAATATTGTGGTCATTTTTAAGGCCCCCAATTCGATATTATTTTTTATAAATTATTTACCATTAGGAAGCGAATACAGGAGGTCTCAGTCAGGAAAGAAGTAAAAAAACTAGTAGAAAAAGAATCTAACAACGGTTTGTTATATTGTTTTATTTACATTTACGCGAATACTATACATTGAAATAAAACTATTTTGAAACACCGACGCTCCACGAAGTCTGCAATCTGTGAACATGTACAGGACCGCACCCGCCATTATATCAGATTTGATAAACCGCATATCCTCGCAAAAGAACACCGACTCCGACCAAGGATGATACGTGAGGCTATTGAAATTAAAAAACATCCTAATTTCAATAGGGCAGATGGCTGGGTGCTACCACCAACTTGAGATCCAGTAATTAATATAATTAAATCCAAAACCAAGCGTACCATTGCAAGACCTCAAGACACTGAGCACTTTCTGCGTGGATCGGACCGCAAACAGCAATTAAATATGAGGGCACCCAGTTATTAACTATGAAATCAGGACGTCTAACACCTCAGTCCCCCCGTGACCATGGTTGCTGTAAAGCAGCCGAAACGTCGGGAAAATAAAATAGTAAATAAACGCGATAAAATCCGTAAAATAGTTTTATTTCAACGGTTTGTTAGATTCTTTAGTTAGATTAGTTAAGATATCGCTTATTTCAGTGCTCCATTACATATACCTACAATTATATTACGATCACATGAATAAACGCAATTCTAATGCCAAAATATGGCGTAGATTATTTGATTTGGGTAGACAATAGATATAATATTTATCTATAATAAACTAACATTTAATGTAAATAAGTATTATAAAAGTAAAAGTGATAATTACTTTTCAATTATCTAAGAGTTTCTTTCCACTCTTAGGAATTAGGATTTTTCAGTTTTTTTAAAATATTTATTGAATTAAAAAGTTCATTAAACAACTACCTATTTTGAACCCAAATGTTCTCAACGGAACCCGTGCATACCCTGTAGGCTTAACATGGCCGTGTAGACATACGTTTTATCTCTTTCCACTGTCAGATTTGTCAAGAAAATGACGTCACTTCGAGCTTTTGGACTGGACATGGCTCGTGACGTCATTTTCTCAACGAATCTGATAGTTGAAAGAGATAAAACTAATGTCTACGCGGTCATGCTAAGCCTGCTGGACGCGTAGGTAGAGGTCCTAGTTAATCAGTAAAAAGTGGGTACACTGTAGTCAGCACTTTTTACTGATTTCAGTTATAGGGGGCGAGCATAATATAACTATTATACTTAGGATACTCCTCTCAATGCTAGGGGCATTTAGGCACTAGCTGATGCGCGCGGCTTCACCTGCGTGGTTGTCGGTTATCGCGACTAAAAGTAATTATGAATTTTTTGCCGACGTCATACAACCCTGTTTTGAATTAAAAAGTAGTCTATGTCCTTTCTCAGGCTCGAGAATATCTCTGTACCAAATTTCATTCAAATCGGTTCAGTAGTTTAGGCGTGATTACGTAACACACAGACAGAGTTACTTTTGCATTTATATTAATTGTAAGGATTATTTTAGCGCGGATTTAACAACCTTTGAAAGCTAGTTACGTTCTCTTGTACTCTTTTATGATAATTAAAACGCGACAAATACTCATAGAAATCTCCATAGAAACTTGAGCTGAAGACTTGAAAATCGTGAAACGAGTTCCTTTCAGAGTCTGGGTACTTGATAAGGAAGGGTTGTAGTCTGCGCGTACGTAGACAACCATTTAATTACAGTACTAATATTCGTGCCAGGAAACCGAACTTCATTAACATTTTAATTACTAAAAATAACAACACAATAAAAACACAATACTTGGCTTGTTCCGCGACATAACTGCATCGCATATCTCACAACTAAATAGTTCGATTCCTAACGCGCGCAAATGTCACCGGTTATTTTTGCGCGCGCGCGGAGCGGCCGCGCGTCCGTCAGCGCGCGCGCACCATTGTCATTGGATGAGGTATTAATTGTTAATTCCAAAAAATACATATGTAACTATAGGTATAAATAGCCGTGCAAATTTTAATATTGGGGATATTTTAATTATATAATTTCTGGAAAATTAATTGTTTTAGAAAAAAAAATTAAGCAAATTATTTTTACATGCAATGAAATACAAAAATGTATGTAATATGAATGCAAGGATCAGCTTAATTTTTTTTCAGTTAGCATTGTTTAAAGTATTTCACATATTTGTCTTCTTTTACCAAAAAAAATCATAGTAATATGTAATTCATTTATAGAGGCATTGTAAAACAATTTTGTGTTTAAAATATCATTGCAGGTGGTTTGTAGACGGATAAAAATCTATAAATTTAGGGGTAGGTATATGCCCAAAGTCACATGCTCTTTTATGCCTTGACTCGTCTCTACGTGAAATATTTGTAGGTATGGCAAATTGTAGAGCCACTCGTCACACCAATCGGCTTAGCCGTTTCGGAGATTAGCCAAAAAAGTTTTGTTTCTATAACTACCGTTATTTGCTATAGACTTTTTTTACATAGACTGTATCTAATATAGAGTCTTATAGTATAGATTCCCAATAATCGTGTCATGGTATTGTTAGTGAAGACACCATGGTAACTTAAGTGTCGTACGTAGAGTCGCCGGCGGGCTCTCGGGGCGAACGCGAATGATACTCGCGCGCATGAGTTGTTGCGCATGTTGATAATAAATCATACAGCTGTATTTGTGATCGGGTCGTAGGGTGGGGAGATGGTATCGATTTGTGCCGATATCGATATTCGAATATCCAACATCGATATTTACGCAAATCAAAACAAAAAGGCTTATTAATTCGACCTAATTTATCATCTTAATTTAATGGTTTCATTGGTTACAGATAGCAATAGTTACTTCAATTTATATATGAGGGTGCTTGAAATCAATTAATACAATTCCTGGTGAACTTCACACACCGTTTTGTAGACGGTTATAGGTTTTGCAAGTTTCCTCACGATATTTATTTTCACCTTGCAGGAAGTTTCAATCATTATTGGAAATGAAGTTTGCACATGAAATCTGGAAATCCCAGAGGTGCGAGCCTGGGGTTTGAACCTTGCACCCATGAGTTCAAGGCAGGCGTACTACTAACTAGGCTATCATTAAAATAAATAATAAAATAGAAATGAAACAAAGTATGTACTTCACTATACTAGCATCCTAATCGTGATGCCAAAATTTGTATCTATGTTAGGTTAGGTTAGGCCTGAGAAGTACGTGGGTGGGGACTTCCCGTAAACGAATGGTTCCGCGAAAGCGGATAGCCGCTGTTGGGTTGCGGACGTATACTTCCGCGTTTCCGCGACCTAACAACCACCGGAGTGCTGGACACCAAGGGGTTTTAGTGAGTAGGATTCTCATATCGCCAGCCTGCCTCCCCCGGGGCAGACTGGCATCCATGATGGATTTCCCCTTGAAATAAAAAGGGTATAATTATTTTCTAGTATTGAGGTAAAGGTGCAGCCTGCTCACATGGCGTTGCAGCTCCTGAGATTGTATATTTACTCTTAAACTTGTATTTTTATTATTTTGAAAAGAGTTAACATTGAGTTTCTTACCGGCTCTTCTCAGTGGAAGCACAATTTCGAACCGGTGGCAGAATCTGACTATTTGTAAGTGCTTTTTGGTGTACACAAATAAAAAAAACCGGCCAAGTCCGAGTCGAACTCGCGTACGTATCCATTATCTATAAAACGGCATAAAATCACGTTTGTTGTATGGCAGCCCCTTAAATATTTATTTTATTCTATTTTTTAGTAGGTATTTGTTGTTATAGCGGCAACAGAAATACATCATCTGTGAAAATTACGACTCTCTAACTATCACGGTTCATGAGATACAGCCCACAATGTGCACCCTGATGACAGACAGACAGACAGACAGACAGACGGACAGTGGAGTCTTAGTAATAGGATAGATAGATAGATAGATTTTAGAGTTCCATACCCAAAGGGTAAAACGGAACCGTTTTACCCTTTGGGTACGGAACCCTGAAATCTTCGATTCTGAAAATCAATCAACAATTTAATTTTTTAATAATTTTTTTTAATTGATTCCCCGCACTATGCAAAGCTGTGTGCATTATAATCGCTCCAAATGCGCGTGTGTGCGTATCGCGTTTCATTTCTTTCTCGTATTGTAATTTATTGGTATGAAACCAAGTTAATTATTACGATTTTTGTATTAAACGTTGGAAATTATTTTTAGTGCCGCAGATGCGAGGCGTGTATAAACTTTTTTTACCGAGAAACGTCGAACCAACTTGTTTTTGCAACAATATTGTATTTATTAATGATAGATCGCCGTTTTGTTGGTTCGCGTTCAACGCTATGTTCTTGTAGAATCATTTGGTGTTTTATGGATATCAAATTATTGTTTTGACAAAAAAGTATAGGTGCCTTATCACGTACTACTAAAGCCCTGTGTATGTGTGTGCTTCGTCCCATTGTGTGTGTGAGCAAAATTACCTAAATATATATCTATGATTCTCAAACTTGCAGCCAAACCCTTTAAGCGACCGTTACTTATTTCTGCGAAAATCGGGGGAAAAATGGTATATCAATCAGTTGTAATAGTTTTGTAAGTATGTACTATATCAATACGATTTTTGTACTGATAAATATTGAATATAATAATATGTCTGTGGTGAATATGGTTGAGGAGAGTGATGGCTGCTCCTCAAGTCATGCTCGTGTACGGGTACTACTTGCGTGGACTGGTCCAACCATTTTCCTCTTAATGACTTACCTACTCTCCCATAGTGCATTGAAGGCATAATACCAAAGCAATTATTTCTATAACCATCTGTGGTTTAGAATAATCCCTTCATTGTAAATGGGAGTAGACGCACCTTACTGTACTAGCTTCCTAAGCGTAAAGATTATATTTGTACTTAATGTTAGACTGCCGTGAGTATAATTCTTCTCTAGTATTGTGGCATAGGTGCGGTCTGCTCTCATGGCATTGCTGCTCCTGAGAATGTATTACTCGCAATAATTATCATTTTGAAAAGAGTTACCATTGAGTTTCTTACCGGCTCTTCTGCATGGAAGCAGCATTCCGAACCGGTGGTAGAATCTGACTATTTGTAAGTGCTTTTTGATTTTGATTTTGATTTTATAATTCCGTTTAGCTGGGTCAAATATACTTACATAAATTAATATTAATGATCCGAAACCAAGCAAATGTTGTCCTATAGATCCTATGCCATATTCGTAACTTGCCACTGACGGTAATCGAACCCGCAATCATTCGGTTTAGTGAGCTATGCCAACCACTGAACTATGCCGTCGTCAAAATAAATAAAATATTTTGTAAATTTTCTTAATCATATTTTAACAAACAACACAATGAATACATTTTTTAGAAGAAAAATAACTGGAATAAATTAAAGCTTAGTCATCTTCTCACAAGAAATTCCAAATATCCTAATAATAAATTTACCTGCTTCAAAAGAAAAAAAAACGAAATAACCAGATCGAATTTCACAAACAGGGTTAAACCCAGTTCACAGGGTCGAGACCTCATCAGAGAATGGGGTCACATTTTTTTTTACAAAAAAAAAAACACTTTTTTTGCAAAAAATCTTTAAAAAATAATGATAGCAATTCTAAAGTGATCTACTTTTTGATGCTCACTCCGCGTTAAGAGATAACCCTAAAATTGGGGTGAATCGTGGGAAATTGTCGGATATTTTTAAACTGGGGTGACTGGGGTCGCGAATGTACGGATCCAAGGTTAGTCTGCATTATGACCTCACACACTGGAGCGTCAAATCACATTGAATTTTATGCCAATACCAAAACAAACTTTATGTTACATATACGTAAAGGTTGAATTTCTGTGGTAAAACTTGCGCCCTCGCATTTCAATATTCGCTCGCATTTCATTTAACGATATACTTAATCTTTTTAGGGTTCCGTAACCAAAGGGTAAAACGGGAACCCTATTACTGAGACTTCGCTGTCCGTCCGTCTGTCACCAGGCTGTATTTCATGAACCGTGATAGTTAGAGAGTTGAAATTTTCACAGATGATGTATTTCTGTTGCTGCTATAACAACAAATACTAAAAAACAGAATACACTAAATATTGAAGGGGGCTCCCATACAACAAACGTGATTTTTTTGCCGTTTTTATAGATAATGTTACGGAACCCTTCGTGCGCGAGTCCGACTCGCACTTGGCCGGTTTTATTAAAAAGTGGTGTTATTTAATTGTTTAAAATGAGGACTGGCTCCACCTACGGTTTGTGGCTATTTGAGCCAGTGTCAAGTAAATTAATAACAAGAACAAATTTAATAAATAAATACCTACACATCACTACATATTATAAAACAAAGTCCTCCGCCGTGTCTGTCTGTCTGTTCGCGATAAACTCAAAAACTACTGCACCGATTTTCATGTTGTTTTTTCCAACAGATAGAGTGGATCTCGAGGAAGGTTTTAGTTTATAATTTGTCAAGTTATTGTATACATTGGCTAAAATATAATGATATTTGCTGGAGGGTCACCCCAGCGAGTGAAGTCGCGGGGTGCAGCTAGTTATAATTAAAAATAGGTGAGAAACCTGATAAAGATTGCGGACAAGTTCAATATTTTCATTTTCATTTGTTATTGGCAAATTCTTTGACGCGCAGCTTTTGACGCCTTTGTGTGCGGGGTTCTTTAAACTTCCGTTTTTTTGCGTATTTGTCAATCGAGCAACATTTCTTTGAGCCGTTAATCTATGCACATGACTATAAAAGATAGCAATGTAATAATGACATCTTGTTATTTAAATATTTCTGTGATAAAAACTTATTAAGAATATCATGTTGGTTGCTTATTAAATGTTCCACACTTGTACACGTATAGATATTTTCCAACAGCTGTTCAAGGGTGTAGAACGTCTTAAGAATTAATTATAAGTACATACTTGGTAGATGAAACGAGTTTAATTTACGAGGTGATAAGGTGCAACATTTATTACATACGTGGTTTAGCGAATGCTTAATTAAAATACTTAATTAGAGCGGACCATCAGACCTTAGAGTACTTTTGTTCCAATAACTGTAAATTTTTGACAGATTCTATGCTTTGTGTGAGTTATCTGACAAAAATTAATGGTAAAAAAACTTTTTAAAAACAAGCTTTTATTTAATTGCCCTTGGTTTCGAGTTCTCCTTAGCAAGCCCTTTCATTTGATACCCATACTGTGATAGTGCAGAAAAAAATGACTATTCCGCCATCTTGGATGATCCGCCATATTGGAATTAGAATGGCATCACATAGCTAAGCATGCATTGTCATCCAAAATATGCGTGTAAATTTCAGCTCAATCGGTTAAAGATAACTGATTTTAAATTCAGTTGCAAGATCCACCCGGACATAAATTGAAAGTTAATATAAAGCTTGTAATAAAAACTAAAAGTAATATTGACAATATTGCTGCAAGACAAAAGGTGGCGAGGGGGCAGAATTGTGAAGATATTTTGCCTAAAACGGTTTTTTTTATTATTATGCATTCATAGACTATAGCATTGTTCGACTATTCGAATGAATAAGCTAAAACAAATTGCCAGATAACACATACTCAGCGTATGATCCTAAAGTAAGGAAAGTCTGTACTGCGGACATAATGGAATGATTAAAAAATAACAAAAAAAATGTAGATTGATTTACAATAACTTTTAAATTATTTCTCTACCAATAACCACTGGTTCTATTGACCCGGGGTCACACAAATATCCCGTTACTTTAAGAAAATCAATTCCCGGAATTCAACCCTTGAAATTTCGCAAGCGTATCGAGTTCTATAACTGACCTCTTCTCGGTGAAATAGACCAACAATGACCTTAAGAATTCTTAATCCGTATGACTTATGACCCCGAGTTACCTTTTTCATTTTTTTTTTGTATTTGGTCAAAAAGGGGCCATCTTGGCCACGATTGTGTCGCGTGGACAATAGCTCCTGATTGAATTTGACTGGCTGGCGACGTAAAAAAATGCGACAAGTTTGGAAAAAATACTTCACGCTGAGCTCTTTGGTCAGACAAATTAAGGTTTTATTAATAGATTTATTTTTCTGTACCACGGGCGATTTAGGGGACCTTTCAGTTTATTACAGATACATAAGTAGGCATAAAGGGTTTTTTCCTGATGAAGTTTTTTTTTGTTGAAGGACTTACGCTGTTGGCCGTGATGAGGCCTTTGGCCATTTGGTAGCCTTTACAGCTTTACCGGAGGAGTGGCGAGCGCAGAGTGCACTCCAACCAACAACTGATGAAGTATTTTATACTATCTACACAGGTAATTATAAAAAAAATTAGAACTTTTTAATAAAATGTCTAATAACTTTTCAGTCAAATGCGACAAGTTCACATAGACTTGCGAAAAAACCGTAATGACGTTTTATCTTTCATTCATAAAAAGCCGTTATAAAACCCACACAATACTCACCTACAACGGCAAAATATCTATAAAAATCTCAAATTACTGCAAACAGTTATAAATCAAATGTACGAAATTTTTTATTTAATACAAAAAAAAAACTATCTCACGTTCCGGCATCATCTGTTGGGAAAGGGGTTGAACTTGGTGATTTTTTAAAAATCTCCACAATAGCGGTACCCTCGCTAAACAGTTACGCAAAAAAAAACGCGGAAGATATCGTCTTTCTTGTAAAAAATGAGAGATTAAAAAGCGTATCTAACTCTTTCCCATGGGTCTTAACCTTGGCGAATAGTTTTTTGTCAAAATTGAGACACCTTTGCCATCTTTGCGTTTTTTTTTGCGACGATTCTGGTTGTTTTCGATGCGTACGGACGAGGGGTCGGGCCCTCGCGGCCCTGCCATTGTGCTCGCGTTAAGATACTGCAGGTGGGTCAAATTGTACCGCGATGCTATTTTAGGGTTTGAAAATAAAGATTCCTTTTTTACATTTTTAATTTAACTTTTTTATGACGCACATTAAACATTTTAATTGAATAAATTATAGCATAAAATGTAAAACATCGGATCTAAATCAGTTTTTTTTTACATTAGTTGCAATGTTAGGTTATTACATGACTAGTCTCGTTAACCCCGCTATGCCGTCTTCAATGGGGATTAAACTCGGAACCCCTCTATAACCAGGGCAACCCGTCTAACTTCTAGGCGTTGGACGCTTAATTAAGGAGGCAGTAATGAAGATTTTCATTACAAATAAAAACTAAAGATACATCTTCTCGTAACTTGATAAACGACCTTTTATTCCAGTTATTGCCATATGCCTCCGCTCCTTAGCACAATTACCATTAATTGCCAGCTTATAATAACATTACATTTGCATTCAATACACGCAACGAACCGAAAAAACAAATCGTCTCCATCAACGGAAACTGGAAGGAGGTTCAATTTTATAATTTTCGAAATACCAAAACACAGGTATATCCGAACACACTCGTATGAATTTATTTTTAAAAAATATGAAATTCGAATTGCGAACGGAATGGCGGACGATATTTTATATCGAGTCGGGATGGCAATAACGCGACGATTAAGCCCCCCGTACACTGCGGCGTCAAATTGCGCGCGTCAAGATGTTTGCTATACTAATATGAACTGTATTGACTCATAGGAAAAGTTAATTGTTTAACATTAACAACATTAACGTGTGAATTTAGACGCGTGGGGTCCTGTCATTTACTACAAATAATTTAATATCTATGTACATTGACACAGAGTCCGTTTTGGCATTGGCAAACGTTCTGACACGTGAGTTTTGACGCCCAAGTGTGCGGGATTAACTGATCGCGTTGTTGAGCGCGGAAAAAGTCCGAAATCGAAATAGGTATAATTACAGTTTCGGCTTAGCGAGCGGCGGCGGCGCGCGGGCGAATTTTCCGAAAATTACCGGTGAACGCAAAAAGTGTGCATTTTCGGAAATTCGCTCCGTCCGGACGTCGAGCGAGATCGTCCGAACACTTATTTGAACATGTTTGATATTGTTCATTAGTATTTGTGTGTTTTTCAGAATTTATTACAAACTTATTTTAGATTTTTTTATTTAGTGGCCTCTTTCCATTGAGTCTGGCCCATTTTAGAATTTAAAATGCGAATTGGAATTAGAAACAAAATAGAGATTACTCCTCATCAGAGTTGCGATTTTATTGTCTATGACTAGTATCGTTTTTTTTTTTTTTGAAGGACTTACATTGTTGGCCGTGAGGTGGCCTTTACAGCTTTACCGGAGGAGACTAGTATCGTAATAAGTCATTAAAATACTAGAACCAATATTACATTAACTATCCTACTCAAAATAAACCTTGTCCTTAAGCTTCTAAGGGCTCTCATCAAGTAAGCTGTATTATCTTTAAGTGAAACAGGAAGCTTGTATAGGTAATTCTGAATTATTGAAATGCCTCAAATTTATAGAAACATCTAGTCATTTACGATTAGGTACATTTTTCAGTACAAAAATGCTCTATAATATAATTTTAATTTTCGTACTATAGTTAAAATTTATGCCATTTTTCAAAAGTATATCACTATTTTCGTCCCATCTCGCTCACTTGAGAGAACCCCATCGCCCGTCTCGCTCGCATCCGAAGCTATTACAAATATGGAACGCAAAAATGTTTGCCGCGCAAAATGTCTGGCATAGTTGTCGAACTGAGATATGCCGGATTTGTTTAAATTTCGAAAATTAATAACGGACGTCGCGTCGTCGGTCGACGTAATTTTATTTTTGGCCCTTGGACATTTAATTAGAAAATATTTTTATATTTCGCATTTAATTTGAACGTCAAAGCTGCCAGGGGAAATATTTCGGTTTTTAAATTATTATGAAGGTTACATACCTCGAGGTACTATTATTTATTGAAAGTTACAATTCATTTACAACGGCATTGTAGGACACTTTTTGTAGCAGGTTATGCGTTAGCATGGATGATGTAAGAAATTAAAGATTATTAGTATATCAAAGATACATGTTTATTGTAACAGGAATAAAAGCAGAAGACAATATAACAAAGAACGTGGATACCGTTACTATGTATATTTAAAAATAAAACCAGCCAGGTACATATTTATTACTCAAAAGTACCTATACTCAATACGCTCCTTTAAATTGTACCGCGCTACCATTGTAAACCGGGTCAAAACATAAACGCGTAAACTAGACAACAAGGTATATAACAAAACAACACATTAAACAAAACTACATAACTCCTAAACCTTCCATACAGAAATTATGTTTCTGCTTAGGCAGCGGTTTCGTTTATATATCGCCAATCATTTCCTCTGTTGGGATATAACGTATTACAATATCGCTATTTAATTTCAAAGTTTCCCTTAAAAAGTGATATTTAATACTTATGTGTTTGCTGCGGGAATGAAACACAGGATCCCTCGACAAAGCAATGGCTCCTTGATTGTCCGCATGCAATACGACCTTGTTAAAGTTTACTAACCCGATTTCAGTTATTCAAGTACATAGCCTCCTTCATACTCGAGGCTAAGCTAACGCACTCCGCCTCACAAGTTGAAGTCGCAACACATCTCTGTTTCTGGGATTTCCACGAGATTGCTGCATCAGCTAATTTAAACACATAGCCCGAATAACTTCGCCTATCTATAATACAATTACCCCAATCGCTATCCGAATAACCTACTATACAGTTACCGGTTTTCCTATATACAAGACCACGGTCACAGGTCCTCTTAAGATAGCGGAGTATTCTCAACGCTGCCTTCCAGCATCTTTCGTCCGCTTTGTCTACGAACTGGCCCAATTTCGCCACCGCGTGAGAAATATCCGGTCGGGTACCTACGGATAGATAAAGCAGAGAACCGATTAATTCTCTATACGGCAAATTGCGGTCTCCGTTTTTATCCGTATTTTCCAATTTGAAACTCACCTCCATCGGCGTCGATTTCGTTTCTTTGCAATTTTCTAGACGAAAATGTTTTAATAATTTTTCGACGTATTGTCGCTGTGACAACTTAATAGCGTTGTCAGTTCTGACAAAATCTATGCCCAAAATAAATTTGGCAATGCCAAAGTCTTTCAATTCGAACTCTTTTGCTAGTTCAATTTTAAAGTCGACAATACAACCTCTATTCTGACTCGCGATCAAAATATCGTCCGTGTAGACACAAACAAAGAGTTTCGTTCCGCGGTCATCTACATCTTTGAAATAAAAACATGGTTCGTTCAAAGACTGCTTGAAATGCATCTTCTTCAGCTTTTCGTCCAGCCTTATGTTCCACTGGCGTCCAGCTTGCTTTAAACCATATAAAGACTTGCGTAAACTGCATACATTACCGCCAGCTTTTAAATCGTCTAACATTTTCATGGCCTGCTTTCGCACCGAAACATCTTGTTCTGTTTCCACCAACATGACTAGACTCTCTTCTAAAAGCTCTGGTATCTGCATGTACACCTCTTCTTCCAGGTATCCATTCAAATAAGCCGTATTGATATCTATTTGATGAACCTCCATGTCTAACTCCACAGCTACAGCGGCTAGTAGTCTGACCGTATCAAGCCTCATCACTGGAGCAAAAGTCTCGCGATAGTCAACTCCGTAACGCTGACTATAGCCCTTCGCAACCAGTCTGGCTTTCTTCTTCTCAGACTTATCCACGTTTAGCTTCGTAGTGAGAACAAAACGACATCCCACTACATCACGGTTCCGAGGTTTCTTTACTATGTCCCATGTTTGATTTTTAACGAGGCTCCTTATCTCTGACGTAATGGCATCCTCCCACAGATTTCGCTCATTACTCGAAAGTGCCTCCCGCAATGAAGTTTCTTCTGCAGCACCTACGAAGTCTTCGCAATCAGCGAACTCCTCCGGTCCAACAGCAGGTTCAGCTGGTTCATTTCTACCATTCCCACCCATACATGGTCTCTCTTCCATTTCACTTGGCTCTCGCTCCCTACACGGTACGCTTACCGTCCTGTAAATCTTCTTCGGTCTACCAACTCGGCCTCTTTGAAGTTTTGGCCTTCCAGGAGCCCTTCTTACCTCTATTTCCGATGGTAACTCTTCTTCATCACCATTGTTTGCTAATGGTTCCGGTTCAGCCAACACACCTGGCATTGAAGCACGTTCGTGTGTCGAGGAAGATGGTAGATCAAACTCCAGCTCCACATATCTTGGTTCTGCATCCTGTGACCTTTCATTCGTCACCTCAAACGGATCTATACATTCCTCATTTTCAGAACACTCTTTTTCTAGGAATCTGACATCCCTCGCGACTATCAGTTTGTGATCATCTAGCAACCATACTCGATATCCTTTATGATCTCTCGGGTAACCTACGAAAATTCCTTTCTTACCTCTAGGTGCGAACTTGTCCTTATTTGTGTCCTTATCAAGAACGTACACCTTCGTTCCAAAAGGTCGCAAATAATGGACACTCACTGGTCTACCAAATAATTTTTCGAATGGTATTTCACCACCAATCGCACTGGACGGGCATCTATTCCTAATATGACATGCAGTGACGACTGCATCCGCCCAAAAACCTTTCGACAGTCCCGATGAAAATAAAATACATCTCGCCATTTCCAATAGAGTTTTATTCATCCTTTCTGCTACACCATTTGATTGGGGGCACTGAGGAATTGTTTTTCTTCTACTGATCCCTTCCTTCTTCAAGAAATCATCAAACTCCCTGCTACAATATTCGCCACCATTATCAGTATGCAAGTATTTTATCTTTTTACCAGTCACGTTCTCTACGTACTGCTTGTATACTTTAAAAAACGTAAAAACCATGTTCTTTTTACTCAATATGTATACCTCGCACCACCTCGTAGAATCTTCGATAAACGTAACAAAATATTTTGCGCCACCTAGAGCAGTATTTTGCATCGGCCCTACCACATCAGAATAAACTATTTTTAGCATCTCATTGCATGGCCCACTAGAGCTTGAAAAAGGTAGCGAACTCATTTTACCACGGATGCATATTTCGCAGTTACGCAACTTATTTACGTTCGTCAAATCAGTCTTTGACCCTAAATTGCAGTGGTTGATGAGTTTTACTAAGTCCTTGGCATTTAGATGACCTAAACGCTCATGCCACTCTTGGATATCAACCCTGTTCGTTGAAACCGCAGAGGCCTGAGCACACTGTTCCTGAACATAATATAAATTACCCTTACGATATGCAACTAAATTAACTTCACCTTTGCAATCAGTCACTAGAGCCCTATCGTTCCTAAATGTGACCTGATAACCCTTATCGGTAATCTTAGCAACTGAAATCAAGTTAGCACGCAAATCTGGAACATATAGCGTGTTCGGTAATTGAACTACTGTTTTAGAGTCATCATAACATGTGGACAACCTTACCGTACCTTTACCTTGTACAAGAGCACTTTTATCGGTAGCTAAATTCAATTTTCCATAAGATGGCAGTAATGTATCTTCGAATGAAGCTTTACTGTTACACAAGTGGCTAGTACAGCCACTGTCAATGATCCAGTTTCCATTCTCACAGCTTGTAACATTACAATCATCTGAAAAACAATTATATGTTACAAAACCAGAACTATTTACAAGATCATTCTTGAATTTTTCACATTCTGATGCCTTATGACCTACTCTATGGCATTTAAAACATTTATATACAAATTTAGAATTCGTGCTGCTACTATCGACTGACTGTACAGGAGTTTTCTTCTTGAATTTTCTACTGCTCTTCACTATCAGAGCATTATCACTGCCAGTACGTCTAGAGTTACTCTCCTCAAGAATTTTAATCTTTAGGATCTCTGGATCCGGAAATGCATCTCGAGATTCGATCGCACACCTACAATTCTCGTAACTCGCTGGCAAGCTATACAGTAACATAATAGACGCTAAGTCGTTATGTATATCTACATTCATATCGTGCAACTTATCTTTGGCCTCGAAGAATCTGGCTAGATGTTCGTGAACGTCATCACCTTCGCTCATCTTGCATAATGTGAGCTGCTTTAACAAGGTAGCCTTCCTGGCTGGTCCTTTTGAAGCATGTACCAACTCCAACTTCGTCCAAACGTCCTTAGATGTCTTGCACCCTCGTACATGACGTAGCTCACTTGAGCTCATCGCCAAGATAAGCTCAGCCCTCGCCTTCGAATCGTAAGACTCCCACACGGCAGCCTCTGGTAGTTCAGCTGGCCTCGGCTTGGAACCGTCAACGTACTCCCACAGATCATTCTTGATCAGGATCGCCTGTGCTTGCACTGACCAGGAATCGTAATTATTCCTATCAAGAGCTTGAATCCTTACTGTACTCATGGTGCTGCCCTTCTCGCTGCTCCACCCACAGGTAAGATCTCTTTCGCACTTTTAAACGACGATCACACGTAACTTTTATAACGTTACTCTAAATAGGTTAATTTCTTACATCCAAGCTGGGTTCTGGGCCCATAACCATTGTAGCAGGTTATGCGTTAGCATGGATGATGTAAGAAATTAAAGATTATTAGTATATCAAAGATACATGTTTATTGTAACAGGAATAAAAGCAGAAGTCAATATAACAAAGAACGTGGATACCGTTACTATGTATATTTAAAAATAAAACCAGCCAGGTACATATTTATTACTAAAATGTACCTATACTCAACACTTTTGTACTAAAAAATATCATTACATATACTTTGTAGGTGGATTGGAAATTTTATAAATATGAGGATATATGTAAAAATAATTTTAATAAATAAAAAATATTGTTTATTTATCTGTACCCAAAGTAGCGTAGTCCCACCAACGGGGTGAATATGTTATTCTATCGCAAACAAAACGTATTTAAAATCTGCCATGTTGTTTAGTTTGTAACGAAAATTGATAGCAAGTAGAGTTGCATAATCGCCTAGCAGGTCCCAGCTTTTGCCGGAAGTGCGTCATTAAAAGTTCTTAATGCATTTCTTAACAAATATACCTCATAGATACAGAAAAAAAATCGTGCATGGTCCTATAAAATTAATAAAATATATTTGTGACATCCTATTCCTCGAGAAATCTGTCTTTTTCTCACAATTGTTGTGTTTTTTTGCTATTTTTTTCCATCTACCCTACACCAGGCTGTAACGTGACTCCGCAGTTTTGTCAAAATATTACACTGTATATTTTTTTTTGTTAAAATTACCCCTTTACGGATAGTTTCTTTTCATCCGGAAGGGTTGCCGTTTGGCGGGACATATGATATTTTTTTAAGATCTTAGATAACGGACGTAAGGATAAATTTGAAAAAAATACTATTTTTGCGCTCTACTTTTATATAGCTTCCTACTTACAAGTATTTTAAAAAAGAACAACGAAATATAAAGAAAACAAAATTTAGTTTATTGTAAAATTAGTTAACTATGTTTTCTTACGTAATTGACATCGAATATAATGTTATGTACATTTAAACTTTGTGTTCTAAATGGTCCTAAAACAAGACGAAATAAACGAGAACCTTTAAAAGGAGTTAATCTTTTTTTCTATAGGTTCTAACAGTCCGTTATTCTAATCCATATTTCGAACGAGTTCCATATTTGAAACGTTTCTAAAGAACCAAATCCCCGTTCGGTGCGCGTCGCGTTCTAAATATAAAAAAGTCGGTTTTTGTCAAATATGGAAGGGTTAAAGTTAAAAACATTCTATTTTTGAATTGTTAAAAAGTCCACATTGTATGGAATACGTCAAAACTTCATACACCGTGTGTGTAGTACACGCACAGCTGAGAGATAAATACATTACATATTTTCCTGATTTGTTTAAAAATCAATAAGGTTGACACACTAAACTTATTCTTGTTTTTAACTGATGTAGAGTAACTTTCCTGTAAGTAATTCCTTTATTTGTTGTTTATTGGACCATTATCTAAAAATTATATAAATGAGGAGATGCGATACTGGCGCTTCCGAAGTTTATAAATTCAGTCTGTGCTTTAGGAATAAGTTAGCCGTCGTTTTAGTACAGGTAGAGTTCTGAACAGGGTGTTGTATGTCCCATAACAATAGAAATTCAATTGTTACACTCGCGCGGTTAAAAGCCATGATCGTCAGCTATCTGACGTTATAGTATGAATCTCATATTAAATGGAAAATAAATAAATAATTTATTAATCTATCACTATTGCTTATACTACAGTCGCGTTATTCCTTTTTCAAATGATACGAAAGACACAGGAAGCATGGGTTTTTTGTCACTTCCACATCTCGTCTGAACCGATTCATTGTCTCCATCTCTATCCAACACCTTTATTCGAGTGGCACGAGAGAGAGACAGATGTCACTCGTCGTTCTCAGGTGTGTTGACAATAACAGATGTACAGATGGCGGGGCGAGCATATTACACAATTACAATTCTATTTAATTATATTTTTTCTTTATGTTGGTACACTTGTGATGCGTGGGCGACGGTTGCTCAGCCTGATCGTAGAACAATTGTTCGTTTTTCGAAATGTCATGGCGTAGTGATCCGTTAGTTGCCGAAATATTATTTGACTTGTTAATTTTCATTTGTAGGTGGTTTTATATTTGTTAATATTTCGGTGAGAAAGTGGCGTGCGTGTGCGCATGTCATTGTACTGTAATTAGGATTGCGATGGAGCAATGACTGATGAAATACTATATGACTAACGAAAACTAGTTGGAGATTGCAAAGCTTAAAACAATCCGTTGATACTTTTTAGGGTTCCGTACCAAAAGGGTAAAACGGGAACCCTATTACTAAGACTTCGCTGTCCGTCCGTCCGTCTATCTGTCCGTCCGTCCGTCCGTCCGTCCGTCCGTCCGTCCGTCTGTCACCAGGCTGTATCTCATGAACCGTGATAGTTAGATAGTTGAAATTGTCACAGATGATGTATTTCTATTGCCGCTATAACAAGAAATACTAAAAATCTGAATAAAATAAACATTAAAGGGGGCTCCCATACAACAAACGTGTTTTTTTTTCGTTTTATATATAATGGTACGGAACCCTTCGTGCGCGAGTCCGACTCGCACTTGGCCGATTTTTTATTTATCGGTAGGTAGGTTACTTAGCAGGCACGTGGCGGTATCATTGAACCGATATCCGAACTTCGCAGTTATTAAGTAGTATCTATTTACTTAGTGTAAAAAATGTTGAACTAATTTACATATTTAAATGTATACTTATAGATAATTACATACTTGGAGGCTTGCAAGCGTAATATGGTGATACGATTAAGTCCCCGGACGTCAAAATTCGCGCGACCATTGCTCATACGAAAACGAACTCTATTTACTTATTAAAGAGGTTCATTTTCCGAATTTAGACGCATTCTCGCGTGGTTTTTGTCATAGAAATTAAACCTTTATGTATAGTGCTACAGTGGCAGCCGAGTGGTCGAACGCTCGCTTTGCAAATCAAAGTGTGCAGGTTCAAACCCCGGCTCGCACCTCTGGGATTTATGTGCGAATCTCATTTTCATCCGAGATTATCACTTGCTATGAAACGGTGAAGGAAAACATCGTGAGGAAACCTGCACGTCTGAGGGAACTTGTCTAGTTCTCGATAGATGGGTGAAGTCTGCCAAAATTATACGTCTGAGATTTTTCCCAGACTAAAATGAATTGTATAGACTAATTAAATAGATAAAGCTAATTTTTCAACGAAATCTCATTGACAGCGACCGAACTTTGACTCATGATTTACCACAGAAATTCAAAACTTATGTATATTGATACAGAGTTCGTTTTGATATTGGCAAAGAAATTGACGCCTGCGTCTTGACGCCACAGTGGCGTCAGGGCTTCAAGCTATATATAGCGTACGAACCTGAAATTAAATATAAAGTCAAATATGTTGAATTGAATCTGATATTGTTTGTATCTGTAAGCTGGTTTGTAGCAGTAGTAGCCGAGTGGTCGAACGTACGCTTTGCAATCAAAGTGTGCAGGTTCAAAGCCCGGCTCGCACCTCTGGGCTTCATTTGTGCATCTCACTTTCATCCGAGATTATCACTTGCTATGAAACGGTCGGAAAACATCGAAACCTATACATCTGAGGGAACTTGACTAGTTCTCGATAGATGCGTGAAGTCTGCCAACCCGCACCGGGCCAGCGTGGTGGACTATGGCCTGAATCCCCCACGCATTGAGGGGAGGCTCGTGACCAGGAGTGGCACGTTAAAAAGGCTATAGTAAGTAAGTAAGGCTGGATTTGGCTGGTCCTAAGGTAGATCGTAAAGCAGCCACGGTGGCCTTTAAATAGTTACCTACTCATAATAATAAGCTTACAACATAACTTATGTATGACTATGTGTCTCATTTTACGTAGTATCCAGTGATTAAGTACCTCACCGTAAAGAAAAAAAAAGAAAAAATATGACAGATAAAAAGTGACAGTGACAATGACAACTGTCACCATTTATGAGGTCACAAACTAATGGCCTCATTTAATCTGTGGCAGATAACGAACTAGTATTGTGCCCCGGCGACTGTTTGAGCCCAAAAAATCAATATTGACCCCAAACAATAGGAAATTTTGCACTTTTTAAAATTTCAACACAAAAACTACACGACAAAAAGCCGTCCAGGTGCGGCGGAAGGGTTGAATTGTATCTGCGTCTCTTTCCGGCCGCGTACAAATGTCTGCCGTCTCTGTCTATAACCCTTTGATGGAGGGTGAGTTTTTTTGGGTCAAATCTCGTATTTTCTCATTATATTTTTTCGATATAATGAGGATATTGTGTTTCGGGGTCTTTGTTAGAGTTTTAAAGTTTGGAATCTGGTTCGGGTTTTAAATTATTTTTGTTTTATTATTTTAGTGGTGCGGTTTTTGGTATTATTTGACCTAGTAAGTTGTATGTGCCTACTCCCTAAAAGTACCTAATACCTAATTTATTTATTATGTATATTTACTACTCGTATCTGTAATAAAAAGAAATATGTAAATAGGTCGTCCACCATCTTTATCACTGTCATCACCCATTTTTAATTTTAATGTTTATTATGTATTGAATTTGCCCTTGCTATCAATTACATTGGCATTATAGAATAGAATAAAAACTTTTTATTCCAGTAACTAAGACTCAGACATGGGTTAGTCGACTTAAGACTTATTATACTATTACCTATTCTAAATGACCCCTAGGGATCCCCCCGTGTGCGATAACGCAGCAGCGACTTACAATTACACAGCCTAACCTAGGTACTGGCTATCATAAATATCCGTCAATCGGAAGTGCTGGCTTTCCTCATCTCATTCCATTAAAATTTCAGAAGAATATATAAAAAAAGTATGTTATATATTTAATAATTTACATAAAATCTTGCGAAACGAATTAAATCAAACTAATTAATGATACCAAAAATATTAAGAACAATGGTTGACCTGAGTCAAACACAGAGGTTGCCACACAAGTATAAATTAAAACATCTCAATGGTTCACCAAACCGAGACACAGGATAACTGATTTTATCATTGACTTAATAATACATAGATGCCCGGTTTCCTACAATATAAATAATAAATAAATAAATACCGCCAGACAGTATATACTCATCGTATAAGCTAGGCTTGTACTTCGGGTACCATATAATGGACTAGGGGCGATGCCAGCTACACACAGACCAAAGCAAATTCAGAAAAGGCCATTTCTGAAATTTGCTGTAATCGGCAGTAATGAGAAGTCGGTTTTTGTTTTTTTTTTATTCAATATCAAAATCATAAATTTGTTATTCGTGTAGGCCAAAAAGCACTTACAAATAGTCAGATTCTACCACCGGTTCGGAATGCTGCTTCCATTGAGAAGGACCGGTAAGAAACTCAATGGTTACTCTTTTCAAAATGATAATTGCGAGTAATACATTCTCAGGAGTAGCAATGCCATGAGAGCAGACAGCACCTTTGCCACAATACCAGAGAAGAATTATACTCACGGCAGTCTAATATTAAATACAAATATAGTCTTTACGCTTAGGAAGCTAGTACAGTAAGGTGCGTCTACTCCCATTTACAATGAAGGGATTATTCTAAACCACAGATGGTTATAGAACTAATTACTTTGGTATGATGCCTTCAACGCAGTATGGGAGAGAAGATAGTAAGTCATTAAGAGGAAAATGGTTGGACCAGTCCTCGCAAGTAGCACCCGTACACGAGCATGACTTGAGGAGCAGCCATCACTCTCCTCAACCTCCTATTAAAAGATTTTGTATTAAATGAACTGTAAAAAACTTAATATTTTAAAAACCTCAGTGTCCCTGGTCCATCGGGTCCCTGTCCGTATAAGATCATACCTTCCACATACCAGATACCTACTGTATCTGGTATGTGGTGGTCTGTGGTACCTTCTTACTGGGGCAGTCAGATAAAATCAAATAAGATTCTAAAATAAATAACAATAAAAATACTTCAAGAAGATGGTTTACAGTTTTGCATTTTGTAGTAGGGGATTTTTCATAAGTTTTGACTGCATCAAATAATCTTCTTCTGGTCGAAGCTTTCCATAATATTATATTACATATTTGTATCATATCAATAGCAGTAGTAGCCGATTGGTCGAACGCACGCCTTGCAATCAAAGTGTGCAGGTTCAAACCCCGGCTCGCACCTCTGCGATTTACGTGCGAATCTCATTTTCATCCGAGATTATCACTTGCTATGAAACGGTGAAGTAGTACATTACATATAGAAAAAGGCTTTTTTAAGTATACTAATATTTTATGATCGAATTAAGTGTCCAGTGTTTATATGTCAATGGAGTTAATGCAAAAATGGCGTTGTCTTAAAGCCCCGGACAAACTAGACCGTCAATTCGCACTGCAACATGTATGTACATGCCAAAACGAGCTCTGTGTTAATAAACTTAAAGTTTGCATTTCTTTGGTAAAAGCCCCGCGACCATATTACAAAAGTTGCTTGCGCCGTTAATTATTTATTTTAAAGACAGACCTTTTTGTTTGATGTTTTCAATACAGTTGGTCTTGGTATGCAAACACTTTGCAGCGCGCGTGTCTAGACGCCGCAGTGTGTCCGGGGTTTTAAGACGACGAGCAAATCGACAAGAATACAATCAAATGAGAGGACGCACGAAAACGGGAATAAAAGGAGAGACAAAAAGCAATATGGCGGATTGTTTTTAATTATCGAGTATCGGCATAAATCGATGCACGTCGCCGCGGGCCCGCCGCCGAGCGGCGCACGCGCATGCTAGGAGCCGACCACCACCACAAGCGTTACCATTACACTTATGGCCACAGATACTAAAACGTGTATTTATTTTGACGCATCTACTTATAGGCGAGGAGCAAACCCAATTTTTGGCGTGGCGAGCGCTTCGCCACAACAAAATGAAATCAACCTTATTACTTAATGCATAAAGTATAGTTTTAAATGCGGCCATGCTTCGTACTCCTCGGCTCCTCGGCTCCTCGGTTCTTTCCGCCGCTTAGACTCCGCTCACTCGCTCACTCGCCGCCTAGACTACTATGTTTTGTTTCACATCTGCCAGGCGTCCCGCGACGGCTCAGTTTTTTTATTTATTTACTAATAGCTGAGCCAGCGATTTCGTCCGCGTGGAATATAGAAACCCTGATTATGCTTCCCATAATTAGAGTATGTTAATTCTTATAACATAAGCTATCGACCTGTGAAAGTCCCGTCAAAATAGGTCTTGCCGTTTAGGAGATTACCTGGAAAAATGAATCAGAATCTGTTTTTTTTTATTCTTGTCAAACCAGTATGAATCGTCAAAAAAAAAAAACAAAATAGTATCTCTACCAATGGTCAATTCATGCGTGTATTTGCCTAGTCTGAAGTAGATTGGCACCTACTCCAAATGTACTGAATTATTTTTAGCTTTTTAGAGCACCTAGGTTTTTGTTTTGTTTTTTGTTAAATTTTTTTTATATATTATTTGCATGAATTATTTTCGTATGAATGTCGACTCCACAGCTCCTGTAACCACGATTCATAAAAGTCATATGTATGGGTGAAGGCAGACCGCGATCGCGCGGATGTTACATATATTTTACTTATAAATACGAGTACATTGTTGTATGTCTGTCCGTACGCGGGCCTTTGTCGTTGCACCCACATTATTTATAGATCTGTATCGAGTTAGTTCTAATCCTGTACGCTAATAAACATTGGGTAACAATGGTTTAATTGGTTTTGTTGGTAGTTTAATTTGAGCTTAGTGTTGGTAAAAACGAGCCGAGTTGTCGAACGCACGCCTTGCAAATCAAAGTGTGCAGGTTCAAACCCTGGCTCGCACCTCTGGGTTTATGTGCGAATCTCATTTTCATCCGAGATTATCACTTGCTATGAAACGGTGAAGGAAAACATCGTGAGGAAACCTGCACGTCTGAGGGAACTTGTCTAGTTCTCGATAGATGTGTGAAGTCTGCCAACCCGCACTGGGCCAGCGTGGTGGACTATGGCCCGAATCCCCCTCGCATAGAGGGGAGGCCCGTGCCCAGCAGTGGGACGTTGAAAGGGCTGTAGTAGGATTAGTAGCAGTAGTAGTAGTAGTAGTAGCAGTAGTAGTTTGTAAATGCCGGCTGTGAGTCTGCTATCGCTGTTACCCAAGGAGCACAATGGAACTTCCACGTTCGCGCGTCTAACTTTTTGCCATACCAAAATGAACTGTATTGGCACATAGATAAAGTTCATTCTTCAACGAAATGACAGCGCGAGCGAATTTTGAAGCGTGACTTTTACTACCTAAATTCATTCTTAATGCATATTGTCACGAAGTTCGTTTTAGTATTGGCAAAAAAATTTACGCCCCAGTGTGTGGGGGCGTTAAGGCACCTTACTGGGGGGTGAGCGAATTAATCTTACTTTACTTGAAAATGTACTCTCTGTTAACATGCATAAAGATTAAATTTCTGTGGTACAATCTACGCGACCAATTGTCAATATTTGGTCGCGTTATCGATGACATTCTGTTGAAAAATGTGCTTTTTCCGTGAGTTAATAGAGTTCGTTTTTATGTTACCAACAAAACGTTCGAGTAGAGGGCTTTATGCAAACAGGTGAAAACCCGCGCGTACAAATAATTTATTTCGTATAGGCCTGCGGAGGCACTTACAAATAGTCTAGTTTTTACATCATTTTGTCTTATATCCAGTAGGTAAATACTACCATCCTAATTCAAAACCTTGGATTATTCAAAGAAATAAATTAACATCTTTCTCAAAAGTGCATTCATTTTTAGAAACTGCTGAATTGACACAACAGACAACAAAACGATTACTAACTACAGCACTTTTAATGTACCACTGGGCACGGGCCTCCCCTCAATGCGAGGGGGATTCAGGCCATAGTCCACCACGCTGGCCCAGTGCGGGTTGTCAGACTTCACACATCTATCGAGAACTAGTCAAGTTCCCTCAGTCGTGCAGGTTTCCTCACGATGTTGTCCTTCACCCAACAACAAAACAATTAACTGCGTTTATTTCTTCCAAAACATTTCCTTTCAGTCTATGTATTGAATTAATACAATCAGTCGCAATACGAGCCGTACTAAATCATCAAATTAGTGACTCCTTGTAAATTAGAAGCCCAAAAAATATATAAAAACCCGTCTTATCTTACTCAAAACGTCTAATCTCACGTTTCCTCCGGCGGCGGCGGGCACTTTCTTAAAAAACACAAAAAGCACCTCCGTTTTATATACCCCTTTACAATTTGAGCTCAAATTTGTGGTGTTTTTTGAAAAATGATCAATGACAGCTCCACAAAGATGGAATATTGGATCTTTTTTTATTCGGCGGATGTTTTAGGGTTCCGTAATAAAATTATTGTAACGTTATATTGATAACTAGCTGAGCCCGCGATTTCGTTCGCGTGGTACTTAGGAACGCTTAATCTTTTTCTAAATTAAAAGTAGCTTCATCATCATCAATCATCAATCTTTATACATATTGACAAAGAGTTAGTTTTGCTATTATCAAAAAAAAATACAACGTGGTTTGACACTTCAGGCTACTCGGGGATTCAATTTATAGTGTCATACATCTTCTGGTCGCGTGTACTTTTTAGGCTTCCGTACCCAAAGGATAAAACGGGATAAAACGGTCCGTCCGTCCGTCTGTCACCAGGCTGTATCCCATGAACCGTGATAGTTAGAGAGTTAAAATTTTCACAGATGATGTATTCCTGTTGCCGATATTACAACAAATACTAAAAAACAGAATAAAGTGAATATTTAAGGGGGCTGCTATACAACAAATGTGATTTTTTTGCCGTTTTATAGATAATGGTACGGAACCCTTCATGCGCGAGTCCGACTTGCACTTGGCCGGTTTTTTAGTGTACGGAACACAAACACTGCGAGTGGGGTTCACACTTGTCCGATTTTCGAAAACGCCCCTCTGTGGCAGAGACAATAGGCCGGGGGTCATCGGCCGCGGATTAAATTTGAAGGAGGACCCTCGAGGTATCCTGTGACTTATTGTGCCGCTGGGTGCACACCGCGGGTTCTCTCAGAACATTCAGATATAATAACTTTATCAATTTTCCAAAACCATTTTATTATATTAGAAGTTATACTTATTAAATAGTATCCATAGAATGTCTTGGATATTTTTCTCCATAGGAAATGCATTCCGAACGGTTGGTAGAGATCTTATTATTTTGGTTTATTGACGATTCTTAGGGAAAACATCGTGAGGAAACCTGCACGGCTATAGAAGGCGTGGGAAGTTCACCAAACCGCACTGAGCCAGCGTGGTGGACTATCGCCCAAATCTCCCTCGTATTGAAGTGGAATGTGTCCGGTATAATGACAATAGGCTCGCCCTCTAATACATTAAGACCAAAAATACATCGGTGCGACTCCTCCGGTGAAGCTGTAAAGGCCACGTCACGGCCAACAGCGTAGTCCATTAAAAAAAATACATCGGTGGGTGCACAGTAGTGCGCATCTGCCTACCCCTTCGGGGAATATAGGCGTGATGATGTATTTTTCATAAGTAGGTACCTGAGACTTCTTAAAGTATTGTTTAGATACTGTAATCTTTTGGCAGATTTTGTCAAAAACTAAATGTATCTAATAATTAAAACATTACTGCAAGACTTGGTGGTAAGCAGTATTGGGTTCAAATTAATAAACAAATACAGCACGCTTAGTATGACCGCTTAGACATAAGTTTTATCCCTTTCAACTGTCAGATTTGTCGAGAAAATGACGTCACACCGGGCTTTTTGTACTGGAAATGGCTCGGTGTGACGTCATTTTCTCGACAAATCTGACAGTTAAAAGAGATACAACTTAAATCTATGCAGTCCTGCTAAAGGTGCTGTATTTGTTTATTAATTTGAACCCAATACTGCTTACCACCAAGTCTTGCAGTAATGTTTTAATTATTAGATACATTCAGTTTTTGACAAAATCTGCCAAAAGATTACAGTGCTGATTCTGTTTTCTAGTCTACATGTTCATGATTATCTCATGGATTCAGTGAATGTATTGAACAACGGCTTGGTAGGTAGTAATAGTAGGGTGTACGCTCGGCTCACTGAATTAGGTTCGATTCTCACCAGTGGCACATTTGGGAAATGGCCTTTACGGAATTTGCCCCAGTCTGGGTGTAACTGGGATCACCCCCAGTCCATTGTGTGATACTCATAGTACAAGCTTTGCTTAGTTTGGGATCATACGATGAGTATGTGTTGTCTGGCTATTTATTTAAGAAATAAATAAACCATAAAATTTAATTTTTACTAAGTATTAAAAGGTGCAGTGGTAGCCGAGCGTTCGAACGCACGCCTTGCAAATCAAAGTGTCCAGGTTCAAACCCCGCCTCGCACCTCTGGGATTTATGTGCGAATCTTATTTTCATCCGATATTATCACTTGCTATGAAACGGTGAAGGAAAACATCGTGAGGAAACCTGCACGTCTGAGGGAACTTGTCTAGTTCTCGATAGATATGTAAAGTCTGCCAACCCGCACTGGGCCAGCGTGGTGGACAATGGCCTGAATCCTCTTCGCATTGAGGGGAGGCCTGTGCCTAGCAGTGGGACATTAAAAGGGCTGTAGTAGTATTAAAATAGGGAATAAGACAAAAGGTCTATTTCTAGATTCACAGAAATGATTTGCAGTAATTTAAATTCCAAATATATCAATAACCTTTATCTTCCGATGTTGCTATAATACAAAAATATTTTTTACAACTCACGAACAGCCAAACACCTTTAAAATCGTGTCATTTTAATCGTCGTCAACCGCAAAGTAAATTTGTAAAATTTAAATTGTTGCAATGAATACACAATTAGGTTTGCAGTTATTAAGTAAGAAATCAAATCTTATTCCTTTGAAATAAGATCGTTTATGGATGAATATTATAATATGGTATAACGTAGATAGCCAGCAGTGTATAAGAATCTTAAAACGAATCCGATTTCGCCTTTATTGTGTAAATATCGGGGTTTGCAATCGATTGCAAAACGTACCGTGATTGTTGTACGCAACCTATTTTTAAAAGGTATAAAAAGGAAGAGATTCTCTATTCGATGGGTACGTTTTCTTTTTATCTTATTTATGTTATGTATGATTAAGTAAATACCTCGGTAATTAAATGCTGAATCATTCTTTGCGACTGCATATTAGGCTAAAATTACTGAATGAATGATTTAAAAAAATATTTACAATTCAAAGTAGAATTAAGAGAATTAAAAGAAAAAACAATTATTAAATATCGATGCTTGAAAGGCAATTCTTACTAAGCGACAAGAAATCGTAAAATGAGTTATATTTTTCTGCGTCGTTTGGTATATACAACTCATTTTTAGATTTGTTGTCGTTTAGTAAATATTTTCTTTCAAGCGCCGGTATGTAAAATAATTGACCCATGCAGAAGCGTACCCTAATAGTTGGCTGAATTACCAGAAAAACTGTTAAAACATATTATTTAATTAGATCAAATCCGTGTTTGATAGTAATTAAATTATTAAGTACAACGGTAGACGGACGGTCCACCAGCTTTAAACGTCAAATATCGTATAATGTGAATTGTTTAATGAAATAACAACAATTGTGTAACAATCGCAATTGTCATTTGTACAATAAGCTAGGGGGGATCGAACCGAAGACACATGCGTTTTAAATCAGTACGAGCCGATCGCGCAAATAAACGACGCGCCGACGACGTAATAAAGTATTGTAAGTGCTGCGACAGCGAGATACATGGAGACGATGTTGATACTACAAAATTTATGTCCCTACTTTTTTACATTCCAGTTCAATCTAGTTCAGTCCTCTCTTGTCTCTTTCCTCTTACCCACAAGCAATAATATTTCATTGTCAGATTAGCTATTACACAGTTCGTTAGTAGCGCGCGATCGTTTGATTGAATGAAAAACATAGATGCAACCTGTGACTGTCCCGTCAAATGACGACTTTCCTAAATAAATCTATTAATTTTCTTTCATAAAAAGTGTTAGTAGGTAAATAAATAAACCACTACACCCTTCATTCAACTTTCCCTTTTTAATATATTAGTAACGAAATTAAAAATACGTTTTGATCAAGTTAATCCACTGACAGAGGCATCGTTAAACACTTGTGTATTGTAAAAAACATTTTAGGTGCTATGTAAGGAGTATAAAATATATATAAATTTGGAGGTTAGTGAAGTCAATAAGTAAATTGTTTTCATTTTTAATTTTAAACATAGATATTTTTTTTTTATATTCCGAATAGCGTCTCCACAGTAGTTCTGTGCGGACTCCAAGAATCAAATAAGATATGGGAAACCGTAGCGCGGCGCGCACCGCACCCGTCGCAGCGGGTTCCGGACATAATTGATTTTTATATCTGTTATGGCCTATTAGTGTCGCACTAAATATCGGAGGAACATCGCGGCCGTGTTAGAATTGGTGTTACGACTTCTTATGTGGCTACTGTGCTTGATAGATAACATTTTTTTTATTAAGAGAGGTGTGATGAGCTTTGACAAAGGGAAAGATTAAGCTCTGCGTCCACAGGCGCGTCAAAATGTATATACATTTGGGTTTAGGCACATATTATGGGACTTATTTAGCCTCCTGCACGTTGGGGCGTCATTTTTTTTGTCAGTCCCAAAACGCACTTTACTAACTAACTACAGCCCTTTTAACATCCCACTGCTGGGCACGGGCCTCCCCTCAATGCGAGGGAGATTCAGGCCATAGCGCAAAACGCATGTATGTCAAAATAATAGCCCCCACACACGTCAAAATTCGCTTGTGATTTTTGTTTCTATGAAGTTCGTTTTGTTATTAATAAAAAATACCACGCATGCGTTTTGACACCCCATTGTGCGAGGGGAGGGGTGAGGGGGAGGGTTAGTATTTTAATGTAGATAAAGCTAAATAAATGTGGCGCTCTACCACCACTTCTTAGTAGTACTATTGTTTTAATATTAGCTGTACTTTTTGAATGATGCTATACTGAGTTAAGTTTCAAGAACTTCAAGTATTATTAAATAAAATACATTATTATGAGACCGCTGGCGGTAAGAGGTCGGTATAAGGACGCCACCAGTGAACCCTAAAACCGAGAAATGATTTGAACTTACAAAAATGAGTTAAAACTCCCAAAGCGGATTCCTCGAGTCGCGGGTCTTTTTGCTTCGCTCCGCTTTCCAGGGTTCGATTACCGACGCGTAAAAAGCAATAAATATACTGCCGATGTGATTACATTAATTACTTTCAGCTGCATAAATAATGTTAGCGTTATTTAGTATGAACGAGTATCGAATATTATTGTGGACTGGCTGATACCCGCGACTCTGTTCGCGTGGCATTTAGGAACATTATTTTTCAGCAATAAAATAAAACGGTGAAGGTAAACATCGTGAGGAAACCTGCACGTCTATAGCTTTCTATAGCGTGTGAAGTTCACCAACCCGCACTGGGCCAGCGTGGTGGACTATGGCCCAAATGTCCGTCGTATTGAGGGGGAATGTGCCCGGTATAATGGCAATAGGCTCGCCCCCTATTACTATTACCAAAATACATCGGCGAAGTGTGGGCGCACTACAGTGCACCTCTGCCTACCCCTTCGGGGAATACAGGCGTGATGATGTATTTATTTTATTTAATATAATAAAAGTAGCCTAAGTTACTCCTGATTTCAGCTATCTGCCAGTGAAAGTCCCGTCTACATGGGTCCAGTAGAAAGACCTTTTTTTTTTAAATGCGTACCTTATCATACTTTCATATGCATTATTCAGTTAAATTATATATTTAGTAAAAAGCTGATAATTTGACATTACAAATGAATACTTTATATTTATTTTATTTGTATGCTAGCTCATATACCTACCTGCGGTTTTACTCGTTATTATTAGAACTAGTTTTTACTAGACAAAGTTATTATTGATTTATAATAGGCTTGTAAGTATTTTTTATAAGTATGATGGTGTTAATATAACTGAACTTTTTAACTGTTGAAGTTAAATTTTTAAATTGTCAAGTCATCGTCAAGTCTCACCTTCGATCATATTCAAAGCCAGACTTAAAAATAGATCAGTATAAAATAATACGTGAACATTAATTCCATTAACAAAACAACGCAAGGAAACACATAAACGAAATGATTTCTCATAAAAAACGCATCGAGCCGGCCTCGTCCATTTATAATAACTCCAGAACAGACGTGAGAGTAAAAAAAAACCACACACAAAGCGTACCCTTTTCGAAAATTTTTGTTCGAAAACGAACGATCTCGCGATAAATATTGAAATATGGGAATGAAGACGTGATACTTGGATCTTTTTATTCTTTTAGACTCAGTCCGAATGAAAATAAGACGATTTCGCGTAGATACCTCCCTCCTTTACCAAATTGTAATTATATCGAGGTGTGGAATGCTATCTGACTTAACCGACACTTTGGGTACTGAATTACTATCCGGTATAGGCCGGATACTGGATATTAATTCAGTATCCGGCCGGAAACCGGATAGAACCTTCAAAATTCAGGATTCAAAATTCAAAAATAAAAAACTATATAGGTACATGATTTCTCGAGTTCTCGACCTTTCTCGAGCTTGATTTCCCGGGAATTCTCGAGCCGATTATTCCCGGGACTGAACCTTAGTATAAACTGTCTTCACTAAGCATCCACATATGAGGTGCCCGAAGTATTATTTCGGACTTCTGATACACCCAGTATATAAATTTACAATAATTAGTTAATGGCAATATATTAATAAAATAAATACAATATTGTCAGCGGAGGGGAGGAATCGAAATAAGTGTCGGTCCTCACTGGAGTAGGCGGGGGCACAGAGAGCCTGATTCTATACTGCTTTAAAATAATATTTATAATTAACTCAAACTTATTGTAATTTAACTTAATTCTTTACTTTTAACTTAATTCTTTACTTCATTCTTCATTCTTTTACTCTATAGATTAAGGTATTTTACTCTATATATTAGGGAGGTAGTTTATTAAAGATAGGGAGGAACGTATAGCGGAACTAGGTACTTGCGTATTACCAATCTATCACGAAAAGAATTTAGGTTATTAATTAAGAATTTAGGTGATTATTAACGGTACATAAACGTAAGGTCCTATAAAAACCGGCCAAGTGCGAGTCGGACTCGCGCACGGAGGGTTCCGTACCATTATCTATAAAAACGGCAAAAAAATCACGTCTGTTGTATGGGAGCCCCCTTAAATATTCATTGTATTCTGTTTTTTAGTATTTGTTGTTATAGCGGCATCAGATATACATCATCTGTGAAAATTTCAACTCTCTATCACGGTTCATGAGATACAGCCTGGTGACAGACGGACGGACGGACGAACGGACGGACAGCGAAGTCTCAGTAATAGGGTTCCCGTTTTACCCTTTGGGTACGGAACCCTAAAAACCACTAGACGATACACGATCACTTGGCCAATTAAATATTTCAGAACAAATTTAGTATTCCAGAATTCAACCTAACATTATGTAGGGTAATATCATTAGTTAAGTTAGTTTCATACGGTTAGTTTAGATTTCGTTGTATTTAGATTAATTTAGTTTAGTTTATTTTAGTTTATTTTAGGATTATTTATATCAGTTAGATTAGTTTAGTTCATTTAATTAATCAGACTTATTTAGTTAATTTAGGTCTAGATAGTGTATAAGAAGGGGGGGCGTTGCGTTATGATAGGAAAATCATTGAAAAAATGCGTTTTCCTGCATCGTATATATTTTTATAAGCATTTGGTAAGAAGTTGTTGTTTTGATATTACAAACGGACACTTCAATGTTATTTATTGTTAGTATCAAAAATGGCCGTTAACTTTTCTAGCGAGATTCAGGTTTGCATATGAAATCGTAGTTTTGCAAGCAATGTATTTGCTAAGCGCCATCTGTTAGCCTATTGTAAAAGTTCTGTTTGTGGTGAGATATAGATGTCGCCACGAGCTATGTGATAATGTGTAGTGATGTCGAACATGGGTTACTGCGTTTCCGTGCAGCGAACGCTACTGTTTTATCTTAGCTATTAGTTTAACTATTACGACTCTACTTTTACGTGTGAAAGTGGGTATTAAACGGGTTGTTAACGGTCCAACATTACTAATGGCTGTCGTTTTTATATTACGTTTTAATTTTGAACTTAATTATTAAGTAGATATATAAAGTTATAAATGATGATGATAAAGGTTTATACCTACAATTTTTTTGGGAAAACAATGATCCCAAACTAAGCAAAGCTTGCAGTATGGGTACCATACAATGGACTGGGGGCGGTCCCAGTTACACCCAGACCAGGGCAAATTTGGAAAAGGCTATTGCCGAAATTTGACGCTGGTGAGAATCGAATCTGCGGTCACCCGGTCAGTGGTTTAAGCGGCCTACGCTTAAACCAGTAGACCGTTCTCAAAGTACCCACTTAGTTATTTATGAAATACGTACCTACGGTACGTATCTACTTACTATTGAGTTATATTGGTAGGTTGACAGTACATTGTATCTATCCAAAACAACTTTCTATTGCTTTAAACAAATCAAATCTCCATTTACATCAACTAAATCGCAGTTCATTTTGTCTATACATGTAGTTATGTCTAGGTATGCGACGTTTAAAAAGTTATGTCTGTAGGTCATACTATTAGTAAATCCTACATACTATTAGTAAATATGAAGGTAAAAGCTGTAACTATTATATTTACTTTTAACTTTCCTTTTAAAATTATTTTAGTTACCTATATTATTAGTAGATAGTTAGGACATGACAAGTAGGTGAGTCTAGTAATTTATTGTGGATTTTCATTAAAGTAAAAATGGTGAAATTATTTAACCGTGAGAAGAAATTGCAATCCTAATTAGAACTCTACAATATAAAAATGCAATTGTAGATGATTTCGTTGTTATTTATATGAACTATGTGGAATCCCACATTGCCGTCGATAACTTTCTAGAGATATTAAATAAAATAGAAAGCGAGCCAAGTCCCGGCCACGAGCTAGTCGTATAGAGTTTCAAAAACAATGCGAGGACTCTACCATCACTAGTTTTACATAACATAGAGTGGGTACCACAAACGCCGCGTCACACCGACGCGCCGCGATTCCAAATAAAATCAAAAAACACCAACTTATAACTCGTTCTCAAGGATTTCATATTTTAAAATAAGATTTTGTTTGAATATGCTCGTTTGTGCCAAGTCACGTCCAAGTCGATCGGAACAACTATTTTTAATAGCTTAACGTTACGCCCTGCACTCGCTGGGGCGAGCAAAATAACTTGAATATTTTTTGACAATGTACTCTGACCATGCGTTAGTATTCGGTCGCGTTAACGATGGCATTTTGTTGGAAAATGTGTTTCTCCTTTTGGGGAGTGTGTGAGGAACAGGGTGTAAAGTTCCTCATCCACCATTGAAAAGGGAGGATCCACCGACCAGACGGGTGTTGTGTCTGGTGGGCTACTGCCCGACGGTTGTTTTCGGGTTCTTGTATACATGTGCAATCACTCGGATCACTTTAATATCCCGATGCAGGATTTAGTTCGTATGTGGCGAGATAGATGTCGCTACACTCCTATTGAGTTAATACTATTTGTTTTGCTATGGGCAAAAAAAATTCGCGCGCGTTTACACGTGTATGTGAGCGCAGGGCATTAAGCTTTTTTTAGTTTCACTAGTTTTTGAATCAAATGTAAGATTTGAGATGATCAGTGATTTTTATCCGGCTCAAGAGGGCTGGGAATGCGGTGGATAAATGTACCTATTTACATGTATTTAGGACTTAAGGTCATATATTCCAATTGAACTTTAAATAGTTCTTTCCATTGACCTAGTTACTAGGACATTTCCTTGTAACTATGGAAACCCTTAGGCATATAACTAACTGTGCCCCAAATATTATTTTGGATTGTTTTCCCCTGTCACCAAAAGTATGTAAGAAATTAAATCAAGCTTGGGGTCATCAGAAATCTTTTATCACACTCATCACAAAGTTTTATTTATAATGTGTATTTATTGTATTTTCTCTTCTCTAATACAAATACAAATACTACTTGTTCAGGCTTGCAACTTCCAATTTCCGTTCCCTTCAAACTTTCCCGCGTGAGCAATTCGTTCCTCTGTGGCTCACTTGGAATGCATTACGCATGCGCTGTGCGCGAACGGGACGTGCAGCGCCCTCTTCAAGACAGTGTCAAATTAGTCTGTCAACGCGCCGCCGGCCGGCAATTATACGCGCTCGCGCTAATTAGGAAATTACTGTGATTGTGCCAGAAACCTCACAGCAGCAGAAGCACGGAAACCGTAAGTCCTTTCTCCTTACCCTTTCCGCAGCCTGTGCATATTTAACTAATTTAATATCGTCCATTTTAGTGGTCATATCGAGCCAAATTTTCCAAGTTCCTATGGTGTGCTGGGTTCAAAGATACTCCGGTAATACAGTCCAAACATCTAACGTATACATACATATATATACTAATTATCATAAAGAAACAAGCGTTTAATTTGTCATATAACTTAATTTTACATCAAAATTGTTCGTATTCGTAAAGCGTCCCTAGCGACCATTTTGAATCTCGTAACAATAATTTAGTTCAAACTGGTCGAAACTCATTGAAATAGCTCGTAGCACCTATTATCTACGATATTTCGTTGTAAAATTCCCATGTTTACTAATTCATACACGGTTAACTATTGAAAACGCATTGCATAGGTACATACGTAGTCTACCTACTGACCTACGCGTTTTAATCACATCGAATTTCAATTGTAAAATTCACATTAACTTTGATTCATGATTTAAAACACGTTGAAATAGTACGTAGTCGGTACCTACCTAACTAGCTACCTATCTACATCGTATAATTAACTTTTTTCAATATAAAATTCAATTTTTCAAGTTTTTAGCTACTAGTTACCTACTTTTAAAGTACTGAGTTACCTGCCTACTATTTCAAAATGGATAACGAATGTAACCTTAGGCTTCTTACTACTAAACGGGAATATGTTTTCCGTGAAATTCAAATATTGTTTGACCTGTCTCAACAAGTTGTGACGGACAAGTCGAAACTTGGTCAGTTCAAGTGTAGGTACAAACGTCTCAATAATTTGCGCCAAGAGTATTTGGATGTTACTAACGAAATGAATACTGTAAGACTTATTATAAATCCGAAGGATGTAATAGACATGAAAGCGGTAGATGCGTTTGACACCATGTACTACGCCGTCATGGAAATCGCAGAGGATGTTTTTCCGCCGTTATTGCACGGGAGCTCCGCCGCGGTCCCGCGCGGGGAGGCAGCGTCGTCGGACGCGGAAATCAACAAACCCATGTCGCAAGCGCGTTTACCTAAAATCGAATTAATTAAGTTTGACGGAAATATCGAACATTGGCAAACTTTCTATGATACATTTGAATCTCTGGTGCACAAGAATAATAATATTAGCAACATCGAGAAGTTTCATTATTTGCTGTCGTGTCTCACGGGACCCGCTTTGTCCATAGCCAAGGGAATCCCCGTGACCGCGGACAACTATAGTATTGTTTTTGACGCTCTTATCGATCGTTATCAAAACACTAGAATCTTAGCGGTTAACTACTTAGAGAAAATATGTAACCATGTAACACTCAAGTCAGGAAACGTACATGATTTACGAAAACTTACAAGTATGTTTCAAGAGTCGGTCAATGCCCTCAAGTCTGTAAACATAGAAAATCTTGGCGAATTTATTTTGTTTTACCTATCTTCCCGTAAGCTGGATTCGGATACACGCAAGCGATTCGAATTACAAAATGAGAAAAATATACCTACATTTGCGGACTTATTATTATTTCTACAGAACTATGTAAAAATTCTTGAAGCTAGTGAACCGAACGTTGCTTTTTCAATGCATAATAACAATAACATACAACCAAGCGTTCGTAGAAATAATAATAATAATTTCCCTCGTTCAGCATCGTTTCCCGTTGGTTGCGTAAATTCGGGAAATACAGGGCCGTACTCAGAGTCAGGGCCGTACTTGGACGCTGTTTCGTACCCCAATACAGGGCCGTACTCGGACTCAGTTCCGTACCCCGAAGCAGGGCCGTACTCGAATGCAGGGCCGTACTCTAATACAGGGCCGTACTTGAATGAAGAACTTTCAGTGAACAATAATTACGTAAACAACGATTTCTGTCAAAACAACGACGTGCAAGTTTATGCGACTTCTGGTTTTAATAATAAGTACGTTGACTGTTCTTGCTGTGGATATTCTCACCACACGATCTACAAGTGTCCGGTGTTTCACGCTCATAATTATAACGATAAACTAGCTGTAGTAAAAAATAAAAATTGTGCTCAAATTGTTTAAGGCCGAATCACACGGCAGATAAATGTTTTTCGAACACGTGTTGCACCAAGTGTAACGGGCGTCATCACACACTTCTGCATCGTGATCAAAACATCGCCGCAGCATGTCCCGTCGTTTCGTTCGCGCCTGTGGTTCCAGTATCTGTTACTGACCCAGTTGTGGCTACAAATTCGACCAACACTAGCGTTCACTTGGAACACGGACGGTCACTAGTCCTGTTAGGTACGTGTGTTGTTCGGGCTCGCGGCCCCAACGGCGTTTTGAATATTCGCGCTCTCATCGATAGCGGAGCACAGGATTGTTTCGTGACTTCGTCCTGCGCTCAGCGCTTGGGCTTACCGCTGCGTCGTTGCAACATAACCGTGGCTGGTCTAGGTCAAAGTGCTGTTCACGAAATAAAGGGTGTGACCTCATTCAGTATACAACCTCAATATTCGGATCAGCCGAACTTTAATTTACAAGCAATTGTCATGAAAACCATTACACACAAAATGCCATCCGTAGAAATATCTGCAACAGTCAAAGCAAATTACAAGCACTTAGTGTTAGCGGACCCAACATTTGATAAATCAGCTGATATCGATCTTTTAATTGGCGCGGAACTTTTCCATAATATGTACAACGGCCAACGACTGGAAGTAGGCCCGGGACTACCGGTCGCTCTGCACAGTGTGTTCGGTTGGGTAATTACGGGGAAGCTCGACCCCGAGTGTCGACCTCCAACATGTACTACATCTCTCTTAGCTTCCACACTTACCTTAGATAATGTGGTCAAGCAGTTTTGGGAGGTGGAAGAGCCGCCGAAGTTAAAAATTAACAATCCTGAAGATGAAAAATGTGAACAGCTTTACAAGGAATTGGTTACACGTAACGAAGATGGTAGATACGTAGTACCGATGCTACTGAAAGAAGATCGCTCCGAATTAGGTAGTTCATTCCAAACGTCATTATCCAGACTATACAATCTAGAAAAACGGCTTCTTCGTAATGAGCCATTAAAAGTTGATTACGCGGCATTCATGCAAGAGTACGAGGATATGAAGCACATGCAAGCTGTAACACTATTAAAAAAAGATTCAAGATACCTTATTCCGCATCATTGTGTGTTAAGACCGGATAGCGCCACGACAAAACTCCGAGTCGTTTTTGACGCGAGCGCGAAGACCACAAACGGACTTGCCCTGAATGATATCGTACACACTGGGCCTAAGCTGCAAACTGACATCGTAGATATTATTACTAAGTTTCGATTGCACAAAGTAGTGTTCACAGCAGACATATCGAAAATGTATCGGAATATAGACCTGCGCCTGGAAGATCGTAAATACCAACACGTACTATGGCGTAACTCTCCAACTGAAGAAGTGCGAGAATTTGAACTGCAGACTGTCACCTATGGGGTTAGTAGCTCTCCGTATTTGGCGATTCGGACACTGCATCAACTGGCTGATGATCATGGGGTTCAATGGCCTCAAGCTGCTGCAATTCTTCGGCGGGATACTTTTATGGATGACATCACAGCGGGAGCTCCGTCTCTGGAAGCAGAACTGGACCTGAAACATCAAATAATACAATTACTTAACTGTGGAAAATTCGAATTAAGAAAATGGAGCAGTAACTCACCTGATTTTCTTGCGCAGCTTCCTTCTGAACACTGTCAAATACCAAAATCTTTCTGCGATGACAGCAACCAGCAAACTTTGAAGATACTGGGTATTCAGTGGGACCCCAGCGATGACGTTTTTACGTACTCTCAAACAGAACTTAGAGCCAAATGCACTAAACGCGCTATTTTGTCAAACGTAGCCCGTATTTACGATCCCTTAGGTTGGTTAACACCTATGGTACTCGTGGCCAAGTTGTTGATTCAGGATTTATGGCGACTTCAAGTAGGTTGGGATGATCCGGTTCCACAGGATATTGTTGATCAGTGGACAACCTTTGTTGATGAACTTCGCAACCTAAGAGAAGTGAAAATTCCCCGACAGGTTCTACCATTAGATGCCTCATGTAAACTTATTGGATTTTGTGACGGCTCATCAAAGGCTTATGGATGTGCGGTGTACTTACGCTGCGTCAGTAACGGAATAATAACTGTTGCTCTAATAATGGCCAAATCAAAAGTAGCTCCGATCAAACCATTGACTATAAACCGGCTGGAACTGCTTGGAGCAGTACTACTGGCTCGAGTGCTAAAACACGTGGCTGACCTACTTCAACCTCTTGTTCACCTGGAAGAAGTAATTGCGTTTACGGATAGCAGCACAGTACTTGCCTGGTTAAAAACCGAGCCCTACAAGTTGAAAACTTTTGTGTCTCATCGCGTCGTGAAGATATCCGAGGAGATAGCCCCTGACAACTGGTATCATGTATCTACTCGCGACAATCCAGCAGATCACAGTAGTCGAGGACTTTCCTGCTCGCAGCTCATCTCCGCTGCAATCTGGTGGACTGGCCCGCCGTGGCTTTCTTCTGAAATGTCGGATTGGCCTCGTTCCCAAGAAAGTATTTTAACTGACATACCTGAAATGAGAAACCTACCTCATCTAGTCCATACTGTCGAGTCGATCCCGGCTGCTGACAATAATCCTGTAACAAAATTATTGAACAATTATTCATCTTTCTCTAAAGTCCAGCGAATTTTAGCGTGGTGCTTACGATTTTGCTCTCGTTCACGAAAACTTACCCAGGAGTGTGGAGGTCTCTCGACGCAGGAACTGGAAGCATCCTTGGTATTATTGATTCGACATGAACAGAATAAATCATTTTCCGATGAGATACAATCTATAATAAATCAAGAATCCATTTCACGACCTATTCAAAAACTTAATCCGTTTATCGATCAGCTAGGACTCTTGCGAGTGGGGGGGCGCTTAGAAAACGCACACTTGCCATTATCGGCAATTTATCCGATAATGTTACCAAAATTCTCTCGTCTTTCAATGTTGATCATAGACTTTTACCACAAACTTTATCTTCATTGCGGACCACGGACACTTCAATCTATAATTCAGCGGAAGTTTTGGATTATAGGAATACGTAACCTTATAAGATCGCGTCTAACAAAATGCGTCACCTGTTTCAAGGCTAACCCAAAACCAGTTTCTCCGCTAATGGGAAATCTCCCAACACCTCGAGTTCAACCTGCACGCTGTTTTCAAAACATAGGTGTAGACTTCACAGGACCGTTTACCATAAAGGAAAGTAGGCGCCGAAATGCTCCCACTTACAAGGTCTATGTTTGTGTGATGGTGTGTCTCGCGGTTAAGGCTATTCACCTCGAATTAGTTACTGAGTTATCTACAGCTGCTTTTATCGCCGCCTTGGATCGATTTGTTTCCCGTAGAGGTCTATGTAAACTCATCATTTCGGATTGTGGTACGAACTTTATCGGTGCTAAGCGGTATTTAAGCGAGACTCAACAATTTCTTATAGCCCATAGACCTGATCTGAGTACGGAACTGGCCAAACGTGAAATCCTTTGGCAACATAATCCACCGACAGGTAGCCATTTTGGAGGCATATTTGAAAGTGGTGTGAAATCCATGAAACATCACCTTAAACGAGTCGTAGGCTTGCAAATTCTGACTTTCGAAGAGCTTTTAACTGTGCTCCATAAAATAGAAGCAGTTCTAAACTCGCGCCCATTATGTGTTCTGTCTGGTGATCCCACCGAAGTAGATGTGCTAACCCCGGGCCATTTTATCACTGGAGGTCCATTGGTATCGCTGCCTGAAACCCCTCTGACAGACATGTACTTGCCGCCGAGGGAACGCTGGCAAATGCTGCAAAAGCTTACTCAAAGTTTTTGGAAGATCTGGCATGTAGACTACCTTCATACTTTGCAACAGAGATCCAAGTGGTTCAAGGGACAAGCTAACGTTCACATAGGAGATGTCGTCACTATCGTGGACCAAAACCTTCCACCTCTAGAGTGGCGTTACGGTAGAGTAATAGAGCTTCATCCTGGTTCTGACGGCGTGGTACGTGTAGTCACGTTACGTACTGCCAACGGTTTATTACGTAGACCGGTTGTTAAAACTTGTCCGTTACCCTTATCTTAACTTCATTTATCCTTATCTTAACTGCATGTATCTTAACTTCGTTAATTTTTATCTTACTTTGTCTTCTTTTAAACTAACTTTAAGAAACATATAATTTAAGCTTACCTATAACTAACTATACACTTAAGTACAATATTTTTGGACTCAGCACCACATATGATCGCTTTGTCGTGAAATCCCTAGAAGGGTTTCAAGTGGGGGGGAATGTTCAGGCTTGCAACTTCCAATTTCCGTTCCCTTCAAACTTTCCCGCGTGAGCAATTCGTTCCTCTGTGGCTCACTTGGAATGCATTACGCATGCGCTGTGCGCGAACGGGACGTGCAGCGCCCTCTTCAAGACAGTGTCAAATTAGTCTGTCAACGCGCCGCCGGCCGGCAATTATACGCGCTCGCGCTAATTAGGAAATTACTGTGATTGTGCCAGAAACCTCACAGCAGCAGAAGCACGGAAACCGTAAGTCCTTTCTCCTTACCCTTTCCGCAGCCTGTGCATATTTAACTAATTTAATATCGTCCACTACTTCTCCTCTAATACAAATTCATTAATTTGTTAAAGAAATAAGAAATCAAGCTTTAAGACACTTACCTATGTAAAAGAAAAAAATATTTGCTAATTTTTACTTGAACTTAATAAATTAATTAATTAATAACTTAATAAAAATACTTGTTTTGGGCATACACGACCTTTATGTGAGGACAAAGAGACAAACTTCTAAGCGGAAGCGCTTAATATTGCACTACTACCAGACCTATATAATATAAGACCTAAGAATTGTATAGAAAAATAAAAAAACGTCTATTATTTTTAAGTATACATATTTATTTATAAATTACGCGGTCACATGATATAAATTAAATTATTTACAATTAAATAATACAGTTAAATTTATATAAAAATAATTGTACAGTTTATGGTCGGCGACCCGGCCCGGCGCGGCCGAGGTGGCGGCGGCCGTGCGGCGGCGGGTGGCCAAACCATCCTGCATCTATAGTATGCCAACGTTATACTCAAGCTTTTAAAAAAGAAGCTGCAATATCTGTTAGGAGGACAATAAATAAACAAAAAAAAAAAAACTTGATAATAGTCGACAAATAAATAAATTAACGTTATCAGTGACTAGAGAGCGAGGCTTCGTACGTCATCGATAGGGCAACACTTAACTAAGTTTTATTAATAAATAATTTTATTATATAAAAAAAACTGCTTTACACACTTAGACTCCGAATTGTATAAAAAGTCGTAATCCATACTCAATATTCGTTTAGCAATCAGTGGGGTGCCGCGAGGGTGCGGTCTGGGCCCCAGGGTTTGTCAGTCCATAGTTCAGTTGTCGAGCACGTTAAGGTAGAAGGCGGCGAGGGAGTCGCCCTTGGAGCCGACGGCGCGGGCCTGGTACTGGCCGGCGTCGTCCGACGTGCACTTCACTATCTCCAGCCGGTACCGCGAGGTGCCCTCCATCATGAACTTATACCTCGCCGAGGTCTCGTCGATAGGTTTACCGTCCTTCAGCCACTGAAGCTGGAGTGGTGGCTGTGGAGTAAATTATCATAATTAGCGAAAAAAAATATATACAATGTGACTTAGATTAAGTATAACTTGCAATCGAACACACGCCTTGCAATCAAAGTATGCAGGTTCAAATCCCGGCTCGCACGTCTGGGATTTATGTGCGAATCTCATTTTCATCCGAGATTATTACTTACTACGAAACGGTGAAGGAAAACATCGTGAGGAAACCTGCACGTCTGAGGGAACTTGACTAGTTCTCGATAGATGTGTGAAGTCTGGCCAACCCCAAGTTTGGTGGACTATGGCCTGAATCCCCCTCGCATTGAGGGGAGGCCCGTGCCCAGCAGTGTTATGTTAAAAAGGGCTGTAATATATATAAGTTTGCAACTCTGCGTCATGTACAGTAAATGAAATCATTATATAATATGTATCCGAATTCCGAAATTATATTTACAGAAATTGATGCATGAACGCTAATGTCACAGAATATGTTGATTATATATATCTCTCTCTCTCTCTCTCTCTCGTATGAAATAAGACAGAGAGCGACCGAGACAATCCGTGTCAGAGGTCTTGTCTTGACATGCGTGCTAACACACAGTATACCCGATACTTTTGCAATCATTAAAGTTTTATATTGGATACGAAGATTGCAACAGAATATAGATTTTTATATTTTTGATCTGTGTCTGAATGTCGTCTGCGGCAAAGGCGTCCATCACGCGAATATATTTTAATACCACCACCTCTTAGAGTATTTTTTGTTTAAATAGTAACAGATTTTTTTAACATATTTTGTACTGAGTAAGGGGACATTACGTGAGGCGTTTAAGGGGGGGACAGGTCGAGCCAAACCTCACCTAACCTCACGTGAGGGAGAGCACCCTCACATGAAATTGTATCGTGACCACCCACCGTGGTCACGTATGTTTTTTTTTTTCGAAACAGTGTAAAATTGTAGAAAAGCTACAGTATCAATAAACTATATTAGATTAGAAATAAATTAAGATTTGTGGACGGAGGGAGGGACTCGAGCAAAATCTATGGTACTCAATCAATACCTTGTCCAGTTCAGTGGTGAAGACGGCAGGCTCGGCGGCGGCGAGTGTGGCGGAGGCCGGGAAGGCGGTGTACTGCGGGGTGGTGGGCTGCTCGCCCGGCACGCGCACCACGAGGCTGCACGACGAGAACGACTCGCCGGCGTCGTTAAACGCCTCGCATGTGTACACACCTTTGAACAACAAAAAGGACATTAAATCGTGAGTACTATGACTACGCTAAACGATTTAAATTAAATTAAAAAGAAAATTTCACGAAAATCATGAAAAACATCAATTAATCACAAGTATGGGGCCGTTCAAGTATTATTTCATATAAAAAAAACATTTTTAATTGAAAAATGTTTACGTAAGCATGGGGGGAGTGGGTAAGAGCTTTGCTTACTAGGGGGATGAGGGGGGGGGGTAAATAATTGTAATAAATCTGCTTACGTAATATTTAACGGCCCCTATTATGAAACTACGTTTAGCGTACATTGGCCGTCAAAAAATCATGTTTGCCAACACTTAAAACTAAGCTATAATTAACCAAAAAATAAGTTTAATCTTCAAAGAAAATACTTAGACACAACGAGCGAATTTTGATGCGTGGTCGCGTGGCTTACACCACAGAAATTCAATCATTTGAACGTCTGCCTTAGTACGACATAGATATGTAATATTGTAATTTTGTTCAAATGTGTTGTCGTAAATAAATGTTTCTTTCTTTCTTCTTTCTTTCTATTGGCAAACATTTTGACGAGCGTTTTGACGTCCCGGTGTGCCCTGGGTATGGCGGAAAAGACAATTTCATACAGGGTCCGCTAAGTGCTCTTACAGACGAGCGGCATGTTACCAACGGCATAGGCAACAGCAGCCGTCGACACGCGTCGTTGGTAACATGTCGCTTGTGCACTAAAACAAAACCGCATATTAACAAAAAAAAAAACAACAGGAAAGCATACCCATTCGGCGCAGTAAAATTTAATTTTGGTCAAATTTCAATCAAATTTTTATACCATTCGGTTGTACACCCGATACTGATGCAAACGTCAAAGTATTATTTCGGACTTCTGATACACCTGTATAAGTCAATATCGCACAAAAGTGTCGCTTAAGTCAAATAGACTTTCACCCCTCGATACATACACGAAAGGAAAAAAGAGAAAAGAGAAATTGTATTATCATCTTTTCTCGTTTATTATGCATTTTTTGGAACCTAGTTCCTTATCGCGCGATGCGAAAGGGGGCTAGACGGAAAAAAATAAGACTGTAACGACACTTTTACACATGTGTGTGTGTGTGTGTGATTTTCATTGTACGAGACTTTTACATATGTGTGTGTGATTTTTATTGTATACATTTATGCAAAGATTTCGATTCGGATTCCAATTCCGATTTCGATGTGTGTGTGTGTATGTATATGTACAATTGTTTGCTTTTTTTATTTCAGAAGGAACTTCGTTCCATCCGGGTGTCCCTTGACACCTCTCAAGTTTTTATGGTATACATAAAGGATAATACACATACTTATACTACATAAGCAGTGGTAGCCGAGTGGTCGAACGCACGCCTTGCAAATCAAAGTGTGCAGGTTCAAACCCCGGCTCGCACCTCTGAGTTTCACGTGCGAATCTCACTTACATCCGAGATTACCATTTACTATGAAACGGTGAAGGAAAACATCGTGAGGAAACCTGCACGTCTGAGGGAACTTGACTAGTTCTCGATAGATGTGTGAAGTCTGCGAACCCGCACCGGGCCAGCGTGGTGGACTATGTATGGCCTGAATCCCCCTCGCATTGAGGGGAGGCCCGTGCCCAGCAGTGGGACATTAAAAAGGGCTGTAGTTATAATACACATACAGGAAAGTACTTGAGTGGATGGGGCCCTCTATTATCCGATTAACACAATCATTCCATTGTCCAAAAATAGAGTTTAGATTGGATAAACGGATTCTATGTAGAGATACTTTTTCATCGTTGACTATTACGGCCTACAAGTGACATCAACGCATGCATTTAAACGTAATGATCTGTAGCGTCATGTTGTCTTAAGCCTCCCAATATGAAAACGAACTCTAGAAATTGAATCTTTATTCATATTGGCATAGGCCAATATGAATAAAGATTCAATTTCTGTGGTAAAATCCACGCCGCCACGCGTAAAAAATCGCCCGGGCTGTCAGTGTGATTCAGTTGAAGAATGAACTTTATCTATGAGTCAAAAGAATTTGATTTGGTATGGCAAAAAAAAAATACGCGCGAGGCTTACGTTAGCTAGGTGTCGCTGGCGTCTATGTAAAATAATTGTATTACACTAATTATCATAAATGGAGCGCTTTTAAAACGACGCCATCTATCCCACACACTAAGGACTATTTCGGCGACAAATTAGGTTATTAGTTAAAGCGACGGCCGCACTGCTCACAGCCCCGGCAAAGTAGCGAGTCAAAGGTTTTTATAATTGTTTTTTCTGTTTGGTCTAGTTTTAGTTAGGGCGATTATGTCCATCTCATTTCCGCGATTGAAACTACAAAACATTACGGCATTTCACACCTTTTGGGAAGATATTTTGATTTAAATAGGATTTGTAACTTTTGTAAAATATCGGACGGTAATAACTCACCGGCATCCTCGGGGAATATTTCAGCAATGTTCAGCTTGTGAATATTGGCCTCGCTGGAGTACTGGAAGTCCTTGGACGGTTTGATCTCCTTGTTGTTGTGTAGCCATACCACGTCGAAACGCTCGGCGCCCACGATCCTGTGAGATCAAATTGAGAGTTATAAAATAAAGTCAACGAAAATACCCAAAACACGCTAGTAGCATTAAACACCACTCCTTAATCCTGTTGGCAGTCTTCTCCCACACAGAAGACTGGGAATCTTTCTGAAGATTTCCTCCCCGACAGTAAAAAAAAAGGAAAAGACGCTCTTCCGCAATATCGTGTATTTTAAAGTATTAATTATACAAAATAATGTGCAGAGTAGTTTATGGCAAGCAAGCAATAAAAGACTCAAAAGTATTGTTGACACTGACAGAATCTTTACATTAGTGTCTATGGGAATCTTCCTATTCACGTGAATAAAGGTTCACTGTGAATACAGACGGGTGATTATCGTTGCACCATCTAGTGACAAACGGTAAGCTTAGGTTGTTCATGTTGGTCACTAGATGGCGCTTTAACAGTATGTTTAGTACTATGCGATTCAAATGAGAATAGGATCGACTCTCCGCCATATTGTGACGAACGAAAACGAATGATGACTTTAAATAATTAAATATTATATTATGACAATAACTTTTTTATTTAAATTTGATGTAAGACTATTATTATTGGTATGCAAATAAGTTTTTTGCAAACCATACTTTTCAAGTGACATTTGACAGATATAGGTTTTTTGTGATTCCTATTCTTATTTGGATCGCATAGTATATAAGTAATGCGTGCTAGTGTGGTACCGACCTGCAGGCGAGCGTGACTGCGTCGCCGTCGTTGACGAGCTGCGACTGCGCGTGGTCCACTATCCTGGGAGGCTTGTCGCCGATCTTGGCGGCCGCGCTCGCCGCACTAGACTCCATGGCTGCACAAACAAATTCACGTTCAAAGCCAGATCATTTGGCAAACATTTTACAGCGCGCATGTAGCAGTGGTAGCCGAGTGGTCGAACGCACGCCTTGCAATCACACAAAATCAAAATCTACTTAATAAAACAAATATTTTTGTCGTGCGGTCATAAAAATGGACGGTGTCCATAACCTATTGTGTATGATTTGCCTTGTGTAAAATAATGCGAATTTTTTTAAAATTTTACTGTCCTGTATCCGGCCGGATACTGAACTACTATCCGGTATCCGGCCGGATACTAAACTACTATCCGGTATCCGGCCGGATACTGAACTACTATCCGGTATCCGGCCGGATACTAAACTACTATCCGGCCGGATACTGAACTACTATCCGGTATCCGGCCGGATACTGAACTATCCGGTATCCGGCCGGATACTGAACTACTATCCGGTATCCGGCCGGATACTGAACTACTATCCGGTATCCGGCCGGATACCGAACTACTATCCGGTATCCGGCCGGATACTGAACTACTATCCGGTATCCGGCCGGATAGTGAAAACAAGGCCGGATAGATCGGATACCGGATATCCATTTCATCACTAGTTTACACTGCTGAATTGAGTTATGGATGCACCCACAGGCCAGAACACGTTACCTGTGACTAATTTTCAAAAGTCTATAACTAAATTAACTATGATACTTAGGTATAAACTGTGTTCACTAAGCAACATAAGAGCTACCGTGTACCCAAAGTATTGTTTCGGACTTTTGATACACCCTGTATAAGTCAATATCACCCAAAAGTGCCGCTTAAGCTTTTTGCCCCTCTATATAAAGTTGTATACTCACGTTTGACGGTAACGTTGCATTTGGTCTCAACCTCTCCCTGGCTGTTGATGGCCTTGAGGGAGTACACGCCCTCGTCCTCGGGGAATACTTCGTTGATAGCCAGTGACGCGACGCCATTCTTGTACTTCAAGTCCACAACCTGTATAAAGAAAAATATCTCGTATTATAACCTCGGTTAGAGTTGATTTCTGTGTGCATATATTATCTTAAAATTACCTCATTATTGGTAATATTTTGGAATTCCATTCAAATTTTCAAATTCTCTTTTTCGCCGTAATTATAAATCTTAGCCATATATAATACACATGCGACATACTTTTGTACTTTTTTGATAATGCCACTTGCTGAACTGTAAAGAAAAACATGAGAAAACCTGCATGTCTATACAAAGGTGTGTGAAGTTGAAGAGAACTCGCACTGGGCCAGCGTGGTAGACTATGGCTCAAATCTCTCTCGTAGGTATTGAGGGGGAACGTGTCCGATATAATGGCAATAGGCTCGCCCCTATTACCATTAAAACCGAAATAGATCGTCGAAGTGTGGGTGCACTGCAGTACACCTCTACCTACCCCTTAGGGGAATACAGGCGTGATATATTGGTGATAAACAAATTAAAAAGTTTAGTTGAGTTTCTTGCCGGATATTCTCAGTTGAGGTTGCATTTCGATCCGGTAGAAAAATTAAGCTTGACAATAGCAGTGGTAGCCGAGTGGTCGAACGCACGCCTTGCAATCAAAGTGTGCAGGTTCAAACCCCGGCTCGCACCTCTGGGATTTATGTGCGAATCTCATTTTCATCCGAGATTATCACTTGCTGTGAAACGGTGAAGGAAAACATCGTGAGGAAACCTGCACGTCTGAGGGAACTTGACTAGTTCTCGATAGATGTGTGAAGTTTGCCAACCCGCACCGGGCCAGCGTGGTTGTCTATGGCCCGAATCCCCCTCGCATTGAGGGGAGGCCCGTGCCCAGCAGTGGGACGTTAAAAGGGCTGTAGTAGTAGTAGTAATTTACAAGTGCCCCCGTAGGCCTATACAAAATAAATGCTTTGACTTTATGACAGTGGGTGTGTGTGTGTGTAACATACGTCTGATGAGTGCAGCGGTTTGCCGTTCTTGAACCACTCGACCCTGGGGTCGGGGTCGCCGCGCACGGCAGCCGACAGCAGCAGCGGCGCGCCGTCCTTGGCGGCGAACGCGTCCGGCAGGGACCGCGCGAACGACGGTTTACACATCGACAAATCCGACGCGGGCACTGTTCGAGAACGTACCAATAAGTAACGTCAGACAACACATACTTCAGCGGGTTTCAGTCTACGCTATAATATAACAGCATATAGTATAAAGCTCATAGCAGAACAATATCGCGCACCATACATTGTTATGGCCACGTTCACACTGTACTGTACTATATATTATTGGCTTTGTATGGTGCGCGATATTGTTGTGCTAACCCGCTTCATCTTCGGATTCCATCCTCTTCGCCATTAATATACAAGATGTTTCAGAAGTCCGAAATAATACTTTGACATTTGCGTCACTATCGGGTATACAACTGAATGGTATAACAATTTGGTCGAAATTCGACCGTGTTCTTTCAACTATTTTTTCGTCGTCAATTTCTATATCATGCAATATCTCGAGTCCTATGTAAAATTTGCATGTTCTGTTTTGTGAATATTGGTAGCCGCCCCCTCACGAGTGTAGTTTACACTGCTGGCTAGGGTTATGGGTCAGAACACAATACCTGTGATAAATATTCAAAGGTCTATAACTCGGAAACTATGATGGTTAGGTATAATCTCTCTTTAATAAGCATCTACAATATGGGCTACCGTATATGTACCCAAAATATTTCAGACTTCTGATACACCCTGTATATTCAATAAAACCCCGTTAAAACCAAATAGCCTTTCACCCCTCGATGTAGATTTTAATTGTTACAATAGTTGGTACTCACGGACTAGTTCCTTGGTGGCACTCCTCGACCTGGAGGAGGTGTCGGAGTCGAGTCTGGCGCCGTACTTCTTCCTGCCGGCCTCCATTGAACTCTGCGGGGAGTACTTTGGTCGCGGCGCGGACTTCGATGGCGGATCAATCGTGACCTATGCAACAATTAAAAACACATTTTAAATGCATTGTAAAAAAAATTGTTGGCATCAACATTTATATACTATATTATAAACTAGCAGACCTGGCGAACTTTGTACCGCCTTAGAATTAGTGACATACCAAAGCAGCGCCAGCGACACCTACCGGGTCCAATAATGTTTTCAAACCATCCAGAAACCAATTGTAATACACACAAGATTTCATCCAAATCGGTCCAGCCGTTTAGGAGGAGTTGGGTGACAAACACACGTACAGAAGAATTATAATAATATTAAGGATTAATCACGAAATGGGAATACAGTTGCACGCGGTTATACCAAAAAAACAAAATGTTGCGTAAAATTATTTTCGAGAAAATTACTTTTAATAGACGCAGAATTATATTCTGGTACATACTACTTTTAGAATGTCAGCATCCTTAGCATGACCGTGCAGACATAATTTTTATCTCTTTCAACTGTCAGATTGGTCGAGAAAATGAAGTCACATCGAGCTTTTTGTACTGGTCATGGCTCAGTGTGATGTCATTATGTCGACGAATCTGACAGTTGGAAGAGATAAAACTTATGTGTACTCGGTCATGCCACAGGGCCAGGTGTGAACAAGTATTGTGTGTGTAGTTGGCAGTCCTAATACACGTCTCTTTTTATAGCATAAGGATAAAAGATTCATACCTTGGTCTTGGTGATGATCGGCGGTGGTGCTGGTTTGATAGGTTTCTCAATGTACCGCCTTTCGCCAGAGTGTAGGAAGTTGTGGATCATCTGCGCTTGCTCAGGTGACGTCACCTCGCCTGAACGGAAAATACATCATCATCACGCTTGTAATCACTGTAGGGGTAGATGCACCGACACTTCGCCGATGTATGTTAGGGGCGAGCATATTGTTCTAATACGGGACACATTCTCCCACAATACAAGGGAGACTTGGACCATAGTCCACCACTCTAGCCAAGTGCGAGTTGGTGAACTTAACACGCCTTTATATGTGAGAAATAACCTAAGTTATGGTCAAATCCGTGTTTGGTATATGGTGGACCCTTAAAGCACATTCAAACCTTATCCAACACATTCCGCTTATACGGCATTTGAGGGTTTGTGAAGATAGGAGCGTCTATCTTCTGTAATCCCAATAACTAATGATTTACGTCAGAGTGTCTGAATGGACTTTGTTTGATAGGGTGTGTGTACATTGGAAGTCGAAATTGTGTTTGATGGAATGTTTGTATGTTGGGTGTTATTTTTGTGTTTATGGTTTGTGTGGGTTGATTTGTGTTTGACGGTGTGTGTGTGTGTGTGTGTATGTATTCTTCACTACACGAATGCACGAGGAAGGCGACCATTAGAGAACAGTGGCGGCGTATTGTGAAGCTTGCCACCAACACCTGGAGTGATGACCACGACCACTCTGTAAAGAGTGATACCGACAAAGATGAAAGAAGAAGTGTATGTATTCTCTCACCTTCAACGATGACGACGCAGGAGGTCTCGTCGGTGCCGTGCACGTTGGTGGCGACGCAGCTGTACTTGCCGCTGTCCTCGGGCCGGCAGTCGATGATCTCCATGGTGACCACGCCGTCAGAGTGCGTCATCGCGTAATCATACTTGTTCAATTCACGCTTATCCTTGTACCTGGTGGTGGGGATACATGTATTATGAAACATCAATTGCCTATAATCATGAGGGTATGACATTACTATACAGGGTGTATCAGAAGTCCGAAATAATACTTGGACGCTAGCATCGGTATCGTGTATACAACTGAATGCTATAAAAATTTGATTGAAATTCGACCATGTTTTTCCAACTTATTTTCGTCGTCAATATCTATAACTCGTAATATCTCGAGTCCTATGTAAAAGTTGTATGTCCTGTTTTGTGAATATTGGTAGCCGCCTCTCATTAGTGTAGTTTACACTGCTGAATAGGGTTATGGATGTACCCAAAGGCCAGAACACGATACCTGTGACAGATATTCAAGGGTCTGTAACTCAGAAACTATGATAGTTAGGTATAAACTGTCTTCACTAAGCATCCATATATGAGGTGCCGTATATGTACCCAAAGTATTATTTCGGACTTCTGAAACATCCTGTATAGTAGCCCCGTTTGCCTAAAGGTAAATGATTGTGCTCGGATTAGGCTCACGTCAATATATCGCTGGCTAAAAGAACGTTAAACGACATTTGGCAAATTTAAATGACATTCAAATCTAAATGAAAGCCAAATACTGCGGCGCACCCTATATATCGCCACGAAGCAGAACTTCCGCCAATCGCTACTAGATGGCGCGACTACTGACACATTGCAATTCCACGCGTACAAGAAATTTAACCGCCATACAAAGTACTATGAAAATCCTTGCTCGCGGTAGAAGAGTTCTCGACGATCTGAACTATATATACAAATTTCCCGACAATATAAGCCAGGCATACCACCCGCCTGGCATGAAGATCTTCCCTATTGTGTAGTGGGGGGGGGGGGGGGGGGGGGGGCATACCATTTGACGGTGGGCGTGGGCTTGCCGCTGAGGCAGCAGAGCAGCTTGCAGGTGTCGCGCGCCTGCATGACGCGCGGCCGCAGCTGGAAGGTGAAGGCGGGCGCCGTCTCGCTGGACTCCTGCCAGAACGTGTAGGGCAGCGCCTCGCGCCGCCGCGGGGCTTCCGGCAGGTGCTGCCGCTGGACTCGCGGCACCGCTGCACATCCACACACAATATTACTATGCTGTTACTTACTACTTAATTGTAAACAAATATACAATTCCTTATTGTAAACACAAATCCTCAGAAATACAATACAATATTTTCAAATACCAAAACGAGCTCTGTGACACAATATATATAAAGATTGTATTTCTGTGGCAAAAGTCACTACGACCCCGCTGCAGAAAATTTACGCATTATCGACGACATTTCGTGGAAGAATGAGCTTTTTCCACAAGTTAATACAGTCCCTTTTGGTGTTGGCAATCATTTTGCAGCGCGTTTAAACGCCCCGGAACGTCCGGGGCTTAAAAACGTTTAATAGTTCCGGAAAAATAAGTGGGTCACCCTGGTTTTCTACGGGATGTATCAGTCAGTAAGTAAGTTCGAAATAATACTTTGGTTACATATACGGTAGCTCATATGCGGATACTAAGTGAAGACATTACCTAACTATCATAGTTTCTGTGTGACCTTTGAATATTTGTCACAGGTTTCATGTTCTGACCTTTGGGTACATCTATTACCCTATTCAGCAGTGTAAACTACACTTATCAGGGGCGACTACCAATATACACAAAACAGAATATGCAAATTTAACATAGGACTCGAGATATTACGAGTTATAGAAATTGACGACAAAAAAAAAGATAGACAAAAAATTTACGAATTCCAATCAAATTTTTATACCGTTCAGTTATATTCATGTAGCGTTATAGGATTTCTTCAAGCAAAATAATAATTTTAAAACAATACTCTTTATTTTAAATATCAACTTCGTCTTCGTCTTCGTCCTCCTCTTATTCCGCCTTCTATTCGCTCTCTTTATTCACTCTTTTTCACACATCGTTTCTCCATTCATCCATTCGTTCCTTCATCCTAAAAATGCACCAATCCGCTACACTCTCCGACACCGTTCCCTTTCACGCTATCTTTCACGTTCCAATCCTACATTCAGTATACCCGATACTTATGCTAAACTCAAAGTATTATTTCGGACTTCTAATACACCCTGTATTATTAGAGCGCCAGTTAGCAAGTATATCAGTATTTGAAATCACTTAATTAACGAAAAACAATTCTCCCACAAAATTAATTTATTTTTATGGTTTAAGCCTAGGTATGATCAGTAAAGTCGCTTGCGCCTTCTGCTGTATTAATCTTTAAATAAAAAGGAGTTTAAAAACAAATTTTAGATCTGTGGTACGCAGAATTTTAAGAAAAATTTAACATTTTCATCTAAAACGCTTATAAAATACTTCCAACCTAACATATTCGCTTAAAATAAGCTAGAAATCCTATATTTTTCCATCAAATTGTTTCAATAGTTCCACAAATAAACAAAGGACATCTATACTAATAATATAAAGAGGAAAGATTTGTATTTTTGTATGTAGGTAACGAATTAACTAAAAAACTACCCGACCGATTAAAAAAAATCTGAGGTATTTTATCACTGAGTAGTGGTAGCCGAGTGGTCGAACGCACGTCTTGCAAATCAAAGTGTGCAGGTTCAAACCCCGGCTCACACCTCTCGGATTTATGTGCGAATCTCATTTTTATCCGAGATTATCACTTGCTATGAAACGGTGAAGGAAAACATCGTGAGGAAACCTGCACGTCTGGGGGAACTTGTCTAGTTCTCGATAGATGTGTGAAGTCTGCCAACCCGCACTGGGCCAGCGTGGTGGACTGTGGCCTGAATCCCCCTCGCATTGAGGGGAGGCCCGTGCCCAGCAGTGGGACGTTAAAAGGGCTGTAGTAGTAGTAGTAGTAGTTATCACTGAGTAACATAGGCTATATTAGAAACTCGTGCGAAGCCGGGACGGGCCGCTAGTTCATAATACATATTTTATAGGTAACAGGTTAATTGGAGGGCTCTTGAGCGTTTGTGACACTTACAAGATACACGAGAAAATGATGCTTATTATCAATACACTAGGATTAACTTCTGATCACAGAACACCGATTGTATATCTCGCAGTAGTCTTAGCTATGTGCAACACGGCCACGATATACCAAGACAATGGTTTATATTCGTCGCGTGCGCACTCAGGTGTGAGGTGTATAAATAGATACGGCCCGGCCGTAATGTGCTCCTAGTTATATCAATTAAATCACATTTAATTAACGATATGTCTGTGCCAAGATATTCGGGTACTAGATTGAATTTATTAATAATATGCGTGTATTGAAAATTAGATTAAATAATGTACAATTTAAATGTTCACTAAAAATAGGAGACGCTTAAATTTAATGTATTTATAAACAGTTGCTAAGCGCAAAAAATAGTTTCACTTACTGACTGACAATGTAAAAATATACAAACTAGTTTTTTTTTTTAAATATATCTCACTATAGAAGAGTATTTATTCAGTTACTAGATGATCCGGTACGTATACGAATTTTTTTTACCGCTCCTGTTTTAGAGTGAAAAAAATAAAATAAAAATTCAAATCGATCGAGCTGTTTTGAGTTACAGCGAAACTAACGAACAGCAATAATAGTTTTTATATATTTTGGAACGTAGTTCCTTATCGCGCGTTGCGAAAGGGGGCTAGAAGGAAAAAATTAAGACTGTTAACGACACTTTTACATATGTGTGTGTGATCTTTATTAGGGTTCCGTACCCACAGGGTAAAACGGGAACCCTATTACTGAGACTTCGCTGTCCGTCCGTCCGTCCGTCCGTCTGTCACCAGGCTGTATCTCATGAACCGTGATAGCTAGAGAGTTGAAATTTTCACAGATGATGTATTTCTGTTGCCGCTATAACAACAAATACTAAAAAACGAAATACAATGAATATTTAAGGGGGCTCCCATACAACAGACATGATTTTTTTGCCGTTTTAATAGATAATGGTACGGAACCCTCCGTGCGCGAGTCCGACTCGCACTTGTTGTATAAATTTATGTAACGATTTCGATTCCGATTTCGATTTTGATGTGTGTGCGAGTATATGCATATGTACGATTTTTTTTCCTTTTTTAATTTCAAAAGAAACTTCGCTTTATCCGGGTGTCCCTTGACACCTCTCAAGTTTTTTTATTAGCTTCTACCGGCGACTTCATCCGCGCAGATTTCGATTACATAATCAATATCGTAATAAATTATACCTTTTATGTTATTTTGATGTATAAACATTAATACTGTGAAGTTTCATGAAAAACAGTTCTGTAGTTTTTGCGTGAAAGAGTAACAAACAAACATCCATCCATCCATCTATCCTCACAAACGTTCACGTTTATAATATTAGTAGGAAAAGTTACTTACGTTGTACGTTCAGGAAGACGACCTCTTCCCTGAAACCGTAGTGGTTCTCGGCCCTGATGATGTACTCGCCACGGTCCTCCAGTTTCACCCGGTTTATTATGAAGTAGTAGTCATCGCCGGCGTATCTGAACAAATAGTATACAGTTACATCGTCATGATCATCATCGAGCCTAAACATAGTGAGGAAACCTGCACGTCTAAAGTTCATCAACACACATCGGGTCAGCGTGGTGGACTATGGTACAAATCTCCTTCGTATTGACGGAGAATGTGCCAGGTATAATGGCAATAGGCTCGCAAAATGCATCGGCAAAGTATGGATATACTGCAGTACACCACTACCTACCCCATCGGAAAATGCAGGTGTGATGATTTATATTAGACTAGCTGTGCCCGCGACTTCGCCCGCGTGGACTTTAGGTAGGTAGATTACCCGGAAAAAATGGTTTTATGTTCATCCCGCGGAAACCTAATGCTTTTTCTAAAATTAAAGTAGCCTAAGTTACGCCTTGGAACATTAGCTATCTACCAGTAAAAGTCCCGGCGAAATCGGTTCAGCCGTTTAGAAGTTTACCCCCAAACAAACAGACAGACAGACAAAAATTTTAAAACTTGCATTTTCTTTATAGGTATCGTATATACTCTCATATGCATTTGGTAGAAAGATGTTATTTTGATATTACAAACAGACACTCCAATTTTATTTATTTGTATAGATATAGATAAATTGGTAAAGATACATTTTTAACCAACTTCCAAAAAGGAGAAGGTTCTATGTTCGTCTGTACGTATTTTGTCTAAAGCAATTCACTGTCTACGTTTGTGAAATTAGTGATCACGACTCACCTCTTCATGAACTTGACTGACTGTCGAAGCTCGTGGTTGTTCCTGGACCAGGTGACGGTGGGAGTAGCGCACGCGATGATGCGACAGTACAGCTTCACCGACTGGCCCTCGTAGCAGAACGCCGATTGCGGCCTGATCACGAACCTTGGCGCCGCTTGGCGGCGATCTAAGACAAGTCAAGTTTCGTTAACACCACAGTCACATGCTTGGCAACATAGACAATTAAATATATGGTGCGCTATCCTCATTTCCGGCGTGACAACCAGTCCATAGAACGCCTTGTCGTCCAAGGAAAAATAGAAGGCACTAGACTGCGCGGAAGGTCACCCACGCGTTGGACTGACCAGATCAAGTCCGCCATTGGAGGCTCAGTCAACGAATGCAGCAGGATGACCTCTTGCAGACAGCGGTGGCGAAATGTCGTGAAGCGCATTACATCTGCCCCTTCCAATACTGATACTTAACGATCACGACCGCTCTGTCAAGTGCGTACCGGATAAGAAGAAGATCCACATGCTAGACACACTCGGACTATGTGACAGCGGATACCTATATTCTATATATCGAGGGAAGGCTATTTGACTTAAGTGACAAATTTTGGGCGATATCGACTTGTATACATATTTGGAATCAGCAATTTTTTCTGCGTCGAATGAGTATGCTCTCCTGTAAAGTTAAAACAATGTCGCTTACGCCTTTCACCTCACGATATTATAATATTATCGCCAGAAAACACATACTCATCGTATGATCCCAAACTAAGCAATGTAGTTTGAGTACCATACCGACGGAGGGCGATCCAAGTGAAAGTGAAGCATTTGCAAGTGAAGGGGATCGAACCCGCAACCGCCCGCAACGGCCTACGCTTAACCACTAGAACAAGCCATCTGAAGTTCGCGTTGCCGCATCTAGCCGTAATAGAATATAAGAAAAAAATCTTGGTTCTGGTTACAATCAAATTAAATGTATGGCTATCTTTGTCATGATATTTTTTCACTTGTCTCTAATTTTCATTATTCCTCGTTTTCAAATTATACAACAGTTAATATGATCATTGGAGCTGGCTGTTGAGACATTTAACACTACAGTTTGGGGGTCAACCCCCCTAAAATATGACCCCCAAACACATTTTGAACAGATTTTTAGGTATCTGAACGGCAGATATTATAATAATGTATTAAATTAAGATATTTTTAAATATTGTATTATTCTGGTATCACTAATGTTAATTAATATGGTGCGTAAATTTGCATGTACAGTTCTATGGAGATTGATTCATTTCATCCTTCTGTTACTTACCGAACTGTCCATCGTAAATCTTCCATTTCTCGATGAGCAGTTTGCGCAGTGAGCTGTACTCGCTCAACCTGCCGATCGGCAGCCTGAACGATGACCAGTTCTGCGAATGATACACAAGGTTAATAAAAATCCAGCAGTAGTGGTAGCCTCGTCGGCAGACCGCTCGCCTTGATCGTAAAGAGTGCAAGTTCAAATCCCGGGCCCACACTTCTCAGAATTTAATGTGCGAATGTAATTTACAATAATGATTACCACTTGCTGAACGGTGAAGGAAAACATCGTGAGTAAAACTGCACGTCTATAGAAAGGTGTGTGAAATTCACCAACCCGCACTGCTGGGCCAGCGTGGTCGACTATAGCCCTAATCTCTCTCGTATTGCCCGAGATTGTAGAGACATCCTCCCTCAGGAGGATGTAGTATCTTGAAAATTGGCCTATATGACTCAATTATATAGATATCATCAGAAAAAAAGCCACGTCGAATTTGAATTGAATTTTTCAAATAATTTGCTGGTGTAAAATTGGATATTTTGAGATACATTTCCGCATTCTACCGTCGATAAAATAATGGGCTATTACATCGGCCTCTTGTACACAAGTCGTCTCTTTATAATTACTAATCTTTCAATCACTGCTTTGGTATTCCCAATTCGCAGTACGTTTCCACTGTCCTACACCTGGAGGAATGTACGAAATGTGTGCACGTAACAGTGCGTGTCTGGCTGCCCCTAGAAGGGATACATGCGTGATGATGATGATAATACTGACCTCGTATCTCTCCCGCAGCCGGTTGCGCATGTTCTCGTATCTCCTGGCCTCGATGGTGGCGGTGCGCGCGGCGGCCGCGTCGCCCGCCAGCCACTTGTGCATCAGGCACTCGTGCGCAGTCATACGCTTCCTGATAACAATACAACAAATATACTGTGTCTGAAACAATCGGACGGTACAGGCAAATCCTAATTAATGAATTTTGAGAAAAAACAATTTGCAAATTCAACTATTCTAACAATTCTATAGTTTGGCCATAAACAAAACTGCGTTTTTGGCGCCCTCTGTTACCTTTTTTTAAATCATTCAAAACACCTTACCAAAATACGATTTTATAAAAAATAAAAAACAATTGTGACATTCCCTTTTATTTGCCTGTACCCTTAAATTATTAAGTCATCCAAATTCTGTATTCAAAACATTATAATTTAACTTATCAGTTTGTTACGGGTAATCTCGGAAATGCTGGACCGATTTTGACAATACTCTCACTGACAAATGGTTGATATAATTCCACATTCGTAAATTATAATAGTAAAGATACAAAAATCATGTATCTCACATTTTGTCTTGTCACAACCGGCTGTCCTACCGATGCAAACTAGGCCAGTAAACATGTGTTTATGGGTCTAAGCCCGCCACACATTCCCACCACTGTTACTTCCGTAACCCAGGATCGACAGCTGTACGACACCGAGGCTAGACCCTCCGCGAGTCCCGGGGAGACGTTAAATAGTCATGGATCCCGCACGAATGTGTACTTACTCCTTGTTCTTGACGAGCAGCCTCCTGATGAAGTCCTTGGCGTCGTCAGACACGTGCTGGAAGGCCTCCTCGTCGAACTCCCAGTCGCACGCCTTCACATTCTTCAGCGTTTCAATGTCGTTGTTGCCGGCGAACGGCGATAGGCCAGAGAGACTAGAAACAAAAAATAAAAATGTAAGACACATTTACAAAAAGATTACAACACATTTGATTCTGATATAATGTATTATATAAAATACAATATAAAAATACTGATATCAAAATACTCAAATCTAAAAAACTCCATATATGCCCCTTATAAAAATTTATTAGATGTTTTGTTGTGGGCATATTTTATATTGCGTTAAATTGGTGTCAAAGCCGAAAAAATAAAGGTGAAAATTATATATGTAGTTGTCTTCTAATTTGTGAATAGTTCTGAAACCCTCAAAGTAACCAGTGGGAATACATTTGAAAAGATCGAAGGCGCTAGAAAGCAAAACAAAAGGGGGCGTAGCAGACCCCGCCAGGCATACCACCCGTCTGGCAGGCAGATCCTCCCTTTACCGCTTAAGTCGCTAAGTAATATTGAGAGTATAGTGCCAAAAAATAATGTTTTTATTGGTCCATCTTAGAGATTTCTTATGGTCTCCTTATCCACTTTTATTTTTAAAAGACTACGCTGTTGGCCGTTAGATGTTTTTTACAGCTTTACCGGAGGAGTAGCGAGCGCAGAGTGCAATCTAACCAAGGCCAACTAGCTCAAGGGCGCCACAGAGGGCACGATCTCGGCTTGGGCAGTTATCGTGAGGGAAGAGGTAATGACTGCGCTCGTAGGTGCAAAGATGCACCTACGAGCGGAAGAGGGGGTTCCTCCGCTTGCTAATCAAGTGGTAAAGGCGTCCGAGCACAAAAGCTGCTCGGTTACCTACCGTCCTATTATGGAGGCCAAAACAACTTGGACAACAACAGGGACTTGTCAAGAGTGACACCAAGTATTTGGACGCGATTTGCCTAGAGGATGCTTTGGTCCAACAGAGAGATGGTCCCCAGACTGAACCAGGGAGCTCGGGGCTAATCCACTTTCACCACAACACACTTATTATAACGACATTATTTAAATAACATACAGGATGTATCAGAAGTCCGAAATAATACTTGGAGCTAGCATCGGTATCGGGTATACAACTGAATGGTATAAAAAATTGATTGATATTCGACCATGTTTTTCCAACTTTTTTTTCGTCGTCAATTTCTATAACCCGTAATTTCTCGAGTCCTATGTAAAATTTGCATGTTCTGTTTTGTGAATATTGGTAGCCGCCTCTCATTAGTGTAGTTTACACTGCTGAATAGGGTTATGGATGTACCCAAAGTCCAGAAAACGACACCTGTGACAAATATTCAAGGGACTGTAACTCAGAAACTATGATAATTAGGTATAAAATGTCTTCACTAAGCATCCACATATGTGCTGCCGTATATGTACCCAAAGTATTATTTCGGACTTCTGAAACACCCTGTAGATATTTGTTCCTATTAACTTGACAAATGGATATTTCCAAAGTAACAATTGTATACTTATTAGGTTTTGGCACTATACCCTCGATATCCGAATTATTTGGTACTCACAGGACATATGACAACACTCCGATGGCCCACATATCAGTGTAGAAGCCGACAGGCTCGCGTTCCACTATCTCGGGTGCCGCAAACTCAGCAGTGCCAGTTGAAATCTTCACAACTTCATTGGGGTCCAATTTAGTCGCCAGGCCGAAGTCGATAATCTGTGGGTGGAAGAACATTTTGAATTAATATATGGTACCTATAGTAAGTGTTGCTTAGTTAAGGAACCATATTTTGATGATTAGGTGTTGTCTGGCAATATTTAATATAATATCTATACATAAAAATCATTTGGTGTTAGTTAGTCTTCTAAACTCAAGAACCTGCCATAATAAATTCTATGTTATAATAAGTTCTTCGGGTCATGCAGTTGGTGCATAAAATTAGTTTCATGATTAAGAGTTAATTAAAAGAATTTAGAGTTATTTTTTCCTCTTGTGTGAGATGGGAAGTGTAAAAAGAGACAGCGATAGGTCACCTTAACATCCGTTCCCGTTCTCGTCTGGCACATCACGTTCTCGGGCTTGAGGTCGAGATGTATGATGTTCTGCTCGTGCATATGTCTGACTCCCTCGCACACTTGCCGCATGTAGTGAGCCGCTTCCGCCTCACTCATGTTGTAGCCCGGTTCTGTGATGCGCTCGAATAGCTCGCCGCCGGAGAGGCTGGGGGCAGAATGGGGAGAGTTACAATCAGAAGATAAAGATATAGGGGAAGATAAAGTGGGACATTTAAGGGAGGGAGAGAGGGAGGAAGAGAGATAGGGGGAGAGGGAGATAAATTTTGACGAACAACTATTGACGCCCCTGTGTGTGGAGGGCATAATAGTACGGGACGATGTACTGGGCAGAAGTATTTACAGTATTATACTCACAACTCGAATATCAGCACCATGTCGTCGTCTTTAGGTATAGAGGAGAGAGATAGGGGGAGTGAGAAAGGTAGAATGGTACGGGGAAAGAAAAAGAGAGGGGGGGGGAGAGGGAGAGAGAGAAAGGGGGATGCATTTTGACACGAACAAGTTTGCGAAAAGTATTATACACTCACAACTCGAATATCAGCACCATCTTGTCCTCTACAGTTAAGAGGAGAGAGTGAGAAAGGCAGAATTGTAGGGGGAAAGAAAAAGAGAGGTGGGGGAGATGGAGAGAGAGAAAGGGGGATACATTTCGACGCGAACAAGTGTGAAAAAGTATTATACTCACAACTCGAAAATCAGCACCATCTTGCCCTCTTCAGTTAAGAGGAGAGAGTGTGAAAGGCAGAATTGTAGGGGGAAAGAAAAAGAGAGGTGGGGGAGAGGGAGAGAGAAAGGGGGATACATTTCGACGCGAACAAGTTTGCGAAAGGTTATACTCACAACTCGAATATCAGCACCATCTCGTCGTCGTCTTCGAACGCGTCGTGCAAATTGATCAGTTTCCTGTGATGCAGCTGGTTCATGATGTCGATCTCCTTCTTGATGAGCTCCTTCTCCATCGCGCCGGCGACGGGAATGAATTTGGCGGCGAATATGTTGCCGGTGGCTCGCTCGCGACATCTATGGACGACCCCGAACGCGCCTGTACCTACAACAGTATGGTTCACCTCATGCCTCTGTGTGTTGCGACTTACGAATGGTAATTCATCGAGATCTACGAAGCCCGGTATTCAAACACAAAAAGTAAAAAAGAAATGTAATTTTCTTCATTTCATCATAAGAAAAGCAGTAGTAGCCGAGTGGTCGAACGCACGCCTCACAATCACAGTGTGCAGGTTTCAAACCCCGGCTCGCAGCTCTGGGTGTTATGTGCGAATCTCATTTTCATTCGAGATTATCACACGCTAAGAAACTGCGCAGGAAAACATCGTGAGGAAACCTGCACGTGGTGGACTATGGCCTGAATCCTCCTCGCATTCAAGGGAGGCCCAGCGGTGGGCCGTTAAAATGGCTACAGTAGCATCTTAAGTTACAATCTATGGTCATGACCAGCTGTCAAAACGGGCCTTTTAGATCTCGACAACTATAGAGCACTTTCAGACTAGCGTTTATTTTTGCGCGTATACTGTCGTTTCGGCATACGCGCCTACACGTGCGTACTCCGGCGTGCATGCTCGAACCAGTGGTCGCGAGTGTCAGCAGCAATATGGATTCCGATGAAGAATCAATTTAAACAACTTGTTTCGCGCTTATAAGCGCGTCAATCCTTGTACAAGTCGCGTGTGTGACAAAAGACGCGCCTTTATGCGCATTTCGAAAAACAATCTTGTAAACTCGTATAAAACGCTACTTTGAAAACGCTCTAACGTCGACCGTATTATTGGGTAGGATTAGATTTGTGTGATTGATATGTGAATCCGCAGATTTGTTTTGATCTACAAGTGTGCTGATTATTCGTCAAATTCTACTTATGTGCTTATTGTAAATAATATATTGTTTCATTAATTGATACAACTACTTATTTAAATATATATTTATATAGATACCAAGCCCAAACCGTGCATCTACATAATAAATAATATAATAATCAGAATTATGTATTTAAAAAAAAATCTAGGGTCAATGGATGTTACCAAAAAAAATATTTGAATATTCCAATAACCCTACTATATTTGTTCATGCGTTTGCTCCTAATAAATAATACTGTTGTTTTTTTTTTAATTCTAGTAGGCGTGTGAGAAAGAGATGCAGATAGATAGAAATAAAACTACATCGATCCTTCAACACACAGACCTCCGGCTCGCGACTTCTTAGACGGGGCCCTCACGAAGTCACCTGTGAATTCACCACTCTATGTTTACGGATGTAAGGTTGGTAATCGCGCAACGCATTGTTAGTAGCGCTATGTTAATGAAAAACTCTACAAAAATCGTTGTACTCCCACAAGCAACTTCGTGAGTGTTTAGTTTAACAATTTTTTTTATATTTCATGCGGATTTTAAAAAAAAATATTTTAAAGTTGTGCTTAAACGCAATAATCATGTGTAGTCTAACTAGATTTAGTCTAACGATTTCGGAGCAGATAAATTTGCACTTTAATCGCTTGGCAATATAATAGTAAATACCATGCATAATTATTACCAAAGTTGGAAAATATCACCAAAAACTCCAAATTACACTTTACTAAGACACTAACAATTTACTAACATAACATAACACACTAACATAACACTTTACTCTTGGAAAAATGTACTTTATATACTTTGTATAACTTGGGGGTTAAAAACAAAGGCAAAATCCAATCGCACAAACATCCTCTAGATTTTAGTATTCTCTCGAAATTTCCAGAAGTTTCAGTCTCTCTTTTCGTATTTCATAGCGCAATGTTTTGGGTTATAACCATATATACTACTGCTATTGCAAATATGGAAATTTAAATCTAAAGAAACGTGAAGTCATTTCGACGGTTAAAAGGCGAATTAACTCAAGCGCCATGTTGGGCGATATTGAGTTATATACGTCGCAGGTTTTTCATAAAATTAGGTTTTTGATCAAAAACCTAGATGTTTGATGAAAAACCGGAAGATGACACATTTAAACTCAATTTCATCATAAACCTGAACTAGTTTGGGTTTATGATAGAGTTTGATGGTTAGGTTAGGTTATGATTTTTATCATAAACCCAAACTAGTTCAGGTTTTTGATCACAAATCACAGGTTTATGATGAAATTGAGTTTAAAATGTGTCATCTTCCGGTTTTTGATCAAAAACCTAATTTAAGAAAAACCTGCGACAAATATCGTTGGAATCAGCGAATTTTTCTCCGTCCTTTGAGCCGGGTTTCGTGCAAAGTTACCAAAATGGCGCTTAAGTCAATTCGCATTTCAACCAGTCATATAATACCAAGGTATATTATGTCTACACAACACTGCAACTTACCAATCTCCTCTAGAATGTCGTATTTGTCGTACACGGAGCACGTGTTGATGTCCACGGGCTGCGGCACGTACTTGCTGTATATATCGAACACGTAACTGTCGTAGTCCTTCACCGGGCCGTGGTCGGCGTTCGTGCGTATACGCTTGCCGGACTCGTCCACTGCGATGACAAATAAATATCGTTACATGATGATTCAGCAGTGGTAGCCTCGCGGGCATGAACGCCCGCCTTGAACGTAAGGGGTGCAAGTTCAAATCACAGGCCCGCACCTCTGAGATAATTTTCATGTGCGAATGTCATTTTCAACAATGATTACCACTTGCTGAACGGTCAAGGAAAACATCGTGAGGAAACCTGCACATCTGTAGAAAGGCGTGTGAAGTTCACCAACCCGCACTGGGCCAGCGTGGTGAACTATGGCCCAAATCTCCCTCGTATTGAGGGGGAATGTACCCGGTATAATAGCAATAGGCTCGCCCCCCATTACATTGGGACCAAAAAAATACATCGGCGAAGTGTGGGTGCACTACAGTGCACCTCTGCCTACCCCTTCGGGGAATACAGGCGTGATGATGATGATGTATTATGATGATTCACCAAACTAAGAGAAATGGTGACTTTCTCTTTTAAAAAAAACTTGGAATAAACTGAGTTAGCAAAAATAACTTGGAAAGTCTGGGAAATCCCCGACTTTCCCTGACCATTTTACTAAATTTCCCCTAAAAATCATTTCTGAAGAAAAAATGTGGTTTCTTTTTTATTATTTTAAATTAGATTATGGAAATAACATAATCATAATATGCTGATCATTATTATAAAATGGAGATTACATCGAGCGAAAATATTGAAAAAAAAAACAAAACTGATTCTCCTTTTCGACATTTGTTTAGGTGCCTTTTCCCTGACTTTTCGACTGCCCTGACGTTTTCCCCTGACAATCCCCGACCACCTATTGCTTCCCTGACTTTCCAGAACTGATAATTATGTCGCATGGAGTGAGATTTGACACGAGAAAATGTCACATTCATACCTGGGTATTCCTTCTTCTTGAACTCCTTCTTGACGATGGCCTTGGTCTGCACCAGAGACGTTGGCTCACTGGGCTCGGAGCGGCCGTAGATGTTCTCGGCATACACGCGGAACTCGTACTGCTTGCCTGGTACCAGGCCAGTGATCGCCATTGTCGTAAATCTGAAATGATTAATAAATAATAATAAAAGTTACGCCAGACAACACATACTAATCGTATTGATCTCAGATTAAGGAACGCTTGTACCACGGGTACCGTACTGTACATAATGGACTGGGGGCGATACCAAACCACGTAGATATACATATTATCTGTACTAACTGTCAGATTTGTAGAGAAAATGATGTTCCAGGCAAATAAGTCTAGAAGAAAAAGCTCAAAGTGACATGTACGATAGTTGAAAAGGATAAATAGATCCAAAAAAGACCATTTAAAAACCTCACCGCTTTGCCATTGTATAGGCGATACTCGTGCAAACGTTAAAGTATTATTTCGGACTTCTGATACACCCTGTATATGTATTAATATCACGTTAAGGCCTTTCATAGTGATGGTGAAAGCGGGTAAAAGTGTGTCGTGTAGGTACCTGGTGTTGCCGACCCTGATCCAGCTGGTCATGGGATGCTCCCGCTTCTCCACCAGGTAGTTGGTGATGTCGGAGCCGCCGTCCCAGACCGGCGCCTTCCAGCTCAGCGCCAGCGAGTCCACGCCGATGCTGTCCGCGGACGGGAACCGCGGCGGGTCCGGACGATCTGTACGATAATTCAATTGCAATCATGTTTCAATCACCTTCTATGAGAGCAGCAGTAAAAATGTATTGAAAATCCGCCCATATTGTTTGGTTTCTATCGAAAATTGATAGCAGTAGGAGTTATATAATAGCCTAGCAGTCCCCTTACCACCACCTGTCACCTTGCAGCGATGTTTTTAATATGACTTTCAGTTTCGACAGTTAACTCACTCATCAAAATTTATGTACCCAAAACGAACTCTGTGTCAATATCCATAAAGATTGAATTTCTGTGGGACAAGCCACTCCCACACGCGCCATAATTGCCGCGCTGTCAGTGACATTTAATTGAAGAATGAATGTCTTCTACGAGTCAAGATAGTTTTTTTGATACGACAAAACATTTGGAGGCGGTGGTAAGACATCAATCTCTATTAGAGATATGTCGAATCGAAACGTCAAATTGGTTGCAATTTTTTTTTTCGACATCTCTATAGTGATTTTCACCTAGGATGGGTACTGTATAATTAATTTATGTGATTCGATTATCGAGTACAATACCGGTTAACCTTTAATCGATTATAAAAAAATAATTGACTGTTTAAAACGGTCTTCTTTGTTCTTTTCGGCATTTATTTTTGCCGATTATTACACGATCATTTGTTTTTGCCGATTATGACATGTCAATCCCTATCATTAAACGTTTCGTTACATGCCTCTAATTTTAGGATAATATTTTTTCTGTACCTTTTTTAATTTGTTTAAAATGTAAAAACATATATTTAAATAAAATTTCAATCTAATCAAGTATTATTGTTTGCTTTGGAAATTAAGTGGTGATTTTAAAAAATGTATATTTATCAGATTTTTTGAAAATAGTGAGAGTGTATTGGAACGTATCAAATGTCACGGTACACATCCTAGGTGAAATTCACTATATTCACGAAAAATGCTCCACTGACCATGCGTTTGTACAGCATTACTTAATAAAATGTATGCTCACCGCTGATCTCAATGTTGATGATGGCAGTATCCTGTCCGAGCTCGTTCTCCGCGGTGATCCTGTACGGGCCCGAGTCCAGCTTGCTGGCGTCACGGATCGTTAGTATCGCGTGACGTTCTGACAGACAATCAAATAATTAGAATCGTGAATTTCGATGGTGATACTCAGCGAATGCCTTGTGATTTATCAGGCCCAACCGGAGATTTGAACGGCCCATAACATCTTGGTGAATGGGTGAATGGTGTTTTGATACATATACCTTATCATGAGTGGGGAGGGGGATAGTTAATTCACAATCACACATACTTTTAATATAATTTATTCCACCTTACAAGAGGATATATGGGACCAACCCGTTCGGTGGACGCAGAGAGAGAGAGTGAGAGAGAGAGAGAGAGAGAGAGAGAGAGAGAGAGAGAGAGAGAGAGAGAGAGAGAGAGAGAGAGAGAGAGAGAGAGAGAGAGAGAGAGGGGGCTGCGAGCTGAATTAAATATAAATAATTTTATGTTGTGTTGCCAACAAAAGGAGTTCACATTATTTATTTTTATTTGAATGACAACATAGACTAAAAGCTAAATTGCATTTTTTTTTCTGCGAAGCACAGAAGCCCGATTTTATCATTCTACACGTATCAAAGAATTAATTAAGTGAAGAAGACGATTAACATAGAATTTTCATTTAATTTGACTTTGAAACTTTTTCATTTGATTTGACGTTGAAACAAGTTCAACGCTCTAGTAGTTAAAAGTGCCGCCCTCGTAACCTTTAAATGCCGGGTTCCATCCCCACTGTGGGTAAATAGTCACTTCATTCCTAGCTCAAGCAAAAGAGCTAACGGGACTACGATGCGCCCACACTAGGACGGTGTTTTGAATCCAATGTAATAAGGGGCGAGCATAATACCAAACTGTAATCTGTACCCTATTCCGTAACGCTAAGGTTTAAAATGATTCCTCACCTTTCCTCTCAACGTGATAGTGCAGTCCAGATTCGATGGTCTCTCCCTCCCTGACCCAGGTGATCTTGGGCACGGGGTGTCCCGTGAAGGGTATCTTCACGACCACGTTCTCGCCCTTGTCGAAGTAGGCGGTCACACGGAAGCGGGGTGGTACATTCAGTTTCGGCGCAGCTGTTGAGTAAAGATAAGAAATTAATATAATATGCTCAAACAATGTATACATCGCCAGACAACACATACTTTGATCCCAAACTAAGCAAAGCTTGAACTATGGGCTATACAATGGACTGGGGGACTGGGGGTGTAGTACAGTAAGCACGTTCATAACATATAACTGCGAACAAGGTAAATTGGGAATACCAAAGCAGTAATAGAAAGTACATATTAGCACGTAATGAGATAAGTAATTATACGGGGGTACTAGTATATAAGATAGCCACTCCAGAGTGGAGTTAGATTATTAAATAGCTAGAATATATACATAAGAAGTTTACAATGTTAGTTAATGTACTAACTTACTAATAAATAAGATGTACAAAGAAGACACGTGACTTTGCCTACACCAGATCAATACCGCGACCATTATATTGCAGGGGCGATCACAGGGCAAATTCTTGAATGTGAATGATGAGAATACTCACTCATGATGAGCAGCTCGGCCCTGGTGCTCTTGACGCCGGCGCGGTTGACGGCGCGGCAGACGTACTCGTCGGCGTCCTCGCCGAACACGTCGTTCACGGTCAGGAAGTGGTTGTCTCCCTCGCTCCAGATGCGGTACCGAGGGCCGTTGGTTATCTCGCGAGCACCTAAACACACGCACGGATTATAATAAACTACATCTACTTTGCAATGGAGGGAAGTGGATACATTTTTCTTCCGACTCCTACTACACATTTTTTGATTAAATTCGTGCGGGTTCCAATACAATTTATCTTTTCCTCGGGACTCGCCGAGTGTCAAACCTCGGTGTCTTCAATGGACACCGCTGTCGATCCTGGCTTACAGGAGTAACAGTGGTGGGAATGTGTGGCGGGCTTAGTCCCATAAATAAACTACAAACTCTAAATTTCTGTGGGTATCAAACTATAATACACTAATGGCAGAAATAATATATTTTTGCTACATGCTTTTGATAACCAACATTTGGGACGATTGCTCTGTCAGCCCTCTTCTTGGTATTGGATAACAAATAAGACACGAATGTTGGGACGCAAAAATAAACTTAAACTTTATACCGGAATCCTATATTTGTGTGTTTTGAAATGTATACAGCCTCATTGACTTTATTTTGTATAATAATAATTGTTAATTCAGAAAAATACACACATAAATGTAAATCTTTATTGGAAAAGCGCAACCATGGAGTTTCTTGCCCATTCTTCTCCATAGGAAATGCCCCGAATGGGTAGAGATACTATTATTATTTTTTGTTTAATGACGATTCGTAAATGTTTGTATTGGTTTACATGAATTTTTTTTTGATTCTGATGATATTCTGTATAATCTGTGAATTTGCCTTACTAAGGAAAAAAATGAGTCTTCTTTATTTTTGAGTCCCAAAGTCAGTTCACCAAGGATAGGGCTGATATACTACTATAGCTTTAGCATGCATAGCAAGACTAGATTTCTTACATGGAATACATGGATTTGTCTCTTTCTCTCGTGTGATATAAAATAGAGAGCGAGCTAGCGAATTCGTCGTCTAATCTTGACCTGCTGGTCAAGACACGACGAATTTGTGGGGAAAATTAATAATATTTTGATGGAAAATGTCATTTTTGTCATCTACATATATAAGGTCGATTCTATAGAGGGTCGGCGACTTAGGTGTGTGGAGTCTTTTATGGTGACACTTACCCTTGTACCACGTGATGGTGGGTTTGGGTGATCCGGTGATGGTGCACTGGAACTTGGCGTTATGGTACTGGATGCAGTTGGCGTTCTTCAGCGGCTTCACGATCTCCGGCGGCGTAGCGGCTGTAGACAAAACATCATTAATATATTACCAAAAGGATTAGACATGTGAAAGATGAAGTAAAGAATTGCACACACTAAGTTGTTATTTATTGTGACATATTGTTATACTACTCTCTCTCACATGGGGCGTTCCTACTGCCAAAATACCAAATTTTCCTTAAACATAGAAAAATTATCACACTTACAATAGAGTGTGATACAGTCGATCGGCAGGGGTCGATCAAGACAGGGGTCGATTCAAGACACCCAAGGTTTTACCCTCGGCGAGTGCCGGGGAAAAGTAACGTTCCACTGTGGTCGGGGCTCAATTATTGACGTAGATGTAACAATTAACTGGGTATTCGTTTATATCGTTATAAATTATAGGCTACAAATAGCCATTCTTATGTACAAACAATAATACTGTAAAGTTTCATCAAAATCCGTTCACTAGTTTATGCGTGAAATATCCATCCATCCTCCCAAAACTTACACATTTATAATATAGTCGGGTTAGTAGGCTGTGGACTCACCCTTGGGATCGACGACCTTGACCTCTTGGCTGGCGGAGCTGGGCGGGGAGAGGCCGGCCTCGTTCTGCGCGGTGACGCGGAACTCGTACTGGCGACCCTCGATCAGGTTGGCGCAGTTCCACTGGTTCGGCAGGCACAGGGTCGGGTTCACGCGCTGCCATGTCGACGTACCGACTTCCCGCTTATCGACCCAGTAACCTGAACAACAATATATGACAGTGCTGATACATCATCACGACTGTATTCCCTGAAGGCGTAGGCAGAGGTGTTACACACATATTGGTCCCAATTAAGGAGGGGGCGAGGCTATTGCCATTATACCGGGCACATTTCCACTCAATACGAGAGATTTGGGCCATAGTCCACCACGCGGGCCCAGTGCGAGTTGGCGAACTTCACACGCCTTTCTTTAGACGTGCAGGTTTTTTCACCCTTCTTCACAGCGTATATCAAAAGCGCGAAAAATATATTTCATTGCAGCTAATAAAGTGGATGCTCAGTAAAGGTACAGTATACCCAACTATGATAGTTTATGAGCTTTTGTTTCGGACTTTTAATACACGCTGTAGAAACACATTATTTTTAAGAGACACAATTAACACAACACCTATATTTAAATTTCCTTAAAATTGCAAGATCATTCACTTTGATTTTTTTACCTGAATTATCACACTGCAATACTTGAAACATGTGAGGCAAGACAAGACTGATGCTACGAGCCGAAACATGTTGATTTTGTCTCTTTCTCTCGCTTGAAATAAGACCGATCGAGGAAATCCGTGAAAGAGGTCGTTGACGTACATCCTAAACCCACTGGGTAGTCAAATTAAATCAATTTTTTTTTTTTTATTCGTGTAGGCCAAAAAGCACTTACAAATAGTCAGATTCTACCACCGGTTCGGAATGCTGCTTCCACTGAGAAGAGCCGGTAAGAAACTCAATGGTTACTCTTTTCAAAATGATAATTGCGAGTAATACATTCTCAGGAGCAGCAATGCCTTGAGAGCAGACAGCACCTTTGCCACAATACTAGAGAAGAATTATAGTCACGGCAGTAGTAGTAGTAGTCATAAGGTCTTAAGTGGTAGGTTTATATTATTATCTCTTGCTATGCGCATACACCTGCAGATATTTTTATAGAGGAATATTTTAATTACCTTGTATCCTGGCACCTCCATCGCTCTCAGGCTTGTCCCACTCGAGGTGGACGAAGTCACCTCCCACTTCCAGGATCTTGGGGATACCAGGCGCCGATGGCGGGTCGAATGGCGCTTTAGCCTGATAACAACATAATACTTATCATTTAAAAAGATTAATTATTTAAGCACCAAACTCTCTAAAGTTGTCGAAGTGTGAATTGTTGTACTTTATGCGTCGTTCTTTAAAGCCGTAAATCGTTTGTACTCAACTCAAACGTTGGTTGGTTGGACCAAAACACATGTTAGGTAAATGATTCACAACATTGACTGATGTCATGGGTATACTTTATATACTATGGTCAGTAACTTACTTCTGAAAAATACTTAAAAATGCAGTAAAATTTGAACGCAGCTATAACAATTTTCATTACAGTTTCAACGTAATTTCAGGACAGTGATGAACTAAAATCTACTTATTTATTAAATGTTTCACAGAAATTCTATTGACAGCGGCTTTGCATAGCACTATTCTGTCAAATGTCATCGTAAATGTCTTGTTTTTGGATTGAAATTTATATAAATTTGCCGATAAATAAATCAAAGTTTATTCAATTTTACATCATACATTATCACGCCTGTATTTCCCAAAGGGGTAGGAAGAGGTGCACTGCAGTGCGCCCACCCTTCGCCGATGTATTTTAGTCCCAATTTAATATGGGGGCGAGCCTAATGCCATTATACCGGGCACATTCTCCATAGCCCACCACGCTGGCCCAGTGCGGGTTGGTGAACTTCACACGCCTTTCTATAGACGTGCAGGTTTCCTCTCGATGTTTTCCTTCACTGTTCAGCAAGTGGTAATCATTATTGAAAATGACATATTCAAGGCGGTCGTTCTTGTCTACGAGGCGACCACTCAATCATTCCATGCTGCTTATATTCAATTTTAAAACACCATAAACACGCACCTTGATGGGATTGGCTCCCTCCAACGCCGGTCCGATACCATTCTCATTGGCCGCGTGTATCCTGAAGTTGTACTCTTGTCCTTCAGTCAAACCTTGGACGGTGAACTTGGTGTCCCTGACGGAGGACGCTATGGTGATCCATGTGGTGCCAGAGATATCATTACGCTCGATAACGTAGTGTGTGACGGGAAGACCTCCGTCGTAGGTCGGCGGCTTCCAGGCGAGAGTGCAAGAGTGTTTGGTGATGTCTGTGGTCTCGAGAGCCTGCGGAGGTCCCGGTAGACCGGTCACCGTGACCGAGAAAGTGTCTGATGTCTCCCCAGAGTTGTTCTTAATGGTAATCTTGTATGTGCCTGAGGATTAGAAGTTTTGTTAGTTGGTAATAATAGAAGTCATTTTACCTACGCTACCAAACATAGCAATAATTTTTTTGTTTCGATACATTAAAGAGAGAACAAACTTCCAGAGAATCTCCAAATGCTCTATATATCAGATGTTAAAAAGCTTAAACCAACTTTAAAAAGACACTATGTACCGATGCTAAGCAAGTAACAATGTTATATGTGTATTACTAACGGCTCGCTGATACCCAGATAGACCCTACGAGGTCTGCATGGTACAGCTTTTGTAAATTGCAGATGTAAAACTTTGTATATTGTAAATAAATTAAAAAGAAAAATGTATTTTTTTTATTGTTTCACAGATTAACTATCCCCATCATAATATAAACTCACCCATATCATCCTTAGTGATGTCCTTGATGAAGATGAGTACGTAATCGTCGAAGACTGTGTACTTGAAGTGCGGGGACTCGGTCAGCTTGTGTCCGTCGCGGGACATGGTGACGTCTGCGGGCTGGTCTCCGGTGTACAGGATCTTGATCTTGGTGTTGTCGTGCTCCGGCAGATGCATGTCACCAGGCATGCGCGTGATGCGAGGCGGGTCTGGAGATAGAAATGGATGGGTTAGTACACCATAAATTTGTCACGGTGCATGATAGTGCGATCCCGCGGGGCGCCCCGATACAGGCGGAGGATGGTACACCGTCAGATGTTAGTGGGTAAACGGACTTCTGCTGGGTCTGCCACATAACCCTGCAACAACCCCCGAGGCGGCAGGGTATCCTTAAAGGATTTTCCGACGTTAAAAAAATACTCCATACATTAGTGGCACCAAATATCAGTGAAGCGAATTTGAGTCGCGTTCTGGTGGTTTTTAGCGCAGAAATTCAGACTTTGCAGAGTTTGCCCTGCGGGGCCTTTCTCGCATGAATTACATTATCTCTAATTCGATATAATATGCCCAAATCAAACGCCGAATTGGATGTATTTTCTCGTTTTGTTTCGACAGATGTTGATCTTGCGAGAATTGGGTCCCTGCTTTGTTGCTGAACGTTGAAAGAAACATTTGATTTTAAATTCAGATTGTTGTCGCGTGGTGGTCTGTATGGTACTCACTTCCGATCTTGAGGTGTACAGTGCAGTAGATGAAGCCGATGTTGTTGACGGCCTCGCACGTGTAGTCGCCCTCGTCCGCGTCCGTAGCCTCCAGGATGTTCAGTTTCAGCACACCCTCGCGAGACTCCGAAATAAACCTGAAACAATCACATATCACCTTGCAATGGTGCTCTATTTTTGTTTGTAAAATCATAGTCCACCACGCTCGCCCAGTGCCGGCTGGTGAACTTCACACGCCTTTCTATAGAGTTTCCTCACGATGGTGTTTTCCTTCACTGATTTTTTGTTTGTAAATAACCGAATATCGATCTGTAGCATGATCGCGTACACATAAGTTTTATCTCTTTCAACTGTCATTTTCTGGACAAATCTGACAGTTGAAAGAGATAAAACTTAGGTCTACACGGTCATGCTAAGGGTGATCTGATGATGATGAGATCTGAATTATATACAGAATATATTTGTTGAACATGTCGTGACTCGAGACTTGATAAGTAAAGGGGATCTATGATATTTTTGCTCTTCATTTGCAAATGTAATTTTCAATTATCATTACCATTCGCTGCACACGACACATATCGTTAGAAAACGTGCCATAAATGAGAAAACCTGCCATAAATATTGATACAAGTTTATCATCTGCACTGGGCCAGCGTGGTGGACTATGACCGAAATGCCACCGACGACTACACCACTGCCAAGGTGCGTATTTAATAAAATCAACACTAAGATTTAAAATTTCAGCCTACGCGTGTGAAGTTCACCAACTCGCACTGTGTCAGCGTGGTGGACTTATGATCGAAATCTCCTTCGTATAGAGGGGGATTATGCCCGATAATCACATCCTCTATAATATTGGTGCCAAGATACATCGGCGCAATGTAACTTCACTTCAGTACACGCATGCCTATCTCATCGTGGTATAAAGGCGTGATGGTATATGATGGAAAAGCAGTGGTAGCAGAGTGGTCGAACGCACGCCTTGCAATCAATGTGTCCAGGTTCAAACCCCGAATCTCATTTTCATCAGAGATTATCACTTGCTAAGAAACGGTGAAGGAAAACATCGTGAGGAAACCTGCACGTCTGAGAGAACTTGACTAGTTCTAAATGGATGTGTGAGGTCTGCCAACCCGCACCGGGCCAGCGTGGTGGACTATGGCCGGAATTCCCCTCGCATTGAGGGGAGGCCCGTGCCCAGCAGTGGGACGTTAAAAGGGCTGTAGTAGTAGTAGATATATGATGTAGTATTGACAAACCTGGTGCCGAGCACGATCTCCCTGCCGTTCTTGAGCCAGCGTCCCGTGGGCACGGGGTTGCCGGTGGCCACGCACTCCAGCGTGTGCGGGCGGGCCAGCGGCGCGCAGGCCAGGGCCGGCAGCTGCTTCAGCCACGAGGGCTTGGTGCCGCCCAGCTCTTCGCCGGTGCGGACCGGGGTCGTGCACGAGGACGGCTCCGATTTGCCTGCACCGACATACGGAAATTAAAATATAAAATATCTTGATGTTGTCTCTTTCACTCGTATGCAATTAGACAGAGAGGGACCGAGCCAAACCGAGACAGAGGTCTTGTCTTGACATGCGTACTGACACCACAGATACACACTCATCATGTAATGCCCAACTGAGAAAAGCTGGAACAAGTTGAGGTAAAAAAAGGTTCGTCACCTTAAAGTCGACATTTGCTTGCACCGATGCAATTATTTTAGTTTTAATTTAACTCACTGGCAATAGCGCTTATATGAGTTTAATTTTAAACTTTAAATCCTGCGAATGGATACAGGAACCTCTATTGGTTTATATAAATTAAAAACGGTGAAGGAAAACATCGTGAGGAAAACTGCACGCCTATAGAAAGTCACACAGTCCTCAAACTCACCAGCAGAGTTGACAGCGATGACTCTGAACTCGTAGTCCGCCTTCTCGTTGAGATTCATAGCGGTGAAGCTGGTGTCTTGTACGTTGTAGTCGTTGCATTTCACCCATACGGAGCTGCCAACATCGCGACGCTCGATAATGTATCCGTTTATACGGGAACCTGACGGAGAAAGGAGAAATTGATGAAACAGCTACAACCTGATTCAAATGGCCACTGAAGCAAAAGTATCGCCAATACTCATTATCAGTATAGTCACTTGTCCCTTTTGATCAGACAGATTAATAGAGCACTGTTGCCCCAAGTTTTGAGGACAATTTACACTTTTTCCGCGTAAGATAACAGTTCGGACTGGACGCATACTAAGTATTGTGAGCATTTATCAGATTACTCAGTCCATAATTGGTAGTATTGCAACTTGTATTGAGTTTCAAGTATACTCTATAAGCCGGTCACGTCGTAGAGAACCGACGTTACAAAGTGTGCTTCACTTTCCGTTGAGCGGGGTTCCGTCGGACCTTTTTTTATAGTGAAAGGTGAAGGGTATGCGCATACCTCCGTCGTGCGAGGGCGGGCTCCAGCTGAGGTCGACGTAGTTCCGTCCGACGCGCACGACGCGCGGCGCGTGCGGCGGGCCGGGCGGGCCGCAGCGCGGCTTCACCTTGAACCGCTGCGAGCTGCCCGAGTACTTGCTGAAGCCGGCCGCGTTCTTCGCGCGCACGCGGAACTCGTACTCGTGGCCCGGCTCCAGGTTGTATGCCTGCCCAGGTCAATTGTTCGTATGAAAAATGGTTCATCCGTCATCTTTATCACTGTCAACGTCCATTTTTATAATATAATGTGTATTTATTGAATTTGTCATAAATACCGCTGATCGCAGGTGCAGGCATTCCTCGTGTTATTTCATAAAATTACCATAATTTCACTCATTACGTAAAAAAAAGAAAAATTGAAAAATATAGGTAGGTATATATAGTTTATCGAAAAAAAAATATATATACAGATAAAAATATAGAAAAAAAGTCCTGTAGGGATGTATGAGAAGTCTAAAATAATATTTGACGTACATGTAACATACGGCAGTTAATAATGTAGATGCATAATGAAGATAGGTATAATCAGAAAATAGTTAACTATAATCTAACTAGTTTCTGAGCTAGACTTAAAAAAAAATAAAGGCGACTGCTAATATTCACAAAACAGAACTTGAAAATATTGCATACGACTCGAGATATTAAACGTTTTCAAATTGACGGCAAAAAAAATACAAATCATGTTTGAATTTCGATCAAAAATCAAACATCAAAGTATAATTTCGGAGTATAGAAACACCCTGTATATATTGAACATGTGTTCACCTGGTAATTGCAGTCCTTGACGAGGTAGTCGGCGCTGTTCCAGACGCCGTCCTGCACGTCCCTGAACTCGACCTTGTAGCCCTGGATGCGCGCGCCGCCGTCCGAGCGCGGCCGGTCCCACACCACGGTGGCGGCCGAGCCGTCCCACTCCGTCACGCGCGGCACGCCAGGCGCCTCCGGGATCGTGAACGAGAACTGGGGACAATGCGGTACTAGTTACTACACAGACTACCAGGTTTTGGCAGTGATAGCCGAGTGGTCGAACTCACGCCTTGCAAACAAAGTGCGCATGTCTAAAACTCACACTCACACCTTCAGGGAGCGACCAATTAAAAATTAATTATAGTTTCGATATTGGCATTTGCCAATATCGAAATGAACTGTGTTAGCTCATAGAAAAAGCACTTTAATGCACGAAGCTAACCGAAGTATTTACTTGGATCAACTTCGCGAGTAGTGTATTGCAAAGTATAATATAATAGTCTGGTATCATCACGCATGTATTCCCCGAAAGTGCAGGCTGAGGTGCACCGCAGTGCACCCACACTTCGAGGATGTATTCTTGGCCCCAATGTAATAAGGGGCGTGCCTATTGCTATTATAGCGGGCACATTCCTCCTCAAATCGAGGGAGATTGGGTTCAGTGCGAGTTGGTGAACTTCATACGACTTTAAGGGTCAATTCACACGTACCACAACCATACCACGTCGTAGCGACAAAATGTGGTCAAGCTGTGGTGGCGTGTGAATAGTGTCGCAGCAGCTTTTTGCAGTTGCGTTGTGGTACCGACGAAATGTCGATGTGGTTGCGTTGTCGCTGTCGTTGCGATGTGGTAACCACGTGGTCATGTACAACGCAGAATGAAAGGGGGGACGCAGGCGCCGCCGCCCGCGCCAGCTAGGCGCGCGCTGTTGATGACGTCATGTCGTGGCAATGTGGCCGGGTTGCCGCCGCCGGTAGTGGCGTTGCCGTTGCGATATGGTTGCGATGTGGTCGTATTACACAGGTGGTCGATAACAACCGTAAAATGTGGTACGTGTAAATTGTAATATTCATTTTCAATACAAAATATACGCCCGACCACATGGCGTCGTTGTTGTGTGGTTGTGGTACGTGTGAATTGACCCTAACTATAATGTGATGAAGTACGCACCTTGGCAGTGATGTAGTCGTCCATGGCGAGTGGCTCGGAGACGCCGTACTGGTTCTCCGCGCGCACGCGGAACATGTACTTGCGGTTAGGCTCCAAGCCCATCACGTTGTAATGGCAGTTGCGCACGAACGAAGATATCTTCGACCATACCTGACGGAACAAATTAAATTATAAATAAACCACTCAACACATACTCCCATACATGATCCCAAACTAAGCAACACTTGTACTAAGCGTACCATATAAGGCACTGGGGGTGATCCCAGTCAATCCCAGACAAGAAAAAAATCCGAAATTTGCCACCGACGGGAATCGAACCAGCACCTAGTGTAGTGAGCCAAACGGCCTGCGCTCAAACCGGCTTAGCTAGCAATGCTATTTGTTTAAGGTCCCACTCCTGAACAAAGGTCTCACTTCTCTTCCGTCACCGATCCCAAACCTGGGCCATTCCTGGCCACGACTTTACTGCAAATATGTCCGCACGACGCGCACCCTGTATATATATTTTTTATAGCCCACTGGCTTTCGCTACTCTCGCCCGCGCAGAGTACCACTCCTGAGCAAAGGCCTCTCTGTTAATCTGCCACAAACTGCGACTACGAATATAAGATAGATAACTCTTTATTGTTCCACCTCTTAGATAAATACTAACTATACATATACTATAAATGATATACAGATCTCAGCACGACGCTGCTCTGCCGATCACAACACCCTGCCAGGAACGGAAGCTGTCTACAGACTATTGCGAGCCCCGACATCGAACTGAGGTAATGTATACGAATATTATTATTGTGGTTTGACTTACGCCGCTGTTGTCCATCTTTTCGACGACGTAGTTGGTGATGGGCGAGCCGCCGTCGTCGAGCGGTGGTTTCCACGAGAGCGTGCACGTGTCCGGAGTGATGTCGGACGCGTCCAGCGGGCCGACCGGCGGCGACGGCCTGTCCACTACCAGGACCTGATGATAGCACACCATCCATGGTATCAAGATATTAAGTATTTATTGAATTTGCCCTTGCTATTAATTACTTGAGACTGGCTGAAACACCCGCTGAACGCAGGTGGAGCCCTTCCTCATCTTATTCCATTAAAATATCTTTATTTCGTAAAAAAAGAAGATATGAAGATAATAAAGAGTTTAAATTATATAAAAACATCAGCATTATCACTGCAGATGTATTTATCATAATGTAATAGGGGGCGAGCCTAGCGGGCATATTCCCTCTCAATCGGGCCATAGTCCACTATACTGGCCAGGTGCTAGTTGGTGGACTTCACGCGCTTTATAGACGTGTAGGTTATTCTTACGATTTTTGAATTCACCGTTGAGCTAGTGATTACAATGCAACTTGCCTTCAGCACATTTGCACATAGAATCCGAAAATCCGAAAAAAGGGTTTGAACCTGCACCCCTTGGATTCATGGCGGGCGTTCTACCAACTAGGCTACCGTGATGTATATTATCTTGTACATTTATTTATTTATTGAACAAGCACGTTACATATATAACAGTATTAATTTAAATATCTATGTACCTATAATCTTTAAACCATTCATAAAAACAAAATCTTTATCCTCAAACAAATCCAATCCAGAGTGAGAATCCAGAAGGTCGTACTATGCATTTCAAATGAGAATAGGATCGACATTGCGCCATATTGTGACGTCATAGCTGTCAATTCTAACCAGTTAGGTAGGGTGATCAAAACAAGATATTTCTTAAATAAAATTTATTTGCAAAGGTTGAGTGAAAAATGCACTCAGACGCACGACGAAGCACACTAACAACGACAAAATGGCGTCCTTATTTTCTTTTCTTTAATAATTTTGGCATGGCTTCTGGGCCTTTGCGCCAAAATTTAAAATAAAAAGGTTATGGTATGGTTTTATAAAACGAATTATGACTTAAAAAAATTGAATATTATATTAAGACAATTTATTACAAGCAAATTATTTTTTTATTTGGTTTGCAAATAAGTTTATTTTTGCAAACCATACTTTTCATGTGACATTTGACAGATGGAAGTTATTGACTCTCGTATTCTCATTTGAAACGCATAGTACATATAACAATAGCTCGTGGTAAATACAAGTCAAGAAGGTACGAGGCTATATCTAAGACACAATCGATAAAACGATAAGCTATATAGGCACCACTCACCCTGCAGGTGGCGCTGTCGGATCCTTCGCTGTTGATCAGCTGGATGGAGTAGGATCCGGTGTCGGAGCGCTTGGCGGAAGTGTTTGTGAAGACCGTGTCCACGTCCGAAGTTATGAACCGGATGCGGCTATCGGGGAACACCTCTTCATTGTTCACTATCCATGATACCTGAACAGAGTGCATCAGTATATTGATAAATGTTAAGTCAAGCTGTACATCATATGACCTGCGGCTAGCGGTGTAAGGCTATTTGACTCAAGGGACATTTTTTCGAATCTCATTATGTATATAAGTCAATATCGCCTAGTTTCGCTTACGCTAAGTATACAGGGTGTATCAAAAATCCGGTAATCGGCGACCAAAAAAAAGTTGAAAAAACATGTTCGAATTTCGATCAAGTTTTGATACCATTCTGTTGTATACTCGATACTCACGCAAGCGCCAAAGAATTATTTCGGACTTCTGAAACATCCTGTATACGATACTTAGAATAAAAACACAATTAAAAATTGTTGTTTGTCTGCTTCGGGTAATCTCCGAAACAGCTAGACCGTCAAAATGACTGGACTTTCATTAATAGATAGCTGATGTAATAAGGTATAATCGTTTTTTTTTATCACTCACCTTTGGTCTGGGGTTGCCAGTAAATGGCACAGTGATCTTGATCTCCTCTCCAGCGATAACCGTAATGTCCCTAAGGCTGAGATCGCTGGTAATCTTCGGCGAGTTGGGTGGCGCACAAGCCCTGATAGCATCAGAGCTGCCAGAGTACGGGCCCTGGCCTGCTGCATTCACAGCGGCCACCCTGAACTCGTATTCATGATTCTCAATCAGACCCATAACCTTGAAGGTTGTATCAGGGATATGTGCGTGCGACGCCTTAGTCCACTTATCTTCGGTGATCAACCTCTTTTCAACGATGTATCCTGTGATTGGCGATCCGCCATCGTGACGTGGCTTCGTCCAGGTGATGGTGATGGAGGATTCCGTGGTTTCCACTGAGCGTGGAACTCCTGGAGCGCCGGGCGGGTCGAATGGATGTCTGGCTTTGATAGGTTCTGTGGTCTGAGCCGGGTCCGACTGGCCGTATTGGTTCTCAGCCATGACCCTGAACTCGTAGTCCTTGCCAACTGTCAAGTTCTTCACGCGTAAGAACGGAGTAGTGACATAGCCAGACACCTTGGTCCAGTTGCCAGATCGCGATTCACGTTTTTCGACAACATAATTGGTGACTTCGCCGCCGCCGTTGTCTTTAGGCGGGTTCCAGTATAGAGTGAGAGCTTCTCCTTCAAATTCGTCAGCTCGAAGGTTCTCAGGCTTGCTGGGCCTGTCCAGAACTCTGACGTTGATCGTAGCAGTGTCATACCCTGACGGGTTACGGAGTTGCAGACGGTATTGTCCACCGTCTGAACGTTTCGCGTTCTTGACGACCAGAGACGCTGAGTCCGGTGTGATCTTCTGGAATATTCTGGAGTCACCTTCGACGTCGAGGAGGTTGTCATCCGCGAACCAGGATGCTGTTGGTTGCGGGAAGCCGGTGTACGGCACGTGGATGGAGAAGTCTTCTCCGGCGCGTACGGTGATATCCCTGACTCCGCCGAGGTCCATGCAAGGTTTGTTCGGCTGTTCAGCGATGGTGATATCGCTTGTTGGCTTACTGGGGTCAGATCTGCCGACGTCATTGACAGCGATGACCCTGAACTGGTAATCCTCGCCTTCTTTGAGCTTGGGTACAGTATGCACAAGACTCGGGACTGGATCCGTGTTGACGTCCTTCCAGTCCTTATCGCCCTTGCCCTTCTGTTGGACGATGTAGCCCTTGATCTTAGAACCACCATCGCTCTTCGGTGGTCTCCAGGACAATGTGACGGAATCCTTGGTGATTCTGTCCGGTTTGGGCGCTTCCGGTGGGCTCGGCTTGAGGCGTTGGGTCTGAGCTGTGATTGGTTCAGTCGGCTTGCTGGGTTTGCCAGGTCCGGCCTCGTTGACGGCGATCACGCGGAATTCGTACTTATTACCTTCGCGTAAGTCTGAAACAGTGTAGCATGTGTTCGGCGTGGGGTAATTGTTCACCTTCACCCAATCACCGCCGCGTTCTCTCTTCTCCACGTAATACCCAGTGATGGGCTTGCCGCCGCAGTTCTTCGGTGGTTCCCATTCCAGGGAGCAGCTGTTCGAGCTGTATCCGGTGACCTTTGGCGTTTCCGGCGCGTCTGGCGGGTCGAATGGCGACTTGGCGATGATGGGCTTGCTCTCCAACGGGTCAGAGACTCCGTATAAGTTCTCGGCGCGCACGCGGAAAACGTATTTCTTGCCTTCAGTGAGGTTTTTAACTGTGAAGGAGCATTTAGGGCAGAATCCGGCAACTGTACGCCAATCGTTGATGCCGAATTCGGCGACTTCGACGACGTATCCCGTGATCTCGCTACCACCATCGTCTGTTGGTGGCTGCCATGAAAGGCTGATGGCATCATGAGTAACTGGAGTGGCAATGAGAGGTCCTTTAGGTACTCCTGGTTTGTCAACGACAATGACTTCGATGTCAGCGGAGTCTTTGCCGTATTCGTTGGACGCAGTGATGGTGTACTTGCCGGCGTCCTCGCGTGTGGACTTCTCAATGCTGAGCTTGGTCTCATCGTTCTTCGTCTCAGCGGACAGCCTGTAGGAAGGCACCAGTGGCACGGTTCCCTTGGTCCAGGAGATGGTCGGTGTCGGTGCACCTTGGATTGGAATGTTTACGTTGATGGGCTCGCCGGCGCGGACCTTGATCTTCTTGCCGATGAGGTGGTCCAAGGACAACTTGGGTTTCTCCTTCATTGGCTTGGCGATGAACACGTTCGACGGGTCGGAAGGTTGTCCAGGTCCGGCTGCGTTCACAGCGGATACTCTGTATTCGTACTGGTGACCTTCCTGTACTCTGTCGTCGTTGTACTCGCTGAGTCTGACGGGTTCCTTGTTCAGTTTTATCCAGCGGCCGGTGGCCTTGTCTCTCCTCTCGATGTCGTATCCCAGAATGTTGGATCCTCCGTTCGAGATGGGCGATGACCATTTGATCTTGATGTGGTCTTTGTCGGCAGACACCAGTTCGGGTTTGCCAGGCTTGCCGGGAACAGTGTACTGGTTCTTGGCAACGATGGCTCTGTCGGTGACGAGAGGCTCGGAGCGTCCTTGAAGGTTCTCAGCGAAGACCCTGAACTCGTATTTAGTGCCTTCGGTGAGGCGCGGTACCGTGGCGTGGTTGTATTTGGGATTGATGTAAGTGACGGCTGGTACCCATCCACCACCGTGGGTCAAATCACGTTTCTCGATGACGTATGCAGTCAGTTCACTGCCGCCGTTATCCTTGGGTGGTTTCCAGGATAGTGTGACGGACTGTGCGGTGATCTCCTCGTAATCGAACGGCGGTTGAGGAGCGCCTGGAACGTCGAGGACTATCAGCTCGAAACTGCCTTCGTCGGTGCCAGAATCGTTCTTCAACTTCAAGTGGTACTTGCCGGCGTCTGATCGCTTGCAGTTAACAGTGTGAATGATGGTATGGTGGCCTACAGACGTGACTGTGGTCCTCTCGTTGGCGACGACAGGTTTGCCATCGCAAGTCCACGTGACTTCGGGAATAGGCTCGCCGATGAAGTCGACGTCCATGTGGAAGATGAGGCCGGCCTTGATGCGGACTTCCTTGAGCGGCGTGATAATCTTTGGCGCCACGAACCTGTCCTTGGCCGTGATGACGTCGGACGGTTCGCTCGGCTCGGACTGGCCGGCCTGGTTCACCGCGATCACGCGGAACTCATAGTCTTGGCCTTCGATCAGATCGGGAACTGTTGCCTTGTTCTTGCTCGGCGGCACGTGGACCGCGTTGACCCAGTAAGGGCTGCCCTTCTCCTTCTTCTGGACGATGTAACCAGTGATGGGGGAACCGCCATCGGACTTCGGTGGAGTCCATTGCAGGTCCACGTGGTCCTTGCTCCAGTCCGTTGCCTCAGGCTTGCCCGGAGCTGATGGCTCGTCGAATTCGTTCTTAGCGACAATGGCGCGGTCCAATTCTAATGGTTCTGATTGGCCGATCGCGTTAACAGCGCTTACCCTAAATAGGTATTCCTTCATATGGATCAGTCTTGTGACTTGGTGGGATAGGAACGTGCTCATACCAGCATCGGACCAGGTGCCACGGGTAAGATCCATCTTCTCAATGACGTAGTGCAGGATCGGTGATCCACCATCATCGAGGGGTACCTTCCACGACAGCGAGCATGAGTCCTTGGTCACATCGGACACGACGAGCGGTTTCTCAGGTCTCGCGGGCTTGTCGAGTACGGTTACTTGAGCTGATGCGGAGCAGACTCCAAGGTCATTCTTTAAGGTCAGTTTGTAAACGCCTCCGTCGGCGCGGACGGAGAATGGAATGTCTAGTATGACCCTGTTGTGCAGGATTTGAATGTCGATCCTGTCGGAAGGCTGGACCACCTTGCCGTTGATCTGCCACTCGACTGTGGGCTTCGGAGATGCCTCCATCGGTAGCTCGTATTGTATCCTCTGTCCCGCTTTGACAGTCTTGTCAGCGAGAAGCATTTTGTCGAAGGTCGGCGCGCAGAATCTAGCTTTGGCGACTTGAGGAGTGGAACCATCGCTGGGCTCGCCGTTTCCAGCTTTATTGACGGCGATGACTCTGAACTCGTACTCCTCGCCTTCCTGCAGTCCGGGTATGGTAGCCGTGGTCTGGTTTCCGGGTACCGTAGCGGCAACTTCCCAGGGTCCGTACTTCTTCTTGGCTTCGATGACGTACCCGGTGATGGGAGATCCGCCGTCCTTCTTGGGCGGAACCCATTCGATGTCCATGTGATCCTTGTCCCAGTCCTTGACGACCGGAGTGCCGGGTTTGTCCGGGGTGCCGTAGGGATCCTTGGCGGTGATGGGCTCGTGGCCGATCAGAGGTTGCGACTCTCCGTGCTTGTTGACGGCGCGAACCCTGAAGTTGTAATCGTGACCTTCGATGAGGTGGTCAATTCTGATGCTGCAGCCTTGGACGTCGCCGGCGGGGATCCAGCGCATGTTCTCCTGGTCCATCTTCTCGACGACGTAGTGGGTGATCTCGCTGCCGCCGTCGTCCTTAGGCGGCCTCCAGCGGAGTGTGCATCCAGACTTGGTGATGTCGTCGGCCCGGAGTGGACCTTCGGGCGGCGTCGGCACGTCCATGACCAGGATTTTGACCGTAGCCGTGTCGGTGCCGTTGATGTTCCTAGCTTTAAGGGTGTAGGTGCCTGTGTCCTGCCTCTTGGCATCGATGACCTTGATCTTGGTGGTGTGTGCGTCACTGGTGACCTTGATTCTGTCCGCGTTCATGACCATATTGTCGCCGTGGAACCATTCCTTGGTAGGCGTGGGCTCGCCAGCGACGGGTACGTCGAGGTCGAAGTTCTGTCCGACCTTGACCTTGATGTCGAACATGAAGTTCCTGTCGATCTTGGGCGGCAGGTTCTTGGGGCGGGCGAGATGCGGGGCGGTGCCGTCGCTGGGCTCGCCCTTGCCCGCCTTGTTGACGGCGCGGACGCGGAACTCGTACGTGTTGCCTTCGATGAGATCCGGGACTTTTCCGGAGGTGACGTCACCTTCGATCTGAAAATAATGTAACAGATTAATTATAATGTTACCAGCTTCTACCCGTGACTTTGTCCGCGCAGATTTATAGCCCATATGTTATTCTGATGTATAAACAATAATACTATAAAGTTACATCAAAATCCGTTCAGTAGTTTTTGCGTGAAAGAGTCCATCCATCCTCTCAAACTTTCACGTTTATAATATTAGTAGGATAGGATAAAAACACTTAAATATGTAAGTAGTTCAGAACGAGATACATAATGATATTAAGGAGTTTCGTTTCGTTGCAAACAATTTCCGTCTCAAGCCAGACACAATCCAAAACTACATAATCTTTATAAGGATTTGCTGTCTTGCTTACACACTACCATCATGACAAAGACAGCCATATAGATAACTAGTTTATTATATCTAACCTTCCAGACTCAGAACTATTGACACGAAAAGTAGAAGAACAATATCTAACCTGTGCACATTCCTCCCAATCGGGCGCGAATCTATCCTTCTTCTCGATGACGTATCCGGTAATGGGCGCGCCACCATCAGTCTCTGGCCTGGTCCAGTCCAGCTCCACGAAGTCCTTGTCGAAGTCCTTGATCTTGGGCGTGCCGGGCTTGCCGGCCACGTCGAACGGATTCTTCGCTTCAGTGGCGTGTGGAGTCGTGAGCGGCTCGGATTTGCCTTGTCTGGAAATGATATAATCATTAATGACTGCTTGATTAAGCTTAATGGAATTCAATTTCCAAAAGCAGCAAATTTCAGAACTGTATTCTGGGTGTGACTGGGATCGCCCCCAGTCCATTGTATGATACAACAAGCGTTGTAATAAGGGTGCGTAACCTAAACTGTATAACGCTTAGTTCGGAATGTTGCCTGACAAAATGTGCAAAATGTACAAAATGTGCAAACTATAAAAAATGCGTTAGCGCTACTGCATATGAGCACGTGGTTTACCATGGAGAAAACTTATTAGCGGAACGTTTGAATAGCAAAGTGGAGCCATAAACAATAACTTACAGACAGTGTAAAATGGGATGGTTTACGACTATAAGCTTTATATAAATTAAAATTAAAACTGATTCTGATAATTTTTCAATCTATTTGGGGGCCATTACGGTATCAATGAATACTTAATAAATATAAGATGTATGTATCAGTATCAGAATCAGATTTTTTTTATTCATGTAAACCAATACAGGGACTTATGAATAGTCAATAAATAATAATAATAGTATCTCTACCACCCATTCGGAATGCATTTCCTATGGAGAAGAATGGGCGAGAAACTAAACAATAATTATAAAATATAATGTTAATGAGGCTATACATTCTCAAAACACAATTAAAAAACTATCCAAACAACGTGATCTGCAAGATTTATAGGTAGGAAGGAGGAGAACGGCTGTGGATGAAGTAAAAGAGGTATGTCAGGATCGTAGCATGTGGCAAACGGTAGTCTCTGCCTATACCCATGGGATACAGGCGTGAGTATACGTATGTATGTGTGTAAGATAGTACGGTAATTACCTGTTGATGGCCCTGACGCGGAACTTGTACTTGTGTCCGGGCGTGAGGCCGTCGACGGCCAGGGTGGTCTGCGGGCCGTCGGTCTCGCCGGCCGTCACCCAGCGGCCCGTGGCCTCGTCCATGCGCTCCACCACGTACTTGTCGATGGGCTGGCCGCCGTCGTCCGCGGGCGGGTTCCACGACAGCTTCGCGCCGTTGGCGTGCACGTCCGATACCTGAACATGACGCCACTCATCATAACAATCATGTAGGGGCACAGGCAAACAACAGGGAATGTCCTAATTAATGAATTTTGGGAAAAAACTATTGCAAAAGTATATTATTTTTATTGAGATCAATGCATGCAATAAAGTTTGCTTAGAACTAACGTCATGGACATTCCCAGTTCTTTTCGTTTTGGCCATAAACAAAACTGCATTTTTGGCGCCAACTGTTAACTTTTTTAAAATTCTAATGATAGTATCAAAGATAAAATACCATAGACAAAGATATGATTCTATAAAAAAAAAAATTGTGATAATCCCTATTATTTGCCTGTGTCCTTTATTTATTTCAAGCAGTTTAAGGTAACTGAAGCGATGCAAGTTCATATCTCGAGCCGGCACCTCTGATATTTTCATGCGCGGATGTCATTATCAATAATGATCACCACTCGCTGAAAGGTGTTTTTTTTAAATCAGAATCAGTTTTTTTTTATTCATGTAAACCAATACAGCCACTTATGAATCGTCAATAAATAATAATAATAGTATCTGTACCACCCATTCGGAATGCATTACCTATGGAGATGAAAGGGCAAGAAACTCCATACGTGGAGGCGAACATCGTGAGGAAACCTGCACGACTTACAAATTCACCATCTCGCACTGGACCAGCGTGGTGGAACCAGTATAATAGCAATGCGCTCGCCCCCTATTAAATTGTAATCAAAATACATCGGCAAAGTCCAGTACACCTCTGCCTACCTCTACGGAGGATACAGTCGTGATGATGTATGTACAAACCTTGAGCGGTCCTCCAGGTGGGCTCGGCACGTCCAGCACAATGACTTCGACCTCAGCAACATCCTTTCCGTTGATGTTTTCAGCCGTAATAGTGTATCGTCCGCTGTCGCCTCTCCTCGCTGTCTTGCAGTTAATCTTGGTATTGTAGTCAGAGTGTTGTACTTTCAAATCACCACCTGACTTAACTTCCTTCTTGGCCAGGAACCATTTGGTCTCCGGCATTGGCTCACCGGTAACCTAACATAGAATGACAGTTAATAAAATTAATATTAAATTTTCAGGCAGTTTAATTATCCATATATCCAAGAACTTCTTACCGTAGTCCTTAAGTGATGGAGTGAGCGTGAAATAAGATGTAAATTTAAATGTTTTTCTACTAATTACCAAAGAAACTGGAACTAACTCTACTGATATAAGAGAGGCTCATGCAAACCCCCGGCTCGCACCTCAAGGTTTTGTATGCAAATTTCATTTTCATCCAAGATTATCAGTCGCTAAAAACCGGTGATGGAAAACCTCACATTGAGGGTAGGCCTCTCAAGGAAAACTCGTCAAGTGGTGGACGTTTTGCTTTGTGGCGAGATAAGATATAGGGGTCGCCACAGGTCGTTTACAGAGCGATAATTGTGAACAAATAGCAGTGGTAGCCGTGTGGTGCACGCCTTGCAACCAAAGTGTGCAGGTTCAAACCCCGGCTCGCACCTCTGGGTTTTATGTGCGAATCTCATTATCATCCGAGATTATCACTTGCTATGAAACGGTGAAGGAAAACATCGTGAGGAAACCTGCACGTCTGAGGGAACTTGACTACCTAGTTCTCGATAGATGTGTGAAATCTGCCAACCCGCACTGGGCCAGCGTGGTGGACTGTGGCCTGAATCCCCCTCGCATTGAGGGGAGGCCCGTGCCCAGCAGTGGTACGTTAAAAATGGCTGTAATAGAAGTAGTAGTAATGATGAACAGTGATACTGACCTTGACGTCGAAGGCGAACTTCTGGCCGACCTTGATCTTGATGTCGATAAGGTTGGTCCTGTCGATCTTGGGCGCCAGGTTGCGCGGCTTGGCCACGATCGGGTGCGTGCTGTCGCTGGGCTCGCCCGGCCCCGCCTTGTTCACGGCGCGGACCCTGGACACGACACCACATATACAATCAACTAAAGTCCAGACAGTCCAGCTTTGACGCCCCACTTGTGCAAGTATTCAACCCCAAAATAGATGAATCATAAATTTAAATGTACATCTTTGAAGAGTTTAGTATATCTCTTTGATGCGTGTGACCAATTAAGATAAACGCGGAACTTAGTTTCTTTGTCTCAAATCGTTTAAAGATTTATTATTCAGTAGCTAAGGCCGCAGCTTCGCATGCCCAGAATTTAGGAACTCTTATTACCCGGAAAAACGGGTTTAACGTTTACCCGCGGGAGTCGGGACCCTAATTCTTTTTCAAAAATTAAAGTAGCTTTAGTTACTCCTAACATCAACTATCTGTCAGTAAAAGCCGTCAATCGTTTTAGCCGTTTGGGAGTTTACCCGAAATAAACAGACGATACAAAAATTATTTATTAATGACGTGACTGGTGACGGAATGATTTCTCGACAGCGATACGTACACGTCAGAAGATGATGATCGATGGACAGTAGCTCTTACCTGAACTCGTACGTCTGTCCTTCGATCAGGTCGGGCACGGTGCAGTTGGTCTTGCCGGCGGGCACCTCCAGCGCCTTCTCCCAGTTGCCAAACTTGTCCTTCTTCTCCACGATGTAACCCTCGATGGGCGCGCCGCCGTCTTCCTTGGGCGGCGTCCACTTCAGGTCCACGTGGTCCTTGTCCCAGTCCGTCACGCTGGGCGTGCCGGGCGCGCCTTCAAACAAACAATATAAATATTATGTTGATTCTACTTTGTTTGGGGTGTGCACACTATTTCCAATATCAAAACAAACTCTGTGCCAATATGCATAAAGATTGAATTTCGCGCGACAACATTTCTCACCTTTCAAAGTATAGAGACATAACTAAAAAATAATATTGTTGAAAAATAGTCGTTAGAACGACCCTTTAAGATTTAATGTCGAAATCCTAAAATTCCAAAATGGGTCTCTATACTTTTATTTTTACGAAATGAGTGAAATAATGAAATTTAATGGAATAAGATGAGGAATGGCTTCACCTGCGACTAGCGCGGGTATTTCGCCAATGTCAAGTAATTAATAGCAAGGACAAATTCAATAAATACACATTAAAAATAAAAATTGATAATGACAGTGATAAAGATGGCGGATGAATCCTCTATACTTTTAAAGGTGCGATTAGCTCGCACTGTCAGTATCATTACGTTGAAGAATTAACTTTGTGTACATGACAATACAGTTCGTTTTATTTTAATAAAATTTACGCAACGTCAACAGCCCAGTGGGTCTAATAGTAACAGGCTCGCCTATTATTACATTTGGGACCATAATATATCGGCGAAGTGGATGCACAGCAATGTTCCTTCGCCTTCGGGGAATACATATCGAGGGGTGAAGGCTATTTTACCTAAGCGACATTTTTTATACTTTACAGGAGAGCATACTCATTCTACGCAGAAAAAATACATCATCATCACGCCTGTATTCCCCGAAGGGGTAGGCAGAGGTGCACTGCAGTGCGCCCACACTTCGCCGATGTATTTTGGTCCCAATGTAATAGGGGGCGAGCCTATTGCCATTATACCGGGCACACAGGTTTCCTCACGATGTTTTCCGTCACCGTTTCTTAGCAAGTGATAATCTCAGATGAAAATGAGATTCGCACATGGAACCCAGAGGTGCGAGCCGGGGATAGAACCTGCAGAAAAAATAGCTCATTCCAAATATGTATATAGGAATCAGAATCAGATTTATTTATTTACTAGCTGTGCCCGCGACTTCGCCCGCGTGGACTTTAGGGAGATTACCCGGAAATATGGGTATTATGTTTTTCCCGCGGAACCCTAATGCTTTTTCTAAAATTAAAGTAGCCTAAGTTACGCCTTGGAACGTCAGCTATCTGTCAGTGAAAGTCCCATTGAAATCGGTTCAGCCGTTTAGAAGTTTACCTCAAACAAACAGACAGACAGACAAAAAATTTTAAAATTGCGTTTTCGTTATAGGTATCGTATATACTTTCATACGCATTTGGTAAAAAAGTGTTATTTTGATATTACAAACAGACACTCCAATTTTATTTATTTGTATGTATGTATGTATGTATGTATAAATTGAGGTTCTTTAACATTGGATACATTGCACGTTATATATAAAGCTAGCTTAATGTATTCTAAGTCTAAATGCTCCAACTATTACGAAAGAACACAGCATTCTGAATAATAAAAATTTACTCTACACCTTGAACAAAATTTTAAAAATCCAGTTTAAAAAGTAATAAAATTAAAAAAAAAAATCTTTATGTATAACCATACAGGCACTTATGAATCGTCAATAAATAATAGTAATTTACTCTACCACCCATTCGGAATGCATTTCCTATGGAGAAGAATGGGCAAGAAACTCCATGGTATTAAAATCAATATCGCCCAAAAGTGTCGCTTTAGCCAAATAGCTTTTCAGCCCTCGATGTATTTTGCTTGCTATTTATTTTAAAATATCACGTGATGTGTACTCACCGGGTTCGTCGAAGGGATTCTTGGCGACGATTGAAGTCTCTGAGACTAGAGGCTCCGACTCTCCCTCTGAGTTGACTGCAGCCACGCGGAACTTGTACTCCTTGACAGGAGTCAGTCCAGTCACGTCACACTCTGTACAAAACAACACTGATTACTATCTTGTCTATGATCTAGCTATGCGTGTATCGTCGGGTGACGGGAAAAACTTTGTGCAAACGTCTAAGTATTATTTCGGACTTTTGAAACATCCTGTATAACTCACTGGGCTCATCTGATCTGGCGCAAGGCACCCAGCAGCCGGTGTCCGTGTCGAGCTTGTCGATCTGGTAGTACTCTATGGGCGCACCACCATCATCCTTAGGACGCTTCCACTTCAGTGTGGCACCTTCCTTATGCACGTCCGAGATCTGCACCAAGAGTTGAATCATTTTATTTATTTATTCAGGAAGCACATTCTATTTTTTACTCTAGTTGCGTCAGGCCTCAGCTTTGTTAAGAGATGAAAAGAAATGCCTTAAAAAATGAAAGTTCTTTATACAGGGTCATTGGTAACTCGACGGATTCCCGTTAGGAAGTGATAGGGGTGACTATTTGCGATAATTTTAATCCCCATATGCATTATGCAAAAGTGAACTGTTTTTGAGTTATCATGTTTTTTACCTTTTTTCAAAATAAGTTAAAACGGAACATTTTTCCTCTGATTTATAAAAAAATATTAAACACTGGTTATTTATTAATATAAAACAAAAATTATCGGAAAATATTCAATATTTTTTTCCAATAAAATGCCTTAAAACTAAAAAAAAACCTTATGAAACTTGGGGTTTAAAATGATCTACATTTGGTCGTATACGTTACCTGCAGTGGTCCCTCCGGTTTGGCGGGCTTGTCCGTGACCAGCACGTTGATGGTGACCTGGTCCTTGCCGCTGGAGTTGACGGCGGTGACGGTGTACTCGCCGGAGTCGTCCCGGCGCGCCGGCCTGATCACCAGCTTCGTGAAGTACTCCGGGTTGTCGATGCTGACCGCCTTGGACGGACGGAGCGGCATGTTCTGGTATCTGGTTCGGACGGAGAGACTTGTTTTATATATTCTGAGTGTTACATGAGGAGCAGAAGGAGATGGCGGGATAATCTCGAAAATGGCCATAAATTACTTCTTGATTTAGAAATTATACGAACAAAGCAGCGTCGAATATGGTATATAGGGTGTATCAGAAGTCCGAAATAATACTTTACGTACATATACTGCAGCTCACATGTGGATCCTTAGTGAAGACAGTTTATACCCAACTATCATAGTTCCTGAGTTATAGACTTGTAAATATTTATCATAGGTATCGTGTTCTGGCCTTTAGGTACATCTATAACCCTATTAAGCAGTGTAAACTACACTTATGAGGGGCGACTACACATATTCACAAAACAGAACATGCAAACTTTATATAGGACTCGGGGTATTAGGAGTTATAGAAATTAACGACGAAAAAGAATTTGGAAAGCCATGGCCGAATTTCGATAAAAACTTTATACCATTCTGTTGTATACCCATTCTGATTCAAACGTCAAAGTATTATTTCGGACTCCTGATACACCCTGTATATATTAGTAATGTTGTATACCTCCACTCGACGGCAGGTGCTGGTTCTCCGATGATGGCAGCCTCCAGCTTGATGGTGGAGCCGGCGGAGACGGTGACGTCGCGCAGATGGCGGCGGTCGATCTTGGGCGCGAGGAAGCGCGGCTTGGCCAGGAAGTTCTTGCTGGCGTCCGACGGCTTGCTCTGTCCGGCCTTGTTGACCGCGATCACGCGGAACTGGTACTCGTTGCCTTCGATCAGTCTGTAGATAACGATATCCTAAGTGTTCTATACTTTGGGAGTAGAGGTGATGACGACGACAAATATTGGCAGATAACACATACTTATCTTATGATGCTAAACTAACCCAAGTTACTATACAATGGACTAGGAGCGATCCCAATTAAACACAGACCAGGACACATTTCGAAAAGGCCAATTTAGAAATTTGACTTGAAGGTACACAAAGATCCTTTACGTCAATGAAAAGACGTGTGAAGTACATTAACGATTGAGTGAATATTCTTCCTATTGATGGGTATACTCTCAGTATAATGGCAATAGACTCGCCCCCTATTAACCTCTGCGTAGTCCTTAGGGGAATAAAGGCGTGATGATGTATAGAGTGGTACCCGTTGACGGTGGCGGTGGGCGTGGGCGTGTGCGTCTCGACGGCCTTCTCCCAGAGCGGGCTGTACTTGTCCTTCTTCTCGACGATGTAGCCGATGATGGGCGAGCCGCCGTCGGCCAGCGGCGCGTCCCACTTCAGGTCCACGTGGCTGGCCGACCAGTCGTCCGGGGCGGGCGCGGACGGCGCCTCCGGGACGGCTAAGTACGGCAAACAAAATCCTTATCTATGTACTGACATATTTGAAAAGTGTCTTTTCAGAGTATTATATCCACATTCCATAGATGTTTGTTTTTTTTATATGTAGTCTAGGTTGGTTTATACCATTTGCGCTTTTCAGACTGCGTTAGAAATCGTTATTTGCAATAAAAAAAAATTATAATATCATCACAATCAAAATAGTAGTGGTAGCCGAGTGGTAATAGCAGTGGTAGCCGAGTGGTCGAACGCACGCTTTGCAATCAAAGTGCGCAGGTTCTATCCCCGGCTCGCACCTCTGGGTTCCATGTGCGAATCTCATTTTCATCTGAGATTATCACTTGCTAAGAAACGGTGACGGAAAACATCGTGAGGAAACCTGTGTGCCCGGTATAATGGCAATAGGCTCGCCCCCTATTACATTGGGACCAAAGTACATCGACGAAGTGTGGGCGCACTGCAGTGCACCTCTGCCTACCCCTTCGGGGAATACAGGCGTGGTGATGTATTCACAATCAAAATATACAAATCAGAAAGCGATTCGAATGAATAACATTTTGTCAATATTTTACAAAAAAAATATTTAATTTGATTTAATTAGACGACCTTGTTATAATTTAGCCAAATTCTTGTTATACCTACTGGAAATATCTCCCTTTGACTGTACGAGGTCTGTTGGTGTCTGTAAGGTCTGTTCAAGTGTCTGTACACTCCTCTAGTTGTAGTCTAACGTCCAAATGAATATACTAACAACGGGGCGAAATTGCAGAGATATTTTTTACAATTTGCCACTTAAGGGAATCGAACCCACTAATGTCCTAGACCAAGCAGTCGTCAAAGATTATATAAGTTTCAGACAAGGCAAATCCGAGTTGCTGACAAGTCCACACGCCACGGAAGCGAAGAATCCGTTCGCTGTGGCCGGCAAGCCCGGCACGCCTAAGATCAAGGACTTCATGGAGCTGGACTGTGCCCGAGACTGTGATATGTGAGGATGTAACTTACTGAAGGGATCCTTGGCGATGATAGAGCCGAAGGTCTCCAGCGGCTCCGACTCGCCTTCCTTGTTCAGGGCCTTCACACGGAACTTGTACTCGTGACCGGGAGTCAACCCGTCCACCTAAATCAACAAAAGTTGAATTGAAAAACATTGTACTATGCGATTCAAATGAGAATAGGATCGACTTTGCGCCATATTGTGACAAACGAAAACGAATTATGTCATTAAATTATTTAATATTATATTTTTTTATTGGGACTAAGCCTGCCACACATTTCTACCACTGTTACTCCTGTAAGCCAGGATCGACAGCGATATCCATTGAAAACACCGAGGTTTGACCCTCGGCGAGTCCCGGGGAAAAGCTAAATTGTCTTGGAACCCGCACGAATTAAATCGGAAAAGGTGTAGGAGGAGTTGGAAGAAAAATGTATCCACTTCCATCCATTGCAAAGCGGGAGACAAAAATGACTGTATTGGCTGAATTGCCACAGAAATAAAGAAGGCACCACGGATGCTATTTGACATTAGTTGGACCTAACAATGTGAGCTGCATTATACTTGATTCCAGTAAGACAGTATATTAAGATAATTTACTACTAATTTAAGCTCTTTATTTAAATTTTGATGTAAGACTATTATTATTGATATGCAAATAAGTTTTTTGCAAACCATACTTTTCATGTGACATTTGACAGTTAGAGGTTATGGACATTCCTATTCTTATTTGGTTCGCATTGTAACGTTTCTACATCATCTTTGTGTGCTAAATATGACTCTACAAAACAAAAACCCTGCAACATATTTTGTGTCAATACCAAACCAAACTGCATTGGCTTATAAAAAAAAATAATGATAAAAAAAAACTTTTTAAAAACAAGCTTTTTTATTTAATTGCCCTTAGTTTTCGCGTTCTCCTCGGCAAGCCCTTTCATTTGATACCCTCACTGTGGTAGTGCAGAAAAAATAAATATTCCGCCATCTTGGATGTTCCGCCATATTGAAATTAGAATGACGTCACATAGCTAAGCATGCATTGTCATCCAAAATAAACTTGTATACCAAATTTCAGCTCAATCCGTTAAAGATAACTGATTTAAAATTCAGTTGCAAGATTCCACCCGGACATACATTGCAAGTTAATATAAAGCTTGTAACTTGTAATAAAAAGCACAAACGAAATGTCATCGATGAGAATCGAATTTTGACGCGTGTCCACGTGCCGTTTGGCAGGGAAATTCAATCTTTATACATATTAATATAAAGTACATTTTCAAATAAAATTCGCTCGCCAGCATATGGCAGGCGCTTGAATATGTAGGGATGCGATAGAGATGGCACATTTTACCTCCATTTCCGGCACGTTGCCGTGCGTCTTGCCGACGGGCAGCCAGGAGCCGGTCTCGGGGTCGAACTTCTCCACGAGGTAGCCCTCGATGGGCTCGCCGCCGTCGTCCTTGGGCCGCTTCCACTTCAGCGTGCAGCCGTCCTTGTGTATGTCCGACACTTCCAACGGTCCTTCCGGTTTCTCGGGCTTAGCTGTGTATTACACGAGTTCAATATCAGTGATATAGTGAATAATACTGATGCATAACATACTTAAGTTATTAGAACGCCCGCTGTCCGTGTGTCTGTTTGTCTGTCTGTCACCAGGCTGTATCGCATGAACCGTAATAGTTAGCTAGTTGAAATTTTCACAGATACTAAATTACTATCCGGTATCCGGCCGGATAATGAATTACTATCCGGTATACGGCCGGATAGTGAAAACAAGGCCGGATAGGCCGGATACTGAATTACTATCCGGTATACGGCCGGATAGTGAAAACAAGGTCGGATAGGCGGGATACTGAATTACTATCCGGTATACGGCCGGATAGTGAAAACAAGGCCGGATAGACCGGATACTGAATTACTATCCGGTATACGGCCGGATAGTGAAAACAAGGCCGGATAGGCCGGATACTGAATTACTATCCGGTATACGGCCGGATAGTGAAAACAAGGCCGGATAGGCCGGATAGTGAATTACTATCCGGTATACGGCCGGATAGTGAAAACAAGGCCGGATACTGAATTACTATCCGGTATACGGGCGGATAGTGAAAACAAGGTCGGATAGGCTGGATACCGGATAGTTACCGGATATCCGTTTCATCTCTAATATAGAGGCATAATACCAAGTGTAGAAAAATATATATCTATGGATACTTACACACAACGACGATCTCCAGCTCGGCGGTGTCCTGTCCGTACTTGTTGACGGCCTGTATCTTGTACGTGCCCGAGTCCTTGCGGCGCGGGCTCGCGTGCTGGTACTTGCTCAAGTACGGCACGTTCACCACTGTCATATGAAAAACCAACTTTTCATTTAAACAGTAAGGTATATTTTTAAATTGTTAAACAATGTTGAGTAAAGGTGAAGCGACTCGATCGCCACGATAAGCAATATTGAGTTATATATTATTATGACGTTAGAATCAGCAATTTTTTCTCCGTCTTCTGACCTGGGTTTCGTACAAAGTTATCAAAGTGGCGGTTGAGTAGATTCGCCTTTTAGCCGTCAATAGATACTCATCGTATGATCCCAAACTAAGCAAAGCAAAGCTTGCAATATGTCCGTCAACCAGACCAAGCTTTGCTTAGTTTGGGACCATACGACGAGTGTGTGTATTATAGTAATATTTATTTAATTAACTAAATCATACTCACGTTTCAAACCATTGCCGCTTGTGACAGATTTGCCATTGAGTGTCCATGTGACTTCAGGTGCCGGCTCGCCGGACACCTTGACGTCCAGCGATATGGGCTCACCCTCGTGCACCCTGATGCTGCGCAGATTGCGACGATCGATCTTGGGCGCCACTGCAAAAACATATTATAGGTTATTTTAATTTATGGTAATATTACACAACATGCAGTGTCTTTTGGGCTTTTGAAAGATACAATATTAACGCTTAATTCGTAGGTAATGTAGTCTATTTTCCATTGCACGTAGTTAAAAAGGATCCAATCCACATACAGACAGTTTTGAGATATGGCAACTTGAAGTTGGATAATGTATTACATGTGGGATGGTAACCTAGGTGGTAAAAATGCTATTTGCTTTTATTTTTCAATCTTTTTTCTCAATTGAAAAGGCCTCCTTGGGGCCGTTTGGTAACTATTTTTTGTCAATTTTGTGGATTGGTTCCTTTTTGTTTAGCTACATGCAATTTAAGTGTTGCTTTCGGAAAAAAATAGATCTTTTTCAATGGAAGTTAAACTTAATTCCCTTCTATTTGAATTTAGATTGCCATAAAATTACAGTGTGTGTCTTGTGGAGGTGAATGGTGGTAATTTAAATCTAAGCAAGAAAGTTTAAATCCTAATTCGTAAGTAATCTACTCTATTATTCATTGCATTGTATTAATCCAAGAGTATTGCTTTTATTAAGATGGATCTTTTTCATTGGAATTTAAACTTAATTCCCTTCTATATGAATTTAGATTGCCACAAAACTGCAGTGAATGAACAAAATGAAACCTAAGCACATATTTAACTTATTCAATTTTAAACCTTAATTTGTGAGTAAACTAGTTTATTTTTCATTGCTTATGGAAAGATCGATCTGTAACAACGGAAGTTAATCTTAATTCCCTTGTATTTGAATTGAGATTGCCATAAGTGTAACACTCACGTCTCCTAGGCTTGCAGACGACAGACTTGCTGGCGTCGCTAGGCTCTCCAGGGCCAGCCTCATTGATAGCCTTCACGCGGAACTCGTACTCCACACCTTCGTCGAGGTTCGGCACGGTCGCCTTCTCGTTATCGTTGGGTCCAACCTAGATAACATTACCAATTACAAATAAATAAATAGATACATTATCACGCTCACACACCTCCATGCGGTAAGCACAGGTGTATAGCAGTTCGATTTCGCTCAAACTTCGCCAATGTATTTTGATCCCAATTTTTTTTTTTATTCATATAAACCAATACAGGCACTTATGAATCGTCAATAAATAGTAAAAATAGTAGCTCTACCACCCATTCGGAATGCATTTCCTATGGAGAAGAATAGGCAAGAAACTCTATGGCTGCCTTTTTCAATGTCATAGGAGGCGAGCCAATTGCCATTTTATTGGGCACATTCTTCCTAAATGCGATGGTGATTTAGACTCTAGTCCACCACGCTGGCCCAGTGCGATGTGGTGAACTTCACACGCCTTTTTATAGACGTGCAGTTTTGTTCACAATGTTTGGCGTACCGTTCGGTAAGTGGTAATCGTTATACAAAATTCCGAAAAAAGTATTTTCGGAATTTGGGCTGGTCTGGATGTAACTGAAATGACCCCCAGTCCATTGTATGGTACCCATAGTGCAAGCGTTGTTCAGTTCGGGATCATATGTTGTCTGGCGATAATCATACTAATATTATAAAGAGGAAAGATTTGTATTTTTGTATGTAACGAATAAACTTAAAAACCTAACCAAACTATTGGCCCGATTTCAAAAATTATTTTGCCGTTAGAAAGCTACATCATCACTGAGTAACATAGGGTATATTATAAACCAGCGCGAAGCCGGCACGGGCCGCTAGTGATTTATAAAAGTGTAGTTGACTGACCTCAGCGGCCTTGACCCACTTGGGCGAGCCGACCTCCCTCTTCTCGATGACGTAACCCGTGATGGGCGCGCCGCCGTCCTTCAGCGGCTTCTCCCACTTCAGGTCCACGTGGTCCTTGTCCCAGTCCACCACCTCCGGCGTGCCGGGCTTGCCGGGCTCGTCTGATTATTGAAAATACATCATCAGTAAAACATACTAAACTCTTTTTTTATAGCCTTTCTATGTGTCACTCCTGGGCAAAAGCCTTCGCTTAACTACTCCACACATCTCGGTCCAGGGCTATTATTTGATTTGACATAGATGTGTAAAGGTTTTTAATGTTAATGGGGTTTGGACCATTTGTCCACCACGCTGGTCCAATGCGGCTTGGTGAACGTTTCGTCACAGCCTCGTATGAAATAAATAAACTAACTCCTATAGTAAACAAATTCCAATTCATTTTATAACGTTCGGGTGGTGAAATTTCGCAAAACAAAAAATGACAATTAGGACATTGGGATGTTCGTGAGTAGATGTAAGGACATTGAGGCTTCAGCGCTCGCGCGTCTTTGCCATACCAAAACAGACTGTATTGACTCATATAGAAAGTTCATTCTTCAACAAAATGACACTGACAGCGCGAGGGGATTTCGACTCTGAAGCCTCCCGTTTTAGGTTTTTTGGGTATCATTACATACTACATTTTTTTAATATGACAACACTTGTAATAAAGATTTTATAAAAATATAATTCATAGATAATCTAACCAGAACCGAATCATATTTTTTTTCTGCAATAGTGATTCTGTTTTCGACAATCTCAACTACGATTAATGTAATGCCGTCCTTCTTACGGCCGTAATGCACGAGCAAGATGGCAATATTTCACTGTCAAAAAGAATTTACTTTTAATTTTTGTATACCATCAACATCAAATGTCACCGTATGAAAAAAAAAATCGATTTAAAAGTACTGACCGAATGGATTCTTGGCGATAATGGAGTGGTCAGCCTCCAGCGGCTCGGAGACGCCCTCGTTGTTGACGGCGGAGACCCGGAACTTGTACTCGTGTCCGGGCACCAGGTTCTCGATCTCGGCCTTCGGGTCCTTGGTCTTGAGCGCCGGCATCCAGCGGCCCGTCTCCGTGTCCAGCTTCTCCACCAGGTAGTGGTCGATGGGCGCGCCGCCGTCGTCCAGCGGCGCGTTCCACTTCAGCGTGCAGCCCTCTTTGTGCACGTCTGAGATCTGCAACAGAGCATGTCAGGTCAATATCGCTAAACGACACCTACTCGACCAACCATGGACTAACATAAAACGGGAATTGAACTGTAGTGTGTAGTAAACGTACCTTGAGCGGTCCTTCAGGCTTAGCCGGTACATCGAGCACCATAACCTGAATAGTGGCCTCGTCCTTCCCGCTGCTGTTTTCAGCCTTCAGTACATAGGTGCCGCTGTGCTTGCGCGTAGCAATCACCACTGAGAGCTTGGTCTTGTAATCTTCCACGTCCACGGTGAGGTCGTCGCGAGAAGACAGACGCTCCTTGTTGTGGAACCTGAGGTCGAATATATAAAATTAATAACAGCTTAAGCAGTAGTAGTTTACGCCTCGTCAGTATTCCCGGAAGGGGTAGGCAGAGGTGCACTGCAGTGCACCAACACTTTGCCGATGCGTTTTGGATCCAATGTGATAGGGGGCGAGCCTATTGCCATCATACCGGGCACATTCCCCCTCAATACGAGGGAGATTTGCGCCATCGTCCACCTAACTGGCCCAGTGCGAGATGGTAAACTTTACACGCCTTTTATAGACATGCAGATTTCCACACTATATTTTTCCTTCACCGTTCAGCAAGTGGTTATCATTATTGGCAATGATATTCGCCCATATAAATCTTAAAAGTGAGGTCCCGGGAAATGTTTTTAACTAAATCACATAGTGCATATGCGACAAGATACCTATTGCCCGATGTTTTCAATGTCCATAAAAACCGGGGTGCCATTCTCGTCATTATTACATACTGTCAAAGTTGATATTTACGTGTCCTATTGCTGTCCCTTACGGGTGTGTATATGCAATAGGGGACGGACGATTACATATTTCCTCCAGTAGACTTAGCATGAACGCGTATATATGAGTTTTATCTCTAACTGTCAGTTGTGTCGAGAAAATGACGTCACTTCGAGCATTATGAACTGAACATGAACGTCATTGGGTGTGACGTGTGACAAAATTACAAATAAGGTTGATAGCTTACCAGGTCTTGGTCGGCGGCGGTTCACCGCTGACCTTGACGTCGAGGCGGATGTGCTGGCCCGCCTTCAGGGTGAGATCGCGCATGTTAGTGCGATCGATCTTTGGCGGAGCTGTTGTAATAAAAACGCGATATCAATTCCACAACGAAAAAAAAAACCAATTGTGACAAAATATAATGTGAGAAGACATGTCAAGACAAGACCTTTGTCACGGATTTCAAATACATATACAAATATCATCTTAAATTGTAATCTAGCACACTAGTACGTGTGCTACTGTAATTTTAATTAAACGTGGGTGTATAACTAGTTAACAATTTAAAAGCTTAGTTTTAAACAATTTCTTAAACTTGCTCGCTCGTTCTCTGTCTAATTTCATACGAGAGAATGAGACAACATCAAGATATTCCACGACAGACGTCTAGTCTTGGCACACATGCTACAACTAGATATAGAGCTCAATTCAAGTAATCGCGTCAAAATGCGTGCGACCAATCTCTTTGCCAATACTAAAATGGACTGTATTAATTGACGCAAGAAGCACATTTTTCAGGGACATTTCATGGATGACGCGAGGCAATTTGGTCGCGTGACTCTTGTCCAATGATATTCTAGAAAACAGATATGTTATACACGCACAAAACAACTGAAAAAAGTGTTCCGCGTAACAGCGGCAGCACACATACACACTTTTCATTCATTTTACATTTCACAACACGTAGAAATGTGCAAAAGAGATGGCTTGATAAAACCAACGAGAAAAAAAGAGATAGCTAGTGCCACATGTGATGTAACATTCATCTATCTGTCAACCAATCCGCATGTTGGTATCAAATATACGTCCTAATTAGGATGTATTCGAGTCTTCACTAGTGCGCGCTCATAACATATCTATTTACGAGAATATCATTGCTCTTGTCACAGATATTAAATCCATAAAAGTATAAGGGCACAGAGTACATTCTCAAAAATAAAGTATAGTCAAAGTCAAATCATTTATTTTGTATAGGCCTACGGGGGGCATTAACAAATTGTCAAGTATATATTTCTTTCCCTATGTGCTATTCGAAGCGCGACCTCAACTGAGAAGATCCGGCAAGAAACACAGTGGGGTGGTATTTTTTTTAATTTACCTGTATTAAATCGCCAAAAACTTACTCTAAATACATAGGTAGAGACTAGTGTGTGAATTCGCTTGTCAAGTATACAAGAAGTAAGACTCACCAAATCTGTCCTTAGCCAATAGGTTGTCAGTGGCCGTGGACGGCTTGCCGGGGCCGGCCTTGTTGACCGCCTTCACGCGGAACTGGTACGTCTTGCCTTCGATGAGATCAGGCACGCGAGCCTCTGTCTTGTTGCCAGGTACCTACGTATACATTGCTCATATAGTCATCATGTCATACATTGACGCCGGCTCGGTCCTAGGGGTTGTCTGAGCCTACGCCAGGGATGTGAAAAATAATCGATTTTTATATTTTAATCGATTATTTTGCAAATTAGGGCAACATTACGAATAGTTAAAAAAAAAAACAGGTATTTCTTTAGGTAATATTTTTTTTTACACTAACTACAGCCCTTTTAACGTCCCACTGCAGGGCACGGGCCTCCGCTTAATGCGAGGGGGTTCAGGCCATAGTCCACCACTCTGGTTCAGTGCGGGTTGGTAGACTTCACACATCTAACGAGAACTAGTCAATATGCGTTATTGGATTAAACCAATGTAGCCAACCTACACATTTTAATCGAATTTTGCAAACAGCGCCATCTGTGCGGTAAGTGAAAAAACGCGTGGTCACTAAACGTAAAAAAGCAATGTCAATTGTCAGTCGAGAAATGGCGCCATCTACAAAATATGCAACTTTTCGAATAGTTATAAAAAAACGAATATTTTTTACTAAATATTTTTTTTACAAATCGATTTATTTTAAACAGAGAATAATCGATTATTTAGTCATCGATTTATTCCCCTCCAAGTCACGTCTATACATTGCAGTGTACTTGCTGATGTATTTTTGCAAAGACCCTATTCCCGCCACATGCCCTACCAAACAAAGCGTCCAATACACGCTTCGAAGTTAATAGTTTTTCTTGAAATTTTAGTCTCTGCAAGAAACTTGCAAGACGGGATAGGCAGAAGTGCTATGCGATTCAAATAAGAATAGGATCGACTCTGCGCCATATTGTGACGAACGAAAACGAATTATTACTTTAATTAATTAAATATTATACTAAGACAATTTACTACTAATTTAACCTTTTTATTTAAATTTGATGTAAGACTATTTTCATTGATATGCAAATAAGCTTTTTGCAAAACATGCTTTTTAAGTGACATTTGATAGATATAGATTATTGACATTCCTATTCTTATTTGGATCGCACTATACGTTTGATGGTGTGTGTGATGAAAGAAGAGTGTTCTCACCTCTGCAGCCTTCACCCACTTGCCGGTGTCGCGGTCCTTCTTCTCCACGATGTAGGCAGTGATGGGAGCGCCACCGTCATTCTTGGGAGCTTCCCATTTAAGGTCGACGTGGTCCGCGCTCCAGTCCTTGAACTCAGGTTTACCGGGAGCATCGGGCTCGCCTAGAATATAATAGCATATTAACTGTGATAAAATAAAATAAACGGGCAAGTGCGAGTCGCACTCGCGCACGATGGGTTCCGTACCTATACCTATAAAAACGAGTAAAAAAATCACGTTTGTTGTATGGGAGCCTCCTTAGATATTTATTTTATTTTATTTGTTGTTATAGCGGCAACAGAAATACATCATCTGTGAAGATTTCAACTGTCTAACTATCACGGTTCATGAGATACAGCCAGGTGACAGACGGACGGATGGACAGCGAAGTCTTAGGAATAGGGTTACCGTTTTAGCCCTTGGGTACGGAACCCTAAAAAAAGATTTTATGACAGCTCCGTCTAGTGGTTTAAGCATAGGTCACTGCAACGGGTGGTTGTGGGTTCGATTCCCGTCTGCGGCAAATTTCGGAATTTGCCCCAGTTTGGGGTGTAACTAGGTTCGCTGCCGGTCCATGGTATGGTAACCATAGTACAAGCTTTGCTTAGTTTATGATCATACGTTGAGTATACATTGTCTGGCAATATGTTCACAGAAAGTAAGTGACCCGGCGAAGAGCGTATCGCCAAAAAAAATCTTCAATTTAAACCACATCTATTTATCATCTTTTTTTTCTTTTTTTATTTTAGTGCAAAAAGCACTTGCAAATAGTCAGATATTACCACCGGTTCTGAATGCTGCTTCCACTGAGAAGAGCCGGTAAGAAACCCAATGGTTACTCTTTTCAAAATGATAGGAAAAATAAGTAAGGATTGCGAGTAATACATTCTCAGGAGCAGCAACGCCATGAGAGCAGACAGCACTTTTGTCACAATACTAGAAGAATTATACTAGAAGACTAGAAGCATCAGAGCAAAGAAAAAAGATTAAAAATGAAAAATACATGTCAAAACACTCACCGTAAGGATTCTTAGCAGTTGTAGCGGTCTCTGTGACCAGGGGCTCGCTCTCTCCTTCAGGATTGACGGCCTTCACCCGGAACAGATAGTCCTTGCCTTCGTTGAGGCCTGTGACGTCAGCTTCCGGAGTCTTGGTGGTGCAGACCGGCACCCAGCGGCCGGACTCAGTGTCCATGCGTTCTACGACGTAGCTCTCAACTGGCTCGCCACCATCGTCTTCCGGTGGCTCCCATTTGAGCTTGCATCCGTCGGCTTTCACGTCGGACACCTGACACATTCAAAGTTGGAAAAATTGTCAAGATGACCAAAAAGTTTAAATTCCAAACTATTGCTTTTTTTAACAGTCTTCCAAAAAGAAGGCGAGAATCTCCTCCATATATATTTTGCGACATAATTTTATATCCAATTTCATCTTAGTGCAATTTGAGAAAATCTAAATGAAAAAAAAAAACAATAACTCGGTGGTGGATATGCCGAAATCATACAGTGATATAGGTAGAAGTTCAGTTCAGGTAGAAGTAGCAAAAGCTCATTCTTCAAAGAATTAACATTGACAGGACGTAGTTGTGTGGCTATTGCCACAGAAATTCAATATTTATGTATATTGACACAAACCTCGTTATGATAGTGGCAAAAAATACGAACCTTCAAAGGTCCCTTCGGCTTCGACGGCTTGCTTACGACCTCAACCTCGATGTCCACGGTGTCAGTTCCAGAATCATTCTTGGCAGTGACGGTATATTTGCCAGCGTCGGCTCTGGTCAGTTTCAAGAGTGCGAAGGACGTGTGATAGTCCTTGTTTTCGACCTTCAGCCTCTCCTCGGTCTTGAGGGCCTGGCCGTTGAAGGTCCAGGTGATGGTGGGCTCGGGCTCGCCCTTAACGTCCGCTTCCATCTTGAGCGGCTGGCCGACCTTGATCTTCTTCTTCTGAAGGTTCTTGCGATCGATTTTGGGAGCCACTAGGGATGAACAGAAACGTATGCTTAGATTTTTTATTTTTAACTTCATTAGATACAGTTAATAAGCATTGGTAGGCGAGTGGTCGAACGCTCGCTTTGCAATCAAAGTGTGCAGGTTCAAACCCAGGCTCGCACCTCTGCGTTTCATGTCCGAATCTCATTATCATCCGAGATTATCACTTGCTATGAAATGGTGAAGTCAAACATCGTGAGGACGTCTATAGAAAGGCGTGTCGAGTTCACACTTTGCCAGCTTGCTGAACTATGACGCAAATCTCCCTCGTATTGAGGGGGAAAGGGCCCGGTATAATGGCAATAGGTTCACTCCCTTTTCTATACATCTAAATTTCAACGAGCGGCTACAGAGAATCACTTGTGCCTTTTCACTAATACAAGGAGACGACTTAACATATTACTACAGCCCATTTAACGACCCACTGCTGGGCACGGGCCTCCCCACAATGCGAGGGGGATTCAGGCCATAGTCAGCCACGCTGGCCCAGTGCGGGTTGCGTTTTGACTTTGACTTTGACTATCTAAAAGGGCATTGGGACAGTTCGGTATGAAGAAAAATTAGTATGTCTTGTAATGTGTAGTATACTCACAGAATCTAGGCTTGGCGGTGACAGACTTGCTAGGCTCGGAGGGCTCTCCTTGCCCGGCCTTGTTGATGGCGATGACGCGGAACTGGTACTCGTGGCCTTCCTCCACGTCCGTGACGCGGCCGGTTGGCCTGTCGCCGGTCGTCTTCAGACAATCCTGCCACGATCTAGGGACGGAGAATACAACCATTAGGCAAACGGCGAATCAAGCATAATTTTCTCCATAGAGCGTTTTCAAACTAGCGTATAAGCTGTTTATATATACTTGTCCATCAGCCATTTGCTTTTTACTGTTATTTTTAAGACTAGTATACTTTTTATATACATTTCGACTTAATAATGCTACTCATAGCTCATAGACACACTACTACTACTCGGTAGATACCCTACTGACAATCGCCACCGCGCCGGTTCGAGCGTACACGCCGGAATAATGCCCGTGTGTAAGCGCGTATTAAAAAACTTCGATTGCATAACTAGATACCCAGCTCAGTAGTCTAAACGTCCCGAGGAACCTGACTTCAAACAACCCTGGGCTTTGCCTGTAGTTGTAGCATGACACCGACTATATTGATTTTGCCTCTGTCTCCGGTATGAAATAAGACAAAGAGCGAGGTATTCAGTGACAGAATTCTAGTATTGAGAGAATCAGAATGAGAATATTTTTTATTCCTGTAAACCGGCTCTCATGAATCGTCAATAAATAATAGTAATAGTATCTCTACCACCCATTCGGAATGCATTTCCTATGGAGAAGAATGGGCAAGAAACTCCATTGTTGTTTTTTTCTAATAAGGATTTACATTTTTGTGTTTTTCTCAATTAACAATTATACAATATAAAGTTACTGAGGATATACATTCTCAAAACATGCGTGCTAACCCCATTAATGATGGCACTATATAAATGGACATACAACACAGTTATGTTTGTTATGTTATGGCAGATGAACCCACAGTTCTTTATACTAGTAATCTTGTAAGTTATATAATAAAGAGTTTACAAAGCCAGTTTTTGAATATTTGGGCTCGCGTATGCGCTTCTTCTACTCCACGCGCTCTCAGAATAGATAGATAACTCTTTATTATTCCACCTTTTAAGATAATACAAACTATACGATATCTGCCAGGCAACCTGTGGACGGAGAATATATACAGACCTGCCGCCCTTCTCCCTCTTCTGCACGATGTAGCCGGTGATGGGCGCGCCGCCGTCCTCCTTGGGCGCGGCCCACTCCAGCTCCACGAAGTCCTTGTCCCAGTTGCGGGGCTCCGGCCGGCCCGGCTTGCCGGGCTCGTCTACGGAACCACCCATACGTTACAACCAATAGACAATAACACTAAATACAATTTACTATTAGGTGTTTCAGAAGTCCGTAGTAATATTATACATGACCGTTTCCAGTCAATTTCAATATCGGATATACATCTGATAGGTATAAAAATTTGATTGAAATTCGATAAAGATTTTTAAATTTTTTATCGCCGCCAATTTTAACATTTTTAAACACCTCAAGTCCTAATCAGAAATCAGAGATTTGCCCATTACTAAATTTAGAAGTGCAGTAAAATCTAAATTGTTTCATAAGGGCTATTACAAAATCTCGGATTATTTTGATGATAAATCAGCTTGGGATTGTACAGCTCAGGCTCAAAACAAAAATCGGAATATTGCCCGTCATGTTAAAGTGTAGCGTGTGTTGCCTTACTAAAGTATTATTATTAAAAGCAGCTCTAAAGGCAACACACTGGAGCTATATGTACCTGAGTATTTGTAATAAGTTTTGTCGATTTAAAAAAATTATCAGCCCACTGAGTTTCTTACTGGGTCTTCTCAGTTGAGGTCGCGTTTCAATCCAGGTAGTAGTATTCAACTTTGACTTTGACTGTCGTATTATCAGGTTCTGTATCGTGAGTATTAGCGGTTGCCCCACGTAGATGAGGTTAACAATGTCAAATAGGGTTATGGGTGCCCAAGGTCACAAAACCACAGTCGTGACAAGTGTTCAGAGATGTGTAATTTAAAAACCATAATAGTGAAGCATAGTCTCCTTTCACTAGGCATCTTCACTTATAACCTACTGTATATTATGTACCAAAAGTACTAATTCAGACGTATCAGAAGTCCGAACAAATATTGTATAGGAGTGCTTAGAATTAGTAGTTATTACCGACTTACCGAATGGATTCTTAGCGATAATGGGCTTCTCGGTCTCGAGTTCCTCGGATTCGCCTTCCTTGTTCACAGCCTTCACACGGAACTTGTAGGGTTTGCCCTCGGCCAAGCCGGTCACGTTCGCCTTGCAGTCCTTCGCGGTACCACACGGCAGCCATTGACCTGGAGTCAATTGATAATAATTATACTTCATCATCATCATTACGCCTATACTCCCCGAAGGGGTAGACTGAAGTGCTCTGCAATGCCATGCAATGTTATAGGGGACGAGCTTATCGCTGTTATACTAGTCACAGTCTCCCTCAATACGAGTGAGATTTGGGCCATAGTCCACCACACTGGCCCATTGCGGGTTGGTGAGCTTCACACGCCTTTTTATAGATATATCTTCATTCACCGTTCAGCAAGTGGTAATCATTATTGAAAATGACATTCGCACATGAAAATCACAAGAGGTGCGGGCCCGTGATTTGAACTTAGACCCCTTAGGTTATATACGAGTGTTATAGCTACTACTGCTAGTGATAATAATAATCACATTTTGCGTCCCTGACTATTAACTAAAGTTCCAGAATGTGGTCATCCTGCTATTCCCGGTTTCATAAAGTATTTAATACGTACCAGTGAGAGGGTCCAGCTTCTCAATTTCGTAGTATTCGATGGGAGTGCCGCCGTCATCCTCTGGTTTCTTCCAGGTGAGCGTGCAGCCGCTCTTGGTGACATCGGCCACTTCCAGCGGACCTTGGGGCTTGGATGGCTTGCCTGATATACGAAACAAGAAGAATAATACATCAGCACCGCAAGCTGACTACTTTATGACATGGACGTTAGATAAAAAGGATCCAATCAACATATAGTCAGTTTTGAGATATGGCAGCTTGAAGTTTGGTAATGTATTACATGTGGGATGGTTACTTAGGTGGTAAAAATGCTATTTGCTTTTATTGTTCGATGGGATTTTTATTGTTGATTGAAAAGGCTTCTTTTAGGAATCTTAACTAATTGTGGAATGGACCCTTTTTGCTCAACTACGTCCAAATGAGGGCTAGAATATAACTGGAGTAGATATAAGCCCAAGACCGTTATTTGTGGCGATCTATGGGGGAGGCCTATGTCCAGCAGTGGACGTCTCTGGCTGATAGGTAGGTAGACGACATATGAGATTGACCTTGAAACCATTGGACTTGAAGATGATGTGTTCATGTCTTAAGAAACGAATCCATAGTCAATACAACGATTGTGTTATAAGACTTGGGGTCCAGCACGTCCTTTTTATCTAAAGGAATAGGCAGTCTTCGCTAATGTGTTTTCGGTCCCAATGTAATAGAGTTCGTACTCTATTGCCGTTATACCAGGCACATTCCCTCACAAAACGAGGGAGATTTGGGCCATAGTCCACCAGGCCAGCCCAGTGAGGGTGCGCGAACTTCACACTTCCATAGACGTCAAGGTTTCCTCGCGATGTTCGCCTTCACCGTTCAGCAAGTGGTAATCATTATTAAAAAAATATATATTTATAGTCGTCGAGGTAGGTTTAAACCTGCGTTCTATCAACTATGGTAACCCTGCAATGGTATCATACTCACCAAGAATTGTGATCTCGATTTCAGCCTCATCCTCGCCCACTTCGTTCTTGGCCTTGATAACGTACTTTCCACTATTGGCCCTCTTGCTCTTAGTCATTAGGAACTTGGTATTGTAGTCCACGTTGATGATCTCGAGGTTCTCGCGGTTCTTCAACTCCTCGCCCTTGAAGTGCCACGTGACAGTGGCTGGCGGCTCCCCGAACACCTTGATGTCCAGGGAGACGGGGAGACCGGCTTTCACTGTGAGCGGGTTCAGGTTCGTGCGGTCGATTCTCGGTTTCACTGTTGGGGAAATGGATAGTAGAAATAAGTTGATGGTACAAAATGCGGATTTCAACAGTAGAAATGAATTTATGGTAGAAATGCAGATATAAAAAGATAGTAGAAATAGATTGATATGAGAAATGTGGATACAATTACATAGCACAAATAATAAAACAAATTGTCTCTACTGTTTACAGTCCTATGGGTATTATAAGATTAGACGAGCTGACATTATCAACCTGCAATATTTAAATTAAGAAAAATCCTTTGACGGAATTGGACGGATTCGCTATCAGCTGATGCAACGAGTCAAGTGGAATACTATCTAACCAATTAGCTTTGGAATTGTAGGTATTATCCAAAAAAAATTTGCCCACATGGAAACTGCACACACAAAGTGACAATATATCTGGTACCCATATTACAAGCTTTGCTTAGTTTGGGATCATACGATGAGTATGTGTTGATTGGCGATTTTTATAGACTAAAACGCGACGCTAAGTCACTAGAGTAAAGCGGGTTTCAGACTACGCTATACTATTGTGCTATATAGTATAGCAAAGAAGGATGCTATATAGTATAGCATAGCATGGCGTTCACATTACGCGATATTATCGCAAGCATTTATAGTATATAACAAGCTCAGTTGACGGGACGGGCCGGGGGTGAGAGAGGAGGAAAATGGCGGCGCGCGATATAGCATAGCATGAACTCAACGCATCGCACCAATTTATAGCGTATAGTAAGTCAATAATACATAGTACAGTACAGTGTGAACGTGTCCATAGCAATGTATGGTGCGCGATATTGTTGTGCTATGAGCTATATACTATATGCTATTATATTATAGCGTAGTCTGAAACCCGCTTAATCTATTTAGATACTCACAGAATCGTGGCTTAGCTGTATGCCAGTTGGTGTTCTCCGACGGTTCTGATAGACCAGCCTTGTTGACGGCCCGCACGCGGAACTGGTATTGGTTGCCTTCCTCCAACCTAGGCACGGTGCCTTGGCAGATGTTGCCTTGGATCTCGGCAGCCTATTGAACAAGAACATCAAGGTCGAACGTCTATCCAAAGAAGTGTGAAGTTTTCCAATCTACACGGGTCCCGCATGAGATATGTGTGAACTTCTCTAGTATTAAGATATCGCACTTTTAGGATTATAGGGACGCGTTTTGAAATTTTAGGATTTCGACCTCAAATTATAAATAGACCTAGAACCAATTCCATCGACTCTTAATAATAGAATGACCGAAAGTAGCTTAGAAAAGAACAAAGTTATCCTTCGGTCGCTTTCACTCCATCCGGTCATTAGGTTATACAAACTTTTTAGATGTTTTGTTTGTTTGATGTTTTAAAAAAAAAAACTCTATAATTGATGAATTAGCAGTGTTAGCTGAGTGATCGCCTTGCAATCAAAATGTGTAGGTTTAAACCCCGGCAGGCACCTCTGGGATTTATGTGCGAATCTCATTTTCATCCGAGATTACCACTTGCTAAGAAACGGTGGAGGAAAACATCGTGAGGAAACCTGCACGTCTGAGGGAACTTGACTAGTTTTCGATAGAAGTGAAGTGTGAAGTCTGCCAACCCGCACCGGACCAGCGTGGTGGACTATGGCCCGAATCCCCCTCACATTGAGGGGAGGCCCGTGCCCAGGAGTGGGACGTTAAAAGGGCTGTAGTAATGGGATTAGGCTCTCCGTCTAATAATTGATTGTGACCAGAATTGGTGTATCTCAAGCCTACAAAGAATATAGATGATGATGTAGGCAAGACGGGGCATGGTAACGTGAGCCAAATAGGCGCGCAATCTATTTCTTGCCAACATCAAAACGAAATTTATTAACTCATGGATTAAGCACATTTTTCAACCAAACGCGAATTCAGCCGCGTGGCTATTGCAAAAGAAGTACAACCTTCAAGTCTTTTAAACATAGAGTACGTATTAAACGGGGTGATCCATTTGCGAGTAAAACCATCGGCTGGCCAACGAACTCGCGAGCCAAAGGTCTAATCCGCCAATAGAGCACTTATTAAGCCTGCGGACTTGCACGTTGTGCATGCTTGAAATTCGAAAACTCCGTCTGGGAGCACGCCATTACTTTGCCAACGATGAGAGTAGACTGTTTGGTACGCGGATGGATCACCAACGCGAGTCGACGAGCCAACGGTTCAAACCGTTGGCTCGTCGACTCGCTAATGGATCACCCCTTACGATTGTTATCGTTTCTCAGATGTTTTCACAATATAACAATTGACTGACCTTAACAAACTCTCCTCTATCCCTGTCCATAACCTCGATGACGTATCCGGTGATGGGCGCGCCGTTGTCCCTGATGGGCGGCTCCCACTTGAGTTTGACGGACTTCTCGTCCCAGTCGGCGATGTCGGGCAGGCCGGGCGGCGCGGGCACGTCGTACGGGTTCTTGGCCAGCACGCCGTGGTCTGTCTCCAGCGGCTCCGACTCGCCCTCCTCGTTCAAGGCCTTCACGCGGAACTGGTACGTACGCCCGGGCTCGAGACCTGTTTACAAATTAAAAAAAAAAGATTTTATGACTATTTCCATTTTTTTTTATAAACCAACTTATAAAACAAATTATATTACCATACAAATTATTTACATAGGTAACAATAATTTACAAAGACTACGGGAGAAAAATATAAAAAATAGAATTTAAAATGTTGATGTCAATTCTACTGTCACTATATATAACTACACTAAATTAGGCGTATTTAGAGTACCCATAACATAATGTACCTGTAGTATACGGCAACTATATGGGAGAACAACAATGGCGGAGTCAGATAAACTAGAAAAAATTAGCGCAGCGCGGGTTCGATATGCCAGTTCTGTTTATAATATCTCCATACGAGGTAGGAAGTAGGAAGTAGGAGGTAGGAAGTAGGAGGTAGGAAGGAGGTAGGAAGCATAGAGAAGAGGTAGTTACCGGTGACGGTGGCCTGCGTGGTGTCGGGGTCGACGGTGCCGGCGGGCTGCCACTTGCCGGTGAGCGTGTCCATCTTCTCCACGAGGTAGGCGCTGAGCGGCAGGCCGCCGGTGTGCTTGGGCTTGCTCCAGCTCAGCTTCACGTGCTCGGCGTGCACGTCCGACACCTCCAGCGGGCCCTCCGGCTTGCCCGGCTTGTCTGCACACCACAACAACATATCACACCATCTCTCTCTCTTAAGCTAGCTTCCTACGGACCAGCTCGCACGACACACCGTGGGAAGGGTCTCGTCCGTGGCAGCACAGGCGGTGCGCCGGTATCCGTCGCGAGGCGGTAACTTCAAAGGTGCGGTGCTAAGTAAAAGAGAACGTGATACGTTCTCTTTCACTTTGCATTTTGAAATGAAGCTATCAATAGATCTACACAGACCGACACGCACCGTTGGAAGAACCCTGTCTGTGTGCGATGCCGTCCGTGGTCGTCGGCTGTGCGTGGTGATCCGTAGAATCGCGGATCGTGGGAAACCAGCTTTAAAGGCATCCAGCCAATCTCAAATAATTGTACGGTACCCATAGTACAAGCTTTGCTTACTTTGGAATCATACGATGAGTATATGAGGGCCGTGTCAGCGCAAAAGTGGCCTAATTATAAGACATACAGTATTTCGTGAATATTTTCGGTTCAATTTCAATATTTTTTTACGGTATCTACAGTGTGTACCAGAAGTTTGAAATAATATATTGGGTAAATATACTGTAGCTCATATGTGGATGCTTAGTGAAGACAGTTTATATATATTTACTATCATAGTTTTTGAGATAAAGACCTTTGAATATTTGTTGCACGTATCGTGTTCTGACCTTTGGGTACATCCATAACCCTATTTAGCAGTGTAAACTACACTTATGAGGGGCGGCTACTAATATTCACGAAACAGAACATGCAAATTTTACATAGAACTCGAGATATTACAAATTTTAGAAATAGACGACGAAGAAACAGTTTGAAAAACATGGTCGAATTTCGATCAAATTTTTATAACATTCAGTTGTATACTCGATACTGATGCAAACCTCGAAGTATTATTTCGGACTTCTGAAGCACCCTGAATAGCTTAATATATCTGAGGCTTTATTATAAGGCAAGTTTTCAGTATAACACCGTCAAAATGTTTTTCAATAAAATTATTTTAATACGTACCTAGTACGGTTACTTCGACTGTGGCCTCGTCGACACCAGAGTCGTTCTCAGCCTTGAGTGTGTAGACTCCAGAGTTCTTCCACGTGGACTCAAAGATCTGCATCTTGGTGTTGTAGTCCTCGTTTTCAATCTTGATACCGGAGCCCGTATCCAGGACCTGAAGACGACATTAATGGTTACAAATAAATATTATAGCATATCCCCTATTACATTGGGACCAAAATACATAGGCCAGTGTGGGCGCACTGCAGTGCACCTCTGCCTACCCCTTCGAGGAATACAGGCGTGATGATGTTATTTTCTATTACCATGACGCTCGCTTAATAACAGACTTGAATTGAAAAAATATTTACATACATACATCTATCTAAATGCGTTTTAGCAGTTCTGACAAATTTAATCTTTATGTATATTACTATAGAGTTACTTTTGGTAAAAATTGTGACGCGCGAGGTCGTTATAATGTGAAGCGATTGCCATACTAATAGACCAGGGCCCCGATTTTCGTGCGATCGAGATGCATCTCTATTCGAGATATCTCAAAACGAAACGTCAAATGTATTTTTTTCATTTGTTTCGAGATATATCGAATAAAGATAAATCTCGATCGAAGAGACGAAAATCGGGGCCCAGTAGGCTTAACATGACCGTGTACACATAAGTGTCATCTCTTTCAACTGTCAGATTAGTCGACAAAATGACGTCACACCGAGCCTATTCCAGTACAAAACAGCTCGAAGTGCCGTCATTTCCTCGACAAATCTGACAATTGAAAGACAACAAAACACTTATATGTCTAAACGGTCAAGCTGAACCCACATTTTTCTTCCAACTCTTCCTACACCTTTTTCGATTAACTCGTGCGGGTTTCAAGACAATTTAGCTTGTCCCCGGGACTCTCCGAGTGTCAAACGTCGGTGTCTTCAGTGGACACCGCTGTCGATCTTGGCTTACAGGAGTAACAGTGGTGGGAATGTGTGGCGGGCTTAGTCCCATAAAAAAAGTTGAAGGAGATAAAACAATATGCTGCGGTAGTAAATAGCAGTGGTAGCCGAGTGGTCGAACGCACGCCTTTCAATCGAAGTGTGCAGGTTCAAACCCCGGCTCGCACCTCTGGGATTTATGTGCGAAACTCATTTTCATCTGAGATTATCACTTGCTATGAAACGGTGATGGAGAACATTGTGAGGAAACCTGCACGTCTAAGGGAACTTGACTAGTTTTCTATAGATGTGTGAAGTCTTCCAACACGCACTGGGCCAGCGTGGTGGACTATGGCCTGAATCCCCCTCGCATTGAGGGGAGGCCCGTGCCCAGCAGTGGGACGTTAAAAAAAAAGGGCTGTAGTAGTACACGGTCATGGTAAGCATACAGGGGTTACAGTTGGGAATAAGTTGAACAGTTTAGTACCTTCTTGGCAAAGGTCCATGTCTTCGTCGGTGGCGGCTCGCCCCTGATGTCGACGTCCAACTTGATGGTGGTGCCAGCACGAACGCGAATTGCCACCATCTTGTCGCGGTTAATGTGTGGTTTCACTGTAACAAGATGACAGTAATAGTAGGAGATATCCCGCCATCTACAGGCTGTTTTAGAGGTCCGAAATAATATTTTGGATACATATACGGCAGCTCATAATTATGTGGATGCTAAGTGATAAGTGTTTACACTTAACTATCATAGTTTCTGAGTTAGAGACCTTTGAATATATGTCACAGGTATCCTGTTCTGCCCTTTGGGTACATCCATTACCCTAATTCGGCGTAAACCACACTTATGAGGGACGACTACCAATATTCACAAAACAAAACATGAAAATTTTACATGGGACATTACGAGTTACAGAAATGGACGACGAAAAAGTAATATGTCAAAGTAATATTTCGGACTTTTGAAACATCCTGTATATCACATTCATCAACCATTTTTAGGGTTCCGTACCCAAAGGGTAAAACGGGAACCCTATTACTGAGACTTCGCTGTCCGTCCGTCCGTCCGTCTGTCACCAGGATGTATCTCATGAACCGTGATAGCTAGAGTTGAAATTTTCACGGATGATGTATTTCTGTTGCCGCTATAACAAAAAATTGGCTCGGTCGCTCTCTGTCTTATTTCGTACGAGAGAAAGAGATATAATCAACATATTATGTGACAGGTCTAGTCTTGGCGCTCATGCTACAACTTCTGGTGTACCAGCGACTCCGTTCGCATGGAATTAGTATGAAGTGTTACTAGTGTGCCTAGAGTTGCATTGTATTGCGACATTGATTTTCATACAAAAATATCGTTACTGGCGTTCTAACTTTTTTTTGTTCTATGGCTAGGTACAACTTGAAATAATATATTGTTGTTTTAGCGGTATGATAAGGTGAAAGATACTCACAGAATCTGGCCTTGGCAGTGTGGGGTTGTGTGGCGTCTCCCGGTTCTCCAGGGCCAGCCTTGTTGACTGCACGAATCCTGAACTGGTACTGGTTGCCTTCCTTCAGGTCCGGCACGCGGGCCTTGCATTCCGGCGTCTGCGGACACATTGCACATGAAAATCTTAGAGGCGCAGCATTTGGACTTCCACCCTATACGAGGTCTTATAGCATAGCATTCAAGAACTAGTTTAAATAACTTACGAGAGCGTAAGTATTTAATACAGTAAAATCGTAGAGTAAAACGGAGATGCCCTATTGACTCCGCTCTGTGGCAATTTTTTTCTGTCGTTTATCTGACATCTGCAGTTGTCTGATGCAGTGGCCGAATCAAGTAAGTACCTGAGGTATCAAAGAATATACTACAGGCATAGAGTATCCAGAGTACCCATAACGACTCCTCTCTTCATATAGCTGCGGCGATTTTTCCGCCATTTTTGTTATCTCATGTACCTGTAGTATACGGCAACTATATGGGAAAACAAAGATGGCAGAGTTGGATAAACCAGAAAAAATTACCGCAGCGCGGCCTCAAAATGCCATCTCCGTTATAATATCTCCATGACTACAGGTAACTACAATGGGACGTCGGTCGTCAGATAAACGTCAAAAAGATTGCCGCATAGCAGTCTAGTTACTATATGGATGCTAGTGATGTGTATATTACCGTAGTAACGAGCGCTTCGGTCCACTGTCCGTACTTCTCCTTCTTCTCGATGATGTAGCCAGTGATGGGCGCGCCGCCATTGTTCTTCGGCGCCTCCCACTTCAGGTCCACGCGGTCCACGTCCCAGTCCTCCAGGGTCGGCACTGACGGCTTGCCGGGGATATCTGATGGATGCAATTCAATCGATATTCAATCTTACTATACCAGCAATACTGTCTATTGCTTTTTAACAGGACCCTGATATTATCTAGGGTAGGGTTTTTACAAAAGTCTTAAAGTGTATGGGCTCATGGACTCATGGATTTTGGCGGTAATATTAAACGTCTTATCTAAGGGCTTATCTACCTACACCTTACCTATAATGGGAATAAGAAATGAATTCAATTTTAAGCATCATCTATCGTATTGTCCAGCACCAAGTTTTAACTATAAAACATTCAGGGGTATTGTTTATTATAATGATTTCATTCAATGATAAATCAAGAACGCATCTTATAACGAATTTGATTTTAAGAGTCACTAGGCGAATTCGAAAGTACTTATCAACCTCTCAATAGAAATTGAACCCTAAAAGAACTCACCATAAGGATTCTTGGCGAGTATAGCGTGGTCTGTCTTGAGCGGTTCAGACTCGCCCTCGTCGTTGACGGCGCGCACCCTGAACTCGAACTCTTCGCCCTCCTGCAGCCCCTTGATCTCCATTTCGGTGTCATCGGTCTTGCCGACCGGCACCCAGCGGCCGGTCGCTTTGTTCAACTTTTCGACCACGTAGCCGGTCACCGGCTTGCCTGTACACATACACATTACTTTAGGTAACAACTATCTGTAGTACATTGTGTCTCTTTCTCTCGTATGCAATAAGAAAGAGAGCGAGCTAGCGAATCCTTGAAAGAGGTCTAATCTTGAAATGCGTGCCGACTCCACTGAAAGAGTAAGAAATAAAGGAAAGAAAGGGAGGCCTTTGCTCAGCAGTGGGACGACACAGGCTAATGAAAAAAAACATTCTGAGCTGCACTATCATCAAGTGCACCAAAACAAGATTTATGTCACGGATTATGTCGCACCAAGTCGAATCTCATTTTCATCCGAGATTACCACTTGCTATGAAACGGTGAAGGAAAACATTGTGAGGAAACCTGCACGTATACAGAAAGGCATGTGAAGTTCACCATCCCGCACTGGGCCAGCGTGGTGGACTATAACCCATAAATCTCCCTCGTATTGAGGGAGGATGTGCCCGGTATGATGGCAATAGGCTCGCCCCCTATTACATTGGGACCTAAATACATTGGCGAGGTGTGAGCGCACTGCAGTGCACCTCTGCCTACCCCTCCGGGGGATACAGGCGTGATGATTATGAGTCGATTATTTTAGCACGTAGGTAAGGCTGAAATAGCCAGGTAAAAAAAAACCACTTCGGGGGATAGAGGTGTGATGATGTATGTTTGAACTGACCGCCGTCGTCCTCAGGTTTCTTCCAAGCCAGCTTGCAGCCTTGCTTGGTGACGTCGGTGACCTTGAGCGGGCCGCCGGGCTTGCTGGGCGCGGACAGCACGGTGATCTCCACATCAGCCTCGTCCTTCCCATGTTCATTGGTAGCCACGATACGGTAAGTGCCGGTCATGGCGCGAACAGACTCCTTCACGTCCAACTTGGTGTTGTAGTCCACGTTGATCACGTTGGCTGTCACCTGCGTGAGATTAAATGCTTAAATAAATTTGTATTGATGACGTTGTAAGCCTACATACGTATCAAAACGACGACGCGACTACGGCATGGTTTAAATGGTAGCGGGTTCGATTCCCGCCAGTGGTAAGTAGAGATTTAAGGACTTTTCTAAATTTGCCCTGGTCTGAGTGCCCCAGTCAATGGTATGAAACCCATAGTACAAGCTTTGCTTTGTTTGGGATCATACGAACAGTATGTGTTGTCTGGCTGGCTATAAAACGAGAATAACTAGTTTTTTTGGTAATACCAAAACGTAAGAAACACATTTTAACACGCGTGTGGGCGTGTCTTTTACCACAGAAATTCAACCTTTATGCATATTGACACACGAGTTCGTTTTGGTAATGGAAAATATTTTGCCGCACGAGCGTTTACGCCCCGGTGTGTCTTAAAGGTAATTTGCGAGCGTATTATGGATGTAACTGAGATCTCCCCCAGTCCATTGTATGGTGCCCATAGTACAAGCTTTGCTGGCTTAATGAACTGACCTCCTTCTCATCGTTCTTCCACTTCTGGAACCACTGCACCTTGGGGGCGGGTTCTCCCTTCACGTTGACGTCGAAGAAGATGGGCTTGCCGGCGCGGACGGCCAGCGACTTCAGGTTGGTGCGGTCGATGCGCGGCTTCACTGCATATGAATATAAAAACATCAAATATGAATATATAAAAAGACATACAGAACCCACAGCTTCGTACGCGCGGAATTTAATAACCCTATTTATATTTCCGGAAATAAAGTTATGGCATATGTTACTCCTTGTAACATCAGCTATATGCTAGTGAAAGTCCCGTCAAAATCGGTTCAGTCGTTTAAGACATTAACCAGATCAAACAGACAGAGACAAAAAAAATGCGTTTTCTGTTTAGATAGGCTTTTCGGAATATAATCTGTGGTGTTACCACGCATGTCAAGACAAGACCTCTGTCACGGATTGGCTCGGGCGGTTATTTTTCTATTGGAGGCTTTTGAAATGTGGTGTTGGAGGAGAATGAAAAAGATCAGCTGGACAGAAATGATAACAAACGAGGATGTATTGAAGATAGTGCAAGAACGTAGAACATTATTAGTGACAATAAGGAACTGAAGAGGAAAGATGATGATGATCATGCGAAATGACACTTTTATTAAGAACATCATAGAAGGCAAGATCGACGGAAAGCGTGGGAGAGGTAGACCGCGAATATACATGAGTCAAATAAAAGATAAGGTTGGTGTCATGTATGTGGAGGTGAAGAAAGCTGCACTGGATCGACCCACATGGAGGGAATTTCATCAGATGCACCGACAAGGGCCGAGCCCTTAAATTAGGAAAAAGGTATTTTCTGGCGATATTATTATAAAATATTTTCTTTCTTATGACAATACTTACGGGCCTTGTGTCTGATGGTGGTCATCTTAGTGGGCTCCGAAGGGTCCGAAGGGCCGGCCTTGTTAACAGCCACCACGCGGAACTCGAACTCGCTACCCTCCGGCAGACCGTCCACCTTGCCGGACGTCTGGTTGCCAGGCACCTGGGGAATAACAGCATAGTGATATCAGCTTCTATCAATGCTATATATAGTTTTTGATAGCTTTTCGACTGGTGCCTTAAACACTAGAGGCCTCCCCGCTCATTGGGGCGGACACTGACAACACGAGCAAGTTTTGAAGCGTGCCGGCGTAGTATTTACGACAGAAATTCAATCTTTATGCCTTTGACAACTTTCTGATTCAATCTTTTGACACAGAGTATGTTTTGGCATTGGTAAATTTTTTTACGGCCCACAGTGCGGGGGCCTTAAAGGTAAATTGTGAGCGTACTATGGTTTTAATAATGTCATTTTTAGGGTTCCGTACCCAAAGGATATAACGGGAACCCTATTACTAAGACGTGTCCGTGTATCTCATGAACCGTGATAGTTAGACAGTTGAAATTTTCACAGATTATGTATTTCTGTTGCCGCTATAACAACAAATACTAAAAAACAGAATAAATCCCATACAACAAACGTGATTTTTTTGCTTGTTTTTGTAGATCATGGTAGGGAACCCTGCGTGAGCGAGTCCGACTCGCACACGTTAATAATGATTACCATTCGCTGAACAGTGAAGAAAAACATCGTGAGGAAACCAGCACTTCCATAGAAAGGCGTGTGAATTTCACCAACTCGCACTGGGCCAACGTGGTGGACTATTGCCCGAAATCTCCGTCGTATTAAGGGAGAATGTGCTCGGTAAACTCGGTATAATGGCAATAGGCTCGCCCCCAATTACATTGGGACCAAAATACAAGTGTGGCCACCTTTCCCTTCTGGGAATGGCGGCGTGATGATGTATTAGTATGCTAGATAGGGGTGGTAGTCAGCAGACCTCCGCGGCGTTCTCCCAGTCGCCGCCCTTGGGCCGCTTCTGTATGATGTACTTGAGCACGGGCGCGCCGCCGTCGTCCGAGGGCGGCTCCCACTTGATCTCCGCGCTCTGGTTGTCGTGGTCGGCCACCTCCACGTTGCCGGGCTTGCCCGACACGTCTGCAACAAACGTGGGTTATTTTTTTATTTTTTTTTATTGGGATTAAAAACAGTTACATGTTACTTTTTACTAAACTTACAGTACTATATCAGTAATAAACTATACACGTAACCCACAACAGTGTCCACGAGTAAACTGGATGAAATAAATATTAAATTGCATGCACAATAAAATTAAACTAGAGAATGAAATAGAGTTTATTTATAAAGGTAGGTACTAAAAATTTGTTTGAAATTGCTTGAAGAGCCAGTTTTAATGCTTATTTATGAGTACTAGGAGTAGCCATAGTGAGCCTGTTAATGTACAGTCTTTTGAAAGGAAGCTCTGATATTGAACCATTCACAAGAAAAATAGCAGTGGGTAGCCCCGTCGGTGGAACGCCCGCCTTGAACGTAAAGGGTGCAAGTTCAAATCTCGCACTTCTGAGATGATTTTCATGTGTGTATGTGATTTTCAATAATGAACTGTATTTAGTCATTAAAAAACCTCATTTCTCAATGATAACGCGAAGCTAATTTTGAAACCAGGTCGTGAGGCTATTAAAAAAAACATTTTTGATGTACATTAACACTGTATTGAGCCCAGAGCTTAACTGATGCATAATATAATTTCTTCGGACTTCTGAAACAACCTGTATAATACGATATAGGGTGTAGCGTGTTACAGCCATTTTTTAAGTGTAATAAATATTTACCGAATGGATTCTTAGCGAGAATGGCGCGTTCGGCTTCCAGTGGCTCAGAGTCGCCCTCGTCGTTGACGGCTGTCACTCTGAACTTGTACTGGTGACCTGGCTCCAGGCCAGTCACCTCCATCTCCAACGGCTTCTTGTCGCCGGCCACTCTGATTACAATATCATACATAGTAAAATGACTCTTACTTGAAAACATTGACCAATAATATTTCTTAGACATAGATCGATGTTACTGTCCCCCGCGTAGGCTTTTTTTTTAATGGACTACGCTGTTGGCCTTCAGGTGGCCTTTACAGCTTTACCGGAGGAGTGGCGAGCGCAGAGTGCACTCCAACCAAGGCTTTAAGGGCGGAAAAGGGTGGCAACTAGCTCAAGGGCGCCACAGAGGGCACGACCTCGGCTTGGGCAGTTACCGTGAGGGGAGAGGTAGTGACTGCGCTCCTAGGTGCAAAGATGCACCTACGAGCGGAAGAGGGGTTTCCTCGAGCTCGCCGGCGAGGTCGGTGTCTGTTTGGGGCTGGTGTAGGTGTGTCGGTGGCCCTCTCGACGCCCGGGTCGAGGAGGGCGGTGATCGTGTCGGGAGGATCAATCAACAGCGCCGCGGACGGCGGCAACGAGTTGATGATGTGTGCGCGGGGTCTGACTCGTAATTGCCGGCGGTGACAATTAGAGGATTTAAATGCGATGCGGCTTTTTTAAAATAGCGTTCGGACGCTATTTTGAAGTATTTTCTAATTGAGAAGAGGCCAAGGTGTCGTAAAGGCAAACAAGAAAGCAAGTATCTTGATCTGGCTCACGAGGTTGTCGACATGTGGGACATTGATGCGGCAATCATTATACCGATGATCGTTTCCGACCATGGCTTATTTAGCCAAGAGCCTCGACAAACACCTAAAGAGGCTCACGTTAAGTAGCTGGATCAAGGGACAGATTCAGAAGGCGGTACATCTGGAGAAGGCGCGCACTTTGAGGAAGATCCTCTCTCTGGAGCCCTAACCACTGATAACTAGGACCCTGTTCCAGATACCAGTGGGGATTTTCTTTTTAATATATTTATAAATGTTTTAAATAAATGTAAGGGTTTCTTACCTGCCGACCCTCACCCACTTGCCGGTGGCCAGGTCCATCTTCTCCAGCTCGTACTCCTTGACTGGAGAACCACCATCGTCCTCTGGCTTCTCCCATTTCACCTTGCAGCCCTCTGCATGTATATCTGATACCTCCAACGGGCCTGGATCATGGAATATATACTTTAGAATGTAGGACAAACATTCGCCGGGTTTTTTTTTCGTCGGGTGCCAGGAAAAACTCGATAAGAAAATTTAAAAAAATTGAATTTTAATAAAAAAAATTATATGATTTAGTGATTTATATGATTCTTGGAATTCTGTAAAATAATGCAATTATGGATATGATATAACCCATCCCAGCTGTGGGAAGACACAGGTTGATATTTTTTTTTTGGAGATATATTCACCTTTAGGCGAGCTAGGCTTGCTGAGGACAGTCAGTTCGACTGTCTCCTCATCAAAACCATTGCAGTTCTCAGCGCGCAGCGTGTATTTGCCAGTATCGCGACGCACTGCGTTCACGATTGTGAAGTCGGTGTGGTATTCCTTATTCTCGATCTTGATGCGTTCAGTGTTCACAAGCTTTATATTGTCGCGCCACGACCTACGGAAACAAGCATTTAGTTTCGAAGACGTGTACCTACTCACATTGCTAGTAAATAAAAAGAACTGAATGGTGTCGTGGGACACCAGGTAGGAACGAAGTTCCTTCGGCTAATGTAGAATGAATGAAAAGAAAGAGAAAGGTATTATACACTTTTTGTTAATGAGAGGTTTATATTCGTGTATAGACTTGTGAAAGCAAAATAACATGAAATTTAAAAAAACAAAAAAGGTCCATAACGACCCGGAGTTCTATGTATTTTAATAGTTCAACGACTGTCCCACAGATGGCAGTATACTCAATGTATTTAATATGTGTGTATTATTATTAGTATATAAAAAAAAACAAAAAAGGTCCATAACGACCCGGAGTTCTATGTATTTTAATAGTTCAACGACTGTCCCACAGATGGCAGTATACTCAATGTATTTAATATGTGTGTATTATTATTAGTATATAAAATAAAAACTATAGCAAAACCTAAAAAAAAACAACAAAATATAAAAGTAATAAAATAAAAAAAGTAATAAAATAAAAAACATCGTAATTCAAATTATCAACTAAAGTCGTCTCATTTAACGGTTTGATTCCACGCACTTTTTCTTACGGTTTTACTATCACATTTTTTTCAGTTCGGTCGCGTAGCAAAATCCATATCCCCTCCAAGCCTGCCGTAAGGAACTTCGTTCCAAAAAAACATACATTAACTAACGGTGTACAGTTAAATAATCCATTGCCACAGTTGTAGTATGACTATGTCTTAGATTTTAAGGCTTGAAAACAATATATTTTATCAACGATAGTTAGAATGTGACTAGTCTAATGGTATCAAGGTGAGAATGCCTATAATCTACACTGGACATATTCTAGGTTTAATTGATAACAAATGTCTCTTACGCATTTTAAAGGGAGAAACCTATGCCACACTAGCGATGGGCGTTGAATCAACGGACTAGTTGAATCAACCGTTGATCTCCTGTCAACGTATCAACGTTAACTGTATAAGGATCAACTAGTTAAATTTGTCAACGACATTGAATTTAACGCGAAACTTACGTTGAAAATAACATCAAGCGACGGTTGAATTTGAACTTTAAGTAACGTTAGCAAGAGTTGATTTTTGAAATTCATATTTTTTTAAGAAAAGGATGGCGATATTGGTGGAATGGCTGGCACGCGCCGCTCGGTCGCGCCACCCACGAGAAACCGGTTTATACTAGTTTGTTTGTTTACGTTTACGAAGATTTGTATAGGTTTACTCGCGCATCATTTAATTTTTAGAATTTTTGATTGACAGTTTGTGACAATTGGCGCGCAAGGTCAGAGGCTAATTTGCGGCTATTATTATAAATTATCAGACTTTTTGGTTATTGTGTACAGTAACAGTGTTCATTTGTTTTTGTAAATAGAATTGTGTTATATTGTGTCACAGATTACTTAATAGTTACTACGTAATTGTGTATAAAATAGGAAGAAAAATTTAATAAATTTCCTATTAATAAATTAAATCAAATCGTTTATAAAATATCAGGTCAGTAGATGTGAGACTCGTTGAACGTTGTACCGTTGAATAAAAAACGTTCAATGAATGAACGGTTTACGTTGCAAGTTGACATTAGTAGCACGTTAACTCGTTGACGAATTTAACTAGTTGATCGAGTCGATTCAATTAGTCGTCTATTGACGTGTATTATTATCAATTAGTCGATCAGATCGACTAGTTGACGAACGCAAATTAACGTTAACGTTGCGTTAACGAAAAAACCGTCAACGACCCATCGCTATGCCACACTAAAACGTTATAGCGTTGGTTGACTTAAGGCTCACTCTCAAATATAAATTTAAATATGATAAGGATATCTGAGGGGGACGGCGCGTACGCAGCCCCCACTACCAAAAATTACGCGTCCGAGTTATCCACATTAGGGATAATCGCAAGGGTCAACCCAACCGCAGTGCAATGGGAGGGTCTCGCCCTGGGGGAACCGCCTTCTTGATCAAGGTATCCCCTACGCCAGGTAAGTATGACTTCTCGAAATCGGGCTACGAACGTCATTGTTCCATGTATACATTTCGATACCGCTCACTATTTTCGACTAGCGACATCTATCGGAGACGCGGGAAGTTGCATTATTTGCGTCTGCGGACTTTAGTTTAGGGACATCTATTGTTGCATTTGTGTACTAGGTACTATGTAGAATCAAGGTGCAGAAGACTCGCATTACTATTACTAATAATGTGCGTTGACTTTACTTACAGTAAATCATTATGAGGTCGACTGTTAGATGGCATTATTATAAAAATCTTATTCTCAAGTTCTATGGTCAACAGAATATTTCAGCCAAAGTTATACAATGTTTTAGCATTTATAATGTGATTACAATTCACTTTGGTTCTGTAATGCTGTTGTTAATTTGTTTTGCCAAATAAGCCTGTCATACTTCTTTATGTTCAATATCTGGAACCATTTTGTGATGTCAGTGAGACAATTATCACACAATAAGATATGAATACATTTCTGTTTCAAAGTCAAAGTCAAATCCTTTAGACTGTATAGGCCCATGGGGCAAATTACATTTTTTTTCTATATACTACTACTGGATCGAAACACAACCTCAACTGAGAAGATCCGGCAAGAAAGTCAATGGGCTGATAATTTTTTAAATCCCTATGCTTTGATGTACCTAGGCATGCTTAGGTAGGTTGCTTTTCACTTACCCCACTTGTGTTTATTTTTACATCAAAGAGAGTTTAAAAGTCACACATGATTTTAGATAATATGCTTTTTGTTTCATCAATCAGCTAGGAGTACTCTTTAAGTGAACTCACCAGGTCATCTCGGGTGCTGGCTCACCAATGACGTCGACAGACCATTTGTGGGTGCGTCCAGCCTTGATGATCACAGACTTGAAAGTGCTGCGCTCAATGCGAGGCTTCACTGTAACACAAACAAAAAATATTGTTAATAAGATTCACATTTATCTGTAAAAGTCAGCAAGGAAGTGATAGTAAGATTAATTTGTACACCTTTAATGGGACATCTTGAAAGAAAGCCTAGGACTGAGACATATGGAGAAGTAAGGGGGAGGCTTCTGTCCAGAAGTGGGACAGGTAAAGGCTCCATAAAAAAATCCTACTAGGTTTAAATTGGTCTATCAATCTAGTTATACATGACGCAAAGTTCTCTCATATTTTTATGAGGGAAAGTAAAGTAGTTTTGAAATAAAATTATTTTACGGATTCTATCGCGTTTATTTACTTTTTTATGTTCCCGACGTTTCGGCTGCTTTACAGCAAGCATGGTCACGGGGGGACGGGAGAATCCGTAAAATAGTTTTTTTTTTTAAATGTATAGTAAAACAATAAAGTAGTTTTTTTGACTTTGCGGCTTAACCTAATGCTTTCAACTTAATTTCCAAACACAATTTCCGCGAAAATATAACAAATAGCAGAAATATTGGGAACTCGGTATTGAAAAAATCCAAAACCAACAATACCGATATTGGGAAAATGGACCTATAACACCTAGACATAATTATAGACTTTAGTTTTATAAGAACAAGCTGCTTACAGTTCTTGTGCTTGCAGAGATGGTTTTCGGTGGGCTCTGAAGCATCACCGACACCGGCCTTGTTGTGGGCCCTCACGCGGAACTGGTACACCATCTTCTCCTTAAGTCCATCAACCTTATATTCTGTCTTTGTATCATTTGTCTTGGTCACCTGTGAAATAAAGTCGACAATTATGAAAACTAGTAATAATACAATAATCATCAATGCAGTTATATCTTCAAACTTCGGGCAAACTGAGGTGTCAAGATGGATACTGTAAAATATTAGCCAATACCAAAACAAACTGTATTGACTCAAAGGAAAGATTTATACGCCCACCTTGAACGTAAGGGGTGCAAGTTCAAATCCCAGGCCCGCACCTCTGAGATAATTTTCATGTGCGAATGTCATTTTCAACAATGATTACCACTTGCTGAATGGTGAAGGAAAACATTGTGAGGAAACCTGCATGTCTATAGAAAGGCGTGTGAAGTTCACCAACCCGCACTGGGCCAGCGTGGTGGCTTTTACCACAGAAATTAAATCTTTAAGTATACATATTATAACAAAGAGTTAGTATTGGCAAAAATATTGCAGGGCATGTCTTGATTTCATAGTGGTCTAGGTGGCTTCCGACAAGCTTGGGCCCCTGCAATGGATAGTGAGATAGTGGTAGTTAGGTTGCAAGAACCAGGCCATAGCCAGTGCTGTCCGGCTTACTGCTAGAGGTCAGCCAGACTTACCCCATAAGTCAAACCCATGGGGAACTGGCGCATACTCAGGTGGAGGACCAGCTGACAAACGCTACCTCGCCAGTTCGATGTTGTTCAAGTATTATAAAGAACGCTGTTGTACTAATGATGGCACGGTGCATGTTAGAGCGATCCCGCGGCGCCCCGATACAGGCGGAGGATGGTCGGTTGTTAGTGAGTATACGGCCTTCTGCCGGGCCCATATGATCCTGCTACTATCCCTGAGGTGGCACGGTATCCACTAAAGTATTTTCGACGTTACAACAGAAAGGCTTGTACTAACCTCGATCCAGTCGGGAGAGAACTTGTCCTTCATCTCCACGACGTATCCAAGAACTGATCTGCCGCCGTTGTCGGTGGGAGGCTCCCATTGCAGTGTGACCGATGTGTTGTCGTAATCAACAATGTTTGGCTTGCCAGGCGCCTTCGGTGGGTCTGGTACGTTAAATAAAAGTTTTTTATAATAATTACGGAACTTGATCGTGCCGAATACGAAAAAAACGGTATATTACAACGGCGATTTCACAATTCAGATTGCTTTTACAACTAAACATGGTTTTCAGGTGTTTGTTTTTATTTACAAACAGTAAAAAAGATTGTTTGTTTGTAAACAATTAAACGTAAAATTCAAAAATGGCGGCAATGTAATGTCATCTTGACAAATGGCAAAACGTTTCTTAGTACGTGATTTATTTAAAAAAATAATTATTTGTTATAGTTTTTTAACTTATATAATGTTTTCTCCAAAATGCAACATACCGTAAGGATTCTTGGCAACAATGAAGCCATCAGTCTCCAATGGCTCGGACTCGCCTTCCTTGTTAACAGCGCGTACCCTGAACTTGTATTTGTGGTTCGGAGTAAGACCCTTCACGGTGAATTCTGTAGGGTCTGGTCCTGTTTCACCGCAAGGAACCCAGTTGCCAGTGTCCTAAACAATTTAAAGAAATGGTTAGAAAACATTATGTTTATAATAGGTACCATTATGCCAAAGCAAAGTATTGGGTAAAAGTAAATCCATGTACCATGTCCATCTTCTCGAGTGTGTATCCAGTGATGTCAGATCCCTTGAAGTCGTCGGGCTTCTGCCATTTGACGGTCGCCTTTTCGGCGCGGATATCCGTCACTTCGATGGGACCGTTCGGGCGGTTTGGCTTGTCTGTAACAAATTTAAGTATTAGATTTAAAAGAGTAGGTCTTTGGTTCTCTACTTGACCCGGATTTGCATTTGCAATAATAAGTAGCAGCAGTATTATGCAGCAAAATTTTGCCAGTGGCAAAATTTCCGAAAAAGGTCTTTTCGTAAATTTGGGTGTAACTGGGATCACCCCCAGTCCATTGTACAGTACACATACTACAAGCTTTAGTCTGGGTGCATTGCATGCAGGTGCATTGCGCGGCACCAATGCTTTGACGTTTCGGGAATAGATGTCATGATGATGATCGAGACACTCACGAGATGACTTTCCGACTTACCAAGCACAACCACATCGGCGATGCTCTCACAGGTACCAGAGGAGTTGGTAAGCACCAGCTTGTACTTCCCGCTGTCGGGTCTGGTGGTCCTCCTCACAGTCAGCACCGTGTTCCTCTCGTACTTGTCGATGGTGATGCGATCACCGTCATCGCGGATCTCCTGCAGCGTGATAGTAAAGTGAGAAAGAGTTGATGAGGGGGGGATTGCGTCTAATGATGGTTTTGGTGATGATTGAGGAATTATCTTCATTCGTAATGATGTAGTGTGTGGGCATATGTGTATGCTGAAGCTTTTTAGTTCTATCAACGTAATTTTTAACCAACTAGTAATTGATGGTTATGGTGAAATTAACCTCCTCTATGGTACCTCAATTTCGTTTAAAAAACACTTAATATAACAAGATCGCTCTCCATTGATATATCAATAGATTAATAAAGGTAATTTAGGATATGTGAGATAATTTTCATGTGCGAATGTCATTTTCAACAATGATTACCACTTGCTGAACGGTGAAGGAAAACATCGTGAGGAAACCTGCACGTCTATAGAAAGGCGTGTGAAGTTCACCAGCCCGCACTGGGCCAGCGTGGTGGACTAAGGCCCAAATCTCCCTCGTATTGAGGGGGAATGTGCCCGGTATAATGGCAATAGGCTCGCCCCCTATTACATTGGGACCAAAATACATCGGCGAAGTGTGGGCGCACTACAGTGCCTACCCCTTCGGGGAATACAGGCGTGAAGATGTATTGATGATTATGTATAATGAAGGTACTTAAGTGTATTGTCGTCCTTCTTGTTGTAGTATTGTATGAACAAGAGGACAACAATGATTTTAGTGCTGTTAAGGTCAGCGTCTCTCTTGATTGCTAGCGTCTACAGCGGTAGCTATCAAATAAGCCAAGGTTAAACCCTGAGCGAGACCCCATCAAAGTTTAAATTGCGTTGGAGCCTTCACAAATTGCCCTTCAAGAGTTTCTTTAATCAATAATAATTTGTGTAGGGTAGGTAAATATATCAGTTTGCATGAGGTGAGGTTATGATAAGACGCAATCCCTTAAACATAGAACAAAAAGTATTGGCTGAATACTGTTGATAGTGTTAGGAATGTTATGAATTGACGGTATTAGACCCAGCGTCTAATACCGCAAAATCAATGGTGTTACCACAATAAAATAAAATGAAATTGTTGCTAAGTCAGTGAGAGTAAAAAAAAATTTATTTTTATTTTTAGACATTCTTAGTGTCGAAAAATAAAAAATGGTATTGTAAAGTCTGTTAAAAGTATAGTAATATTTGTGTTACAACATCTAAAGCTTACGTATAATAAGTACCATTTAAAGTTCCGGTACTTGAGTGTTTAGTTTGCCGTGTGGTATTGATTTCGTTCTGTTTTTATTTTGTTTTTAAGGGTCGAGACCTCAAATCATTACCATTGGCATTATTTTTTTTCGTGTAGTCATGTTAGCACATTGTATAAAAAAATAAATGTAAATAAAATGTGATAGTATGTGTGTTTAGAACATAAAGTGTAAGACAACATCGAGATCCAACCATCTGTACCTTCTCAGTGTACGCCTTGCCGCGTTTCTTATTTGGGGAAAATAAAAATAAAACAATTAGATCTCCACTTTTCCATTCATCATGATCTTATTTTGGTGCTTCATTGAAAAGGTGATCGAACAATCTATTATTTTAGATATATTGCTAAGAAGATTACAAGAGTAATGAAATCAGAGTCATCTTGTATTGCAGCATCCGGTCAATTCGTTCTTAGAGCTATAAACAGGCTACGTGTATGTCTTTAAAACTGCTACTGCATGTGTGCCCATATGTATCAATATATTGTGTCAATTTTGTCTCTTTCTCTCCTTCGAAATAAAACAAACGGGAACGACTCGGTGCGACAAAATCCGTGACACAGACCTGGTATGCTAGTCCTGCAGTTGCAAAGAGTGGAAAAGTTTCAAATGTCTATAGAAAATATTTACCTCTTCACCATGCATCCATTTCACTTCAGGCTCCGGTTCACCACCGTACTTGATGTCGAATGTGATGACCTGGCCCTTCTTGATGATCATGTTCTGGAGACCCTCACCAATTATGTATGGCTTCACTGTTAGATGAAGAACAATTAAGTAATAAGTAATTCGAGGGTAGGTTCATCTTTTGAAAGCATATCAAGATTCCGATACCCATTTTCACTAAAACTTAACGTGATGCTTCAATAAAGCAGTAGCTAGTTACATTGCATCACTATTTAGGCATGTTAAGGCATTTCCTAGTGTTAGTGAAAGGGGCATTACATAGTCAAGGATTGTAATCTGTTAGTTGCAAATAACTTGAACGCTCTCGTGAACCAGGTGAGATCTAAGATACAGCTGTCCACATCATGGACCTGGATAGCTCTTGGCCAATATAGCCAGGCTTAAATCATCATTCTCGCTCGATCAGCGGACCCTAACATAAGATGAAAAACTTACCAAATCTACACTTAGCAATGATTGGCTTAGTGGTGTCACTGGGTTCACCAGGACCGGCCTTGTTGATAGCGCGCACTCTGAACTCGTAGGTGCAGCCTTCCTTCAAACCATCTTGAGTGGCTGACAGGGCATCTCCAGGCACTTCTTTGCCTTTCACCCAGTCTTTGCCGAACTTCTCCTAAAGGCGGAAGCATAAAAATAAATTCAAATGTGTTTTATCTTGTACGCTTATCACTTGATTCAATTCCATCTATCACTACATTTTCATAGGTCATAAACCTACTATAAATACTTTCACTCATCACGATTTTCCCCAACTTACATAGAGCGGTATCCTGTAAATGCGTATCATTTCTAAAATTCAATGGCGGTTCTCACTATCTACATTTTCTGCCCCAGCGGAAATTTATCCACTACCATTTCCAACTAATGTTGACTTGGTCATCGTAATAATTTCTATGACTAGTCTAGTTTCTATAACTAACCTTGTACTCGATGACGTAACCAGTGATAGGTGCACCGCCATCGTTGTCTGGCTTCTGCCATTTGAGGTCTGCGTGGTCCTTGTCCCAGTCCACAAGCTCCAAAGACTTGGGCTTAGATGGTTCATCTGGAACACGAACATTTGTTAGTTTTCGTATGAAATAAACACAAAATCATGTAACATTGATTAAAAGTGCTATATTTAAGTGTTTAAAAGATCTTATTTGAATGGTCAAAAATATAGTTTAACTTACCCCATGGGTCCTTCGCTAGTACGGGCTTTCCGAAAAGACCAGGTTCACTAGAGCCGATCTTGTTCACGGCGCGGATCCTGAACTTATAAGTCTTCTTCGCAATAAGATCTTCGACCTTGTACTTAAGTGGTTCACCAAGTGGCACTTCGGCCACGTTGTCCCAACCTGCCTTGAGAGACATATCCTGGAAGGAACAAAATGATGAATCTGTTAATGAATGATCCCAAATAGAGCAATCAAATTAAAAGATATCGAGAACAGATAACTTCTTACCTGTCTTTCGATGATGTATTTAATTATCTTTGTGCCACCATCGTCTTGTGGCGCCTTCCATGCGACCACGCATGAAGTCTGGAAGACTTCAGACACTGTGACATCCTGGGGTGCGGTTGGCACACTCTGCATGGTGATGGTAACATCCTTAGAGTCCTCGCCCTGGGCGTTGGTAAGTTTGATCTGGTATCTGCCAGATCCTTCTCTAACTGGCTTCTTGAATTTGAAGAGAACCTTCTCCTGCTCAACCACAGCCTCGACTTCTTTCGCGGGCAACGCTTTTCCGTCTTTCCATAGCTTCGCTTCGATCGGTGTTTGGCGGGTGCCAGAAACTAGAAATGGACATCAATTTAATTTGATTCAGACTTTTTGAAGATCCTCAAATACATAGAAATCTAGATGGATATATTAAGGTAGACTATGAAGTAATTGCAGTAGCCTGGCAAAAGTATTTACCTTTATAAGGCACCTCGATGACGAACGGTTGTCCGGCTGGTCCGCTGAACTCATCCGGACACTCGATGGCGGGTTTGGACTCGCCCTTCTTGACGGTCAGCTTGCAAGAGGAACTGAGCTTGCCAGACTCACAAAGAATCTCGCCCTCATCCTCCATCTCCAGCTTGTTGAAGATCAGCTGGTGTTTACCACCACCCAAGTTCTTGACCTCAATTCTGCCAAAAACGAATTGTATGACTATTACGTGTAGTATTTTAGAGGACAATAGATGATGAACTGATGGTACATCATCTACAGAAACTGGCTGCATAATGCGGAAACAATGGGGAAAAAATTGGTAGCAAAACTTGAGAAATCTATAATATAATGGCAGCTATAACATTCTCACCTTTCATTAGGTACAATAGGTTGTCCATTGAAAGACCAAACTGCTTCCGCGGTCTGGTCTTGCAATTCCACTTCAAGAACAACTCTGTCCCTTTCAATTGCTTCTGTGTCCTTCAACTTCTTATTGAAGCGATTCGAGTCTGGAAGACAGAACATTATTTTCAATTTGGTAAAAATAAAATTCATATTCAACTACATTCTAGCCGAGGCGACTGCTGTCTGCAGTTACTATATTCGGTATGTATCTCAAATTCCAGTTTAGGTCTAGTAAGCTTAGACAATAGTTCATTATAAACAAGCCCATGATCAGTATATGACAAGATAATAATAAGTGTGTCGTTGCTGTATTAATTGGACGGAGTTTTGATTTATTACAATTGAAAGACTTATTCCTTTATTCTTTTGCAGGGTTCTACGAAAATAAACTCAAACAGTTAGCACTTACAATTGACAATCAATTCGCAGGTCGTCTCATCGGCGTTGCTGACACACTTGAAGTTGCCAGCGTCCGTGACCTTGGCATCCTTGATCACCACCTTGCGCTTGCGACCCTCTTTCACGATCGATATGCGCTTGTCTACCTTCAAGGGCTCGTTATTCTTGAACCTGAAGACGAGTTGCATTTTAGAAGCTGTATTTGTATAAATAATAACTATTATTATCTAAGTCTTTGTACAGTACAAATACTAAATAATATAAAGTATATTCCCAGTCTCAAAATTACATTGTAAGTACCCTAAGCTCAATTGAATGTTGTGTTCCCACTTTAAACCTTTATTTCTTTTCAACATTATAATATATGGGTTACATCCATACATTTAAGATCAAATATTTACCATTTAACGTCACCGCCGGCGTCATCAAGCTCACAAAGGAGCGTGATTGTGTCCTTCTCGATAGCTTGTTGTGACTTCAGCACCTTGGTAAACTTGTATGGGTACTCTACAAAAGACAAGTAAGCATATATATTATCTGTAACACTTCAATCAGTAGACTTTAGCACAGTTCAGGCAACCATTCTGGCAAATATGATTTATACACAAAAACCCCACTCACCAACAATCTTAACTTCAGTTTCAGTCTTGTCAGATTGTTTCTCAATCCTACAAATGAATTTGCCAGCGTCCTCCATCTTGGCACTCTTGATTACTAGTCTGCACGTGCCAGACAAGTCCTTAGAGATCTGGAAATCGTCGTTATCCTCGATCTTCTGTTCTCCCTTCCACCAGGAGACGATGGCGAGACTATTGGACACCACGCACTCGAGAACCACTTCATGTTTAGTATACCCACTGGTATTCTTCTTCAGTGGTTTGGTGAACGTGTAAGTAGGGTCCGGTTCGTCCACTTGCAGGAAAGCACTACAAGTAGTACCGCCAATTTCAATAGTAATTTTACCCGTATCTTCTACTTTAGGTGTCGCGATGATCAGTTTGTACGAGTCTCCTTCATTCGTCATCTTGTATTTAGATCCGGGGAATAGTTCCTACACGAAAAATGTTTAATCAGTTATGTTTGTTGTAATAAGTGTAATTGCAGTAGATATAGCAAGCAAACGTTATACTTACATCCTTACGGAAGAACCATTTCGGCTTGGAGTTCGGCTTAGTGAAGATGGCTTCGAAAGTCACCTTCTTATCTTTGCCTTCTTTCGCGAATTGATCAACGAGGGGCTTCAAGAATGAATCTTGTTTCTGAAAACAATATCCGTTGCGCATAAATATACCTGTCCCAGATTGACTTTGTCGAGTGCAGTAACAAAAAAGTGCTGTTCATACAAAAGCGTTGAGTGCTACCATCAACCTTCCGTTACTCTTCATCGTCGCCAACGTCACGCGAACAGTAAATCATGGTGCAAAAAATCAACGAAAACAATTGAACTCTACGTAACCGAGGCGTTAGGATCGTCAGCCATTTTCTCATCACCGTGACCCACACATTTTTAACTCCATGCTAACGTACAGAAATTGGAATTTCCATATTTTCTTTTTACAAATTGTGCAGGGTTGGGGCGTAATTTTAATAAACGCTTCAAAATATACATTTGGCTGTACAAAAATGATGAATTTAATTATATTACAGAATGTTCTGAATTCTATATTTAAAATGATTAAATAGTCAAACACGAGTAATTCATCATTTTTGAAGAATCCTGAAACATTAAAGATGACTGTGTATGGTATATTGAACCTGTGCGCTGTGCTGCTAAAAATATCGACGAAGGTGTGCACAGAAGAATTGCTTCAGAAGAGAATAGAAGTGTAGAGAGTACCAAAGATGTGCTGGACTGACTAGTCGGTGACCATGTTGCTGTCATTTGTATAATCCGATAAAATCATTGAAATAATCTTGCATCAAACTCGACCAATTATTTGCTAACAATACATAAGCTTGGTTTCATTAATTCTAAAATTGTCAAGTTAATTTCAAGTGTCTGTAAGTAGGCAGATGTTAATGCAAGACCTTTACAATTCTATCAGACGACAATACAACAAGTACCACGTGTAACACATTATTGTGCGACAAATAATTTGCATTTTGTGATATTACACTTCAAGATGCATTGTGTTTTATTGACGTTGCTGTCAAACCTCGTCTCTTTTGAACGAGTGTAGCACCGGCCAATCCGGGATCAGTTCAGCCAGTGACGGTCTTCTAATTTGGGATCTCTACAAAATATCCATTCACTCTTAGTGGATTCTTTTCAATATCAATACTTCGATACAAATCACGCATAAATACAAAGGGGTTCAGACTATTTAGCGGATCTATGACCATTTCAAAAATACATAAATGCAACACATGCCGATTACAATATTGTCATAAATATCAATTATTTTTGTAATCAACACGCTATGTAAATAAAAATTCCAACATCTGCGAAACAGTGGATGCATCAGCTGAAATTAATGAAGTAAATAATGAGGAATATAAATTATATTTTAATAAAAATGACGTGACAGAAGCTCTTCAATCCGACGTCAATTATAAACCTGCAATCTGACATAACGGACAACAATCCATATGTAACAATAGTCATCAAATTCATTCCACTTACATTCCCTGTAAATCATGTTCGAGTTATAGAAACATGAAGAGGTGATACAAAAACCCTTTTGTTAATTTAAAATTCATTTTAACGCAATACTTTATTTAAATCGCTATGAAATTAACGATTTCACACCATCCAACTTTCACAAGTTGTAATTTTCAAAACCATAAGTTATATCAATAAATTGAAATCGTCAATTTCAGAGGACAGATTTAGTTTAGTTATTTATCATTCATGTTTTAATCTCATTCATTATTTAGAAGATCATTTCCGCCCATGTCAAACTTCTTAATAAAATTTGATCAATTAACATCAACATTAGAGCATGAATTTCGCAAGTGTATAATAAGATGATTGTATTTTATAGTATTTCATAAACCTGTTGGCTCAGCATGACTACGCCGATATCCTTTAATCTCTTCCAAACTTGAGCATAGCGAGCAAGGGCTTTGCTTCTGTCTAACCTTTTGAACAAATGGCGTTAAAACTTTTGATATCAGTCATAGCTACGCAGTTTTGCTGAGCCCACTTTAATAGGTCCTTGGGTCCAGCATTTGTAATGGGCGCAAAATCACTTTAGTTTCATTTTTATCGTTCCTTTTTATCGAACCTTTTTTTTGACAGCCTCCATCAATTCGGGCCAATCAGGTATTATTTCAGGGAGAGACATTCGTCTCCTTATGTCATAGACACCCTAGAATTTAATAGTAATGTTATCAACAGCGCAGCGGATTTGACAAGAGACGGCGATGAGAAGCAATATTAATTGGAAGCGGGATGAACGTGATCGACAGTCACTGGTGAGTGTATTAGGTGCTTTATTTACGATTGCGATTTAAAAATTCCTTGCCTATAATATTAAGGGTGAAGGATACTAACATTGAAGAAGTAAAATAACTTGCTGAGGGTCATCCACCCAGCCATTATTTAAATCTTTCAATCCAACACCTTTTTTCTTCATACAAAATGATTATATCATTAGTTGACTGACACTGACACAAAAATGCATGTCTTCCCGATTTACTTTTAAATTTTAAAAATAGTTTTATAACACAAATAATTTTCATGCAGAGATTATTTAATTGTAACGGAAAATTTACTGATGCTTAGGTATTTTTTGTTAACTCCAGAAAAGGTATGAAATTAAATCTTAATTAAAAAGTAAAATTACAGTTCGTGGAAATGTAAGATGGAATGAACGATGATGCTATATTCTAAAATACTGATGACCTTGACCCACGACCAGTTTAAAGAGTGCCTTCTTCCGGCTGGACATCTACCCATCACGATACCCTCGGATACGACCACTAGGAAGCCGTCCTCCTCGAAATATCCAGTCTCTAATCCCTATGAACCAAATAGCATGCAGTGATAAAATTTAATTAGAACATGGCATTATATTTTTGCAAGATTGCTCAGTTGAATACTTACTCAAAGAGTAAAGATTGTAAGAAGCCTTTGCAGAACCTAAAGCACTTAGCAGTTAGCATGATCGAACTGATGATAATAATGTGAAGTGTTCATTTTTTTTAAAGACCTATCAGCTAGCATAAATAGATACGTCAAACAGAAAGTGTGCGTTAAATGTTTTGCCAAAATACCAAGAGTTACCGTGTTTTCTTGAAACGAGGACATTTAAAAAAAAACGAAGACGCGAGCGTGTTTCATGGTTCGCTAAGTTTTCTCCATAGGAATGCAATCTTTATATTATGTATATTTATTTGCGTCAAAGTAACTACATTTTTTTTAAGTTCACGGAATTTGCTCGCCCGTTTAAGTATGTTCTACAAACTTATCTTCTGAAAGGACTTAACAAAGATACAGTAGCTTGTACAGAGAGACTTATCAAACATTACTATCAGTTCAAACAATTCTGCATTAAGCCAGTCAAAAGCTTAGATTTATTGACAATTATAAAAAACCTACTTATGTTTCCATAAATTTGACATGCTTTCTAATCTTCAATAAGCTAAATTTTATAGCTCAATATCTATAAACTTTGTTTTTGACAAAATAATGAAACAAATCGTTTTGATGATTCCTTGAACTTCAACCTTGTCTGATTTAGCCCGACGGAGCTGTCTCTATATTTATAATGTATTTAAATAGATCGCAAGACAATGTAAAGATCATTGTGCAACTGTGTGAGTGACAAATTATCGATTCATCATCGAACAATGTATGAACTACTTCTGCCTACCCTTTGCGGGAATGCACATGTAAGATCTTTAGACAGTCTTGTGTAATTATTTTTATGTTCAGTTTATATTTTGTTAGTATTTATATCACCATCTTCACTGATAACTGCCAACGAGTCATATAAAAACATACCTTTTCCACTTTCTTAAGGGCTGGTAATGGCTTCTCAGTTTCCTTGAGGTCACCCCAGTCAGGATCCTCCTTCTTCTCGCCCCAATTCTTGTATTTCCTCTTCTTAAGCATGGCACGGAAGTCCATGCCACTGGAGTCTGAATGGAGGAAGCATTATGTTTAATGCGTTGAAAACTGTTTTAACATTTTTTTTGGAGAACTCTTTTGTTGCTGTGTGTAACCACATATTCTTAATTAAGTTTAGTTTATTAAACAACTAATTAAAACTCATTCAAGATAGGATTAACGTAACAAATAGGGAAGCTGTCATCATCCATAAGTCTAAAATGTGTGTAAGATTGTTACTAAACTCACCAGATACATATAACTGCATCTCAGCCGTATCTTCTCCATGGATGTTGCTAACCACGATCCTGTATTTGCCTTCATCGTTCGGCTTCACCTTCCTCATGCACAGGGTGATGAGACCAGTTCCACCGTCAGTGACGAACTTGAAACGACCACCCTCGATGATCTCACCAACACCCTTGTAGAATTTGAATGTGGGTGCCGGGTTACCCTCGACTTGAACGGTGATGTAGCCAGTTTGATCTAGGCAAGAAGAATTGGTAAACATTTTAAGCTGATCAAGACAGTATAGTTATTTCAGTGGATCGAGAAAGTATGCTTTGGTTTTAGGATTCCCACCAATTTGAAAGGCCATAGAACCTTGCAGTGGAGCTCGCATTCAATACATAATATGTCAAGGTTGTCTCTTTCTCTTCCATGAATTAGGAAAGCGAGAGCGCAAATTGACACGACATCATACGTCGCATATGTTTTATATTGGTGCGCGTGCTAACACTGACGGTGTTAGGAAATAACATCCTCATATACCCAATCTGACTCGTATTACTATTTTATTTATAGTACGTGTTAAAATCTTCCTTTATTATCAAAATTGTCTTCATTTCATGCTCATAATACAAAGAATTTGATATCATCTATCTAACCTTCAACAGCAGAGTAGCTCTCCTGCACGTCAACAATAGACGGTGGTCCACCACTTCCAATCGGTTTGAGAGGCACTGACGGTTTGTTGATAAGGTCCTCGAGATCCTGGATTGATGGCCTTCTGGCGTCACCCGATTTCCGTCTCTATATCATCATAATAATATTAGTGATATTCGTACTAACAAGTTTGAATTGGAAAGAGTTAATCACGAGAAAATCGACATTGAAGTTATCCAGCAAATTGATAAGTCTTATGTCTTTAAGCTTAAGATTGATTACACTATGTCTGAAACTGATCTATTTGCTGATACGACTAATTAATAAAACATTTAAGATTTTTAAAACACTGAATCAGAGTATAATAAATTCACAAATACGTCATAGGTCATTAAAACAATTAATAATATATGTCAGCGTTAATATACAAGAATATGATTTAGCTGTGAACATTAGATACATTTGTGTGTTATGACAGATGTGGTGCATTATGAACACTAGCCAAATGGTCTGACAGTGCACTAGGCTTCCCAATATATGTAGCGCAAGTGGTAACTAATGGATCGCGGGTTTCATTTAGAATAGGCAGGGTTGGTATCTTGGTAAATATCAATATTGAGATTATCTTAGTGCCTTTTATATGATCATTTTTAGACTTATACATTGTATATTGGTTCTTATGGGTACTATATACTGTTGTTTTTACTTCGGTGCAGCTTTTCAATGATAATAAAACTTAGCCAAAATATTCACTTATAATTATTATTTTAATTAACATAAATTTTTTTATTATGTTGATGATAGCGTGAAAAATAAACGTAACGTACTTTCAAAGTAATTCTTAGAACAACTTAAGGTGAAATGATAACAATATAAAGGTCTCGAAAGTTATGAATTTAACTAGAATTCGTACGCTACATAACATCTGTGTACAGAAATTAGCTCAAGTAGGCGTGAAATTGTGACAATAAGGGTATTTTAAATAAATTTACCCTTTGAAAAGTAATAAGTTTAATAGTAAATTTAAACAGGAGTGTCCCTGAATGGGTTGGGAATGAATACAATATTACATTTCTAATGTATAAACAAAGTATCTTGAGAAATATTTTAATGACCTGTGATCAGATTTGTGTGGCCTAATTTTGTGGGAGTTTTAGCATAATAAATAAATTACATACTTACAGTTTCGGGTTTAGGTTTAGGTAAGGAGGCAAGTGGTTTTTTAGCAACCGCCGCCATTGTTACAATTAATCACATATAGTCACTATGATGCCACAAAATAGACAAATTAGTAATAATTAAAATAAGTAATAATTTAAAAATAAAGTTTGTATAATTTCATTGCACTATATATCACAGTGTGCTCCGTTTACGCATTTCCATTCGCACATAAAACAATTTTCAATATTAAAACTATAAAAGGTTTCACGTATTCCATCATATCATCAGGGTCATCCATGTTTATGAATAAATATTTAGAATTAAATGCTTTAAAATTATTTTTATATTTAAATGATATATCTGTTTTTTTTTTGTTATTTATTGAAGCTTTTTTTTAGGGAGTCGTAAGTAAATTTTCGATTTGGGGCAGTTCGTTAGTCGTTCCATCTAAAAATGGGCGCGAATGTCAAAAGACTGAAGAAGGGGTCGGGTCGACATGGTCGGTGAGTCGGGGTGGTGGGGGGCGCTGGCGTCTATTTGTGCGCTGCACAAATCAGTAGACCGATACAATTAATTATCAGATTAAGGTGAGCCATCCGTGTAGCATGTTCTTGAAAGTCGTTACTAATATACGTTTAAAGTTGTCACCGGCAGTTATTCGCCGTGCACTCTTCGATGCTTTGGCTTTGAAGCTCCCAGTACACTTTGTTACATCAATCAGCTGCATTCTTTATATCGACACCTGTTAATGAGGTCAATGTGTATCCGTTTGGCCTATTCAATCGGTGCGAACTCTCGCCTTGATTACAATAGTATGTAGTCTTGTGACGTTGCAGTCATTAAAACGATTGATTCGGTGGCGCGGCCAAAAATGATATGTTTGAAGACAAAGTGCGTTTGTCAGAATTAATTTAGTGTTGTATTGAGAGGTTGCGTAAGATCGAAAGATTGATTGGCACCCTTGCTTTAATGCGGGAGATTCAGATAGCGGGAATAACTGGCATGTGCGTCCGCGCCGTGAATACCGGCATTGGTTACAAGCCGATAGATTTTGATCGTCGCCATTTGATTGTTCTGTTTCATCTAGTGCATACAAGTAAGATAATAATTCTTCATTTGTTTTTTTTTAACACTTTGTAGACTAGAGTCTTCAAGTCCTACCTAAACAGTCTTTACATAGAAGGACCTCAGTTGAACTACCTATTCACTTTCAGCAAAAGATAGACAAGACTCTAGTTGATCAGTTTCGATAAAAGTCAAACTTTGTCTTATAGTAATAACTATTTATCTGGGGCTCAACATTATTCTGTATAGAACGTTTTGGTTCAATAATTGTATGTCTTACTTGTTACATAAAAGTTTTCATTCCTTTTATTTATTGGGAACCTTGTTCGTTGCTTTTTAACTTGATTAATTATTTGTTTACTGTCAATTAGCCAATTTGGTTATGCCAAATTAGCAGTCTACATCAATATAAATATTGGGAAATTACTATCTGATCAGTGGTTCTTGCCAATTGTTATCTCTGTCGGCTCGGCGCCGCCCACCGACCGCGTGTCTGCCCACGCGCACCTGCGGTATTCCCACCTTCTTAGCCATTGTGTCAATCAATGGTCCCTTCTATTTATATTTCCGTTTCGTCCTTGTCTATATTAATAACGTTCCTATTTTGATTGCTATCATTGTTGTCAATAACAAATTGAATTTTAAATGTAATAATATTTAGTCATTTGGGACCATACGCCAACTTTATCTCGTCCATCACCTATCTTAGGTTATAATGTGTATAAATTGAATTTGCTCTTGCTTTTAATTACTCGACACTGGCTGGAATATCCGCTAATCGCAGGTGGAGGCATTATTTATCTTATTCCATTAAATTACATGATTTCATTCATTTCGTAAAAAGAGATGATGAAGAAGTAATATTTTATAGACTGCATAAGTGCATTGTTTATTACAATTGTGTCATCGAAGTCTGTTGTGACAACGAGGGCATTAAGTTTTTTTTATTACTATGTTTTTTTTTTGTCAGCCTGTATCGTCCCACTGCTGGGCAAAGACCTCCCTTTCCTTCATAAATAAATATTGCCAGACAACACATACCCACTCATCGTATGGTCCCAAACGAGGCAAAGCTTGGGTACCATAAAATGGACTGGGATCCAAGATGCCAGACCAGGGCAAATTTCGAAAAGGTCCTTTCCGAAAAGGTCCTCTCCGAAATTGGCTGGTGGAAATCGAACCCGCAACTACGGTCAGATCACTGGACAAAGCCGTGGTCTATATTGATAGAAGCGCACTCATGTATGTGTGCGCTTGAGTTGATAATTTGATGGTCAGTTTGGGGCAATCACTAAAGCTTTTTAATTCTTGTCAGGTTCATTTATATCTTTTTAAAACATACGGTGGATGTTAGAATGAAACTCTAAGGGTTGTAAACGTTTCTAGAGCAATGTTTCGATCTTGGCCCAATTGCTGCAGTCATATCTATACGAGCAGTCATCAGTCATAGGGCGTGTAGTGTGTTGCTGGCTTGGCTCATTGTGTACGCTTCATTGAACTCATTCGCGTCATACGTTTCCATATTACAGCTAACAGGTGTATTTTTTTAACTGATTTCATCTTGTGATTTATAGTTTCGATGTCATTGAGATACCTTAATGGGACTTTATAATTTATTACTTGTTTATTTTGAACGTTGAATTTATCATCATTTACGCGTACAATACTTTATACAAGTATTTTTCGGTCATAACTTAGAATTTTCTTGCTATTACAAATAGAAATAATATGAATATAATACTGCTATATAGGATGTAGGGAGACAGCTGTATGCAGATTTTAAATTATAAGAAAATGTCTCATAATTATTTATATTTTGACTGTTTTAATTGTTGCTATGGCAGTAATTATAATTACATTAATTTGTCTCTAATTGTAACTCACGGTGATTTTATAATACTTTTATTTGCAACATAGTAGGTACTACTAAAAGCAGTGGTAGCCGAGTGGTCGAACGCACGCCTTGCAAATCAAAGTGTGCAGGTTCAAACCCTGGCTCGCACCTCTGAGATTTATGTGCGAATCTCATTTTCATCCGAGATTATCACTTGCTATGAAACGGTGAAGGAAAACATCGTGAGGAAACCCGCACGTCTGAGGGAACTTGCCTAGTTCTCGATAGATGTGTGAAGTCTGCCAACCCGCACTGGGCCAGCGTGGTGGACTATGGCCTGAATCCCCCTCGCATTGAGGGGAGGCCCGTGCCCAGCAGTGGGACGTTAAAAAAGGGCTGTAGTTAGTTTAGTTAGGTACTACTATATTGGCTCCAACTTAAAATTGTTTGTAATTATATAAACTTTATGACCCATTCATTGCTATATGATATTTCTAATGATTTGTCTCATTTACAAGAAATGTATTTTGTGGCATCTTAATACGAAATGGTAATGTCTATGACTTTGTTGAATTTTGAAATATAATTAATTACACAATTAAATTTGAAAGAATAGATACTTAAATGTGGCACGACGACGTCCAAAGAATGAACCGAAATTGGTCTCATTCATTCCACGGCCGTCTAGTCACGTCTCGACATAATCAATCTGATGTACACAGATGTCAAAGTCAGACATTTAAAACGGTCAAATGTTTGGTAAAGCTCGATTCATCCGCCATCTTTATCACTGTCATCATTCATTTTTATTTATTATGTGTATTTATTGAATTTGTCCTTGCTATTAATTACTTGACATTGGCGAAATACCCGCGCTAGTCGCAGGTGAAGCCATTCCTCATCTTATTCCATTAAATATCATCATTTCGCTCATTTCGTAAAAAATATTAATTATTATTATTAATTAATTGGTAAAGCTCCCCCTTTGACATAATAACTCTTTGAAAGTATCTATTATGATTATATTTTATCGCCATTGACATTACCTTGTGTAAATAGGATTTAATTATTCGGTGCTAAAGCTGTAAGCTCGTTGTTTCGAACAATAACAATATCAGTACCAACGCAATAAACTCTTTGTTTCAAATATTGTGGTGCTTATTGCATTGACTTATGATACAATTTATGTTTCATGCGTTATCTTGCGTGCTGTGTGCATAGTCGTTGAGTTAACATTAGGAAGTCCGCAGGCCAATAAATAAAAAGGCATCATCCTAATAAATTTATCAGCCTTTTTATTTATTCGCTCGATAATTATTTTTATCGATGTAGTTTTAAAGTTTGTATTTCAATAGGATACATGCAGAATATTTTATTGTATTTTTTAATTGGTTTCTTTTACTCTGGTTAATGACATGTTAGAATGACAAGATGTTAGTGGCACTAGTACTTGAGAAAGATACAAGAATCTGTAATATTTGGTCGCCGAAATTTAATAAAAAAATAACATATTCGTTCTTCTCTATGCCCATAATCTTATCCTCGCATAGATTTATGTTTATCGTAATAAAATAGGGGAACACTGAAATTAATCACTTTCATAATTAATCACTGAAAAAAATCTATGTTAGCCACGATATCTAATATATTTTCCTCTATGACATATATATAAAAACTAAACATAGAGTTTTCCACACATTGTATACCTCGTCGGAGATTTCACCCGGCCTGGCGCCGCGTTTCTTTTTTGGAAAAAAAGTATAAGTTTTAGTATAACATTCTCTGTTAAAATTGTGCATAATAAAATATATAAAATTCTGTACATCATAAATATTTTGTGCAATCCAATTAAAGTTATGTTTCGTGTGAGTGTGAGTGTGTGATAGTTGTGTTGCATGTGAGTGTATGTGCGTGAGTAAATAAATTATCACTTATCACTAAAGCTTATACATTATTCGTCTCATGTCACTGAAATAAATAATCTTAAGCCGTTACTATAATGTACAATATTACTATATTATAATAATTGTGTAGAAATATGTAAAACTTGAAGTGTGCATTATAAAATATAAGATGTTAATGGAAGATAAAATAAAATAAATGTTAAAATCGGAAACGGAATCAAGCCATTCTAAAAGTAAAACTAAAAAGCTATGGCCTATAAGGGAACTAATATTCGAAGTATAAAAAAGGGATAGTAATTAAGTAAGTTTAAAAATATATTGACAGTAATATATACCAGCTTGAACTTGGCTTGACACGCTACCGCGGGTCTAGATTCGTAAGTATAGAGTATTTATGGCATAAATATATTAGTGATATAATTATAAAAATATAAAGTTCCCTTATGAGCCAAAGATAAAAGCCAGCGATGCTCAGTCAATAAACCCGCTGGTCGGCAAAGCGGTGACTAAATCTAATTCAAAAGTACATCTAATAGAAAAAGGAATGTGGATAGTAGCTAGACTTGTACAGTTTGCGCTAAAGAGGAAACTAATTGCTTAGCTTATTTGGAAGCTGTTCAACGGGATCACTATGAGAAATGGGCCAATTTAATCTGTCATAGAGATTTTTTTTTTTTTAATTTTGTGTGATTTCCAAAAAACACCTTGTATTCTTTGAAAATGATACTATAGTCTATGAAGGATAGGGGCATGTAATAAAGGACTTTGTTTAAAGTGTGTTTGTGACATACAATTATAGCCTTAAATACAAATAAAATAAATATTGAAAAGTAATCATTGGCCGGTGTAATCAAGTGTACAAATAAAAGAAAATAAAAATAATATTAAAGTAAAAAAAATGCTTTGCAAAAGCGAGCAGCGTCCACCTAAAACTGACCAGATCCAATCGGTCTCACCTTTTTCTCGTCTAAAACTTCTCCAGGACGTAATTTGGTGACCTGTGTTGTTAAAAAATATTGATAATCCTATATTGAACATCGAACCCTACCTAAATCTCCGCTGCCGAACCTGGGTGCCCTACCGAGCCTATCTTTAGTTCATTATTTGGTGCAATGTCGCGAGCGAGTGCAGGAGTTATTACGTTACTGTTCGCATCATCGTCTTGTTAATTATAATTGTTAGTGTCCGTCTCACCGCCGTGATGTGTAAGAAAAGCTTCCTTAGACACACCATTCCTGTGTATTTTTCGGTATCGACACGACCAATCACCGTGACCGTTATTTGGTGTGCGTTACGTGCTTACAAGCTGTGCAGTTTATCTGTGTGCGCGTACTTCACAAATTTGTGCAATATAGCCTTGTGCTGTCGACGACAAAACGTTTCTTAGATTGAAAATGTCTGGATAATTACATTCACCAGATACATCGAAGATTGATAAGATATTGGACCAAGGTATATGTGATTATCCAGTGGCGCGTGTAAATTGTTTACAACCGCGTCGGATGCAAATGCATTAATATAATTTCGTATACAGACACAGTTAAGAATTTATCACGGCAATAATAACATTCATTTAGATTTTTTAGTTTTTATCTTTTACCTTCTTCTCTTCGATCACCTCACCGGGTCTTAGTTTTCTATTCTCCTGTGGATTACGTTTTGCACGGTCTTAATATCTCTACATACACGTCTCAGTACAATCCTTTCAATGGTATCTGCGGTGTGGGTGCTAAATTTTATTCGGTCTACAAGCGGGGAACCAAGGGGTCTAAGATCAACTCCATCGTAAACCAACTAACTCCTTTACTAAGCGATCGTAGGAGGTTGAATGTAAGCATCACCTTTCTATAGATGATTATAACATGTCCTTTTATGGGGTTTATGCATTCTAGTGTTATGGGTTCGGCTTGAGAGAATAGGGTCTATGCTACTTAGGGGCTAAAATTATTTGTGATAAGACGCCAACATCCGTGTATCACTCGTTGAGATTCACCAGCATCACGCGATTAGTTCCAAGAAAACTGCCATGCTTCATATCGCAAGTGTGGATAATATACATTAAAAAATGTGATATTTTTTTGTACACAAGTCCTTTGCAATACTGGTATTCTGGTCTTTGGTTCTCTTAAAGAAAATCTATTGAGAATCTTTAAATAACCATAAAGAATTAGTTTATTCCAAAATTAACCATACGAGAATACCATTTCATTCAAATGCAATTACTACCGAGTGCCGAGTAGTCTAGCATAAAAGCTTGCATTTCAAAGAGTGATTCTGATGCTAGCGCTTACCATACATTGTAACGTGTTTCTAAAATGCCACGATTATACAATAAATCTACAAAAATGTTCATACCTTTAGTGTAATCGAAGACTTCAAACAAATTGAGAATCAAAAGGAAATCATTAAAAAATAAATGGTGATTCGTAAAATCGTTAAGGATGTAACGTACCTCATCGCTGATGATGAGGGAAGGACGTCTTCCCATTTCCTCCGGGGGAGGAATGAGGGAGCCCCGACGACCAACGGGTGCACCCGGCACAAGGGAGGGCTTCCTTGGCATTTCCGGTTTAGGAGACTTCTCGCGAATGACCTCGATCTTGGGCGCGGCAGGTTGTTCTTCAGGCGCATTGATTTCTGGCACCTTTGGTACCGGCTAGTCGCCAAACAGAAATATGTCATTAGCACTTTATTTTATTATTTTTATAGATTTAATTATTCGATTATGCTTTACGTTATTGTCTGTACTGTTATTACCTTGTCAGGCTTGTCCCTAGTAGTCGGCGTAGGCGATATCTTTTCGTACTGTTCAAGATCAGGTCTGTCGTAATCAGCGATCTCTGGCAGATCCTCAGCCTTCTTCTTGACTGAGCTGACCTTTGCTTTCTTCGCTTCTTCTTCAATTTTCTCTTCCTTGACTGCCACTTTCTGCAATTAAGTAGATAGTTTAATATTTGCCTTGAAATCCGTTTTACCTGTAAAAGTTTAGGTAAAGGTACATGACTGTAATTTAACGAAATCCATTCACTAATTCTTGTATAGTTTTTGCATACGTTCATTTCTTCATAAATCTTCATTCTCACAATTACATAAATAGGGATACAAAAGTACAATACTTTTTAGCAGACTTGATAGTCTTGAATAATTAATATTATCATGTTTATACTTACTGTTGGCAACATCGCCACCAATAGTACTTTAAATTTAATGTTACAACACTTGTAATAGGCTATCTCTCTCTCTCTCACCACGCTCACCGATAGATGGTCGTGCAATTGATGTACTGTGCTATTTTAATATAAAATATAAGTGAAGTGATTAAAGGCTGTTTAATTTGCACCCGAGAGCAACTACTGTGTCCCACAAACTATAGGGGCGCACACTTACCATGTTTCTGTAAAGAAATCTTTACAATTTTTTACACGTACAAAAATACATTCAATTCGTAATAAGTGAACTGTGGTTAACAAGCATAAGCCGAAGCGGGAATGTGAGAAATAACACAAAACAGTGAACAGAGCAACGTTATAGAATAAGTATTTGCAAACATTGCCTTAAAAATAGATAAACTACGAGACATATTTACATATATATACACACAGGAATATTCGTATAAAGAAAAGGAGATACCGCTACTTGTGATCTACATAAGACAGTGCATCTGATACTAATAGGTACTACAAGGAACAGGAATGCTATTCTAGCAAACATTCCAACCATCAACGTTGCTACAACGTGAGAATAAAAATTACGACGACATACGTAATATATCGTCGTTGCGGCAACGATGACAGCAAGCCTGTTTGCTGTGAGAATAGCAGTGCCGTAACTGGAAAACGTGGTTTAGACGAAGTTATTTCCTCCACACATTTATTATAAAACGATACGCTCATAATGTATGGAAATGTATTCGATCATTCACATACATTTTGAATGAATCCCAAATGTATGAATACAATAACCTTATCTAGACTTAAGAAAATACTGTGCAAAATCGATAAGTGAAAAAGTGCTGGTGCATCAAAACATAATGTGACCAATATCTATGTGCATAGTGCTCAATATCTTGTTACCACTCCGGGTGCGTATACCTCTTCAGGTGATAAGCTGCTGCTATAAGCGGGCTGTGGAATCCCTAATGTGGCTGGCTTACGATCATCATTGCCTTCAGTGTCAGCCTATAGAGTAAAATTCTTTATTGGCGACCGTACGAGTGTATTTACATAAATTTTGGTATCAAATCATAGAACATGATGACGCATTTCACAATTTTAAGGCGTTTAACAAGTGGCTTAAGTACAATTTTTGTGAAATCCGTCATCATTGAAAGTTTTTGCGTGACCAATTCAGAGTGTGCAATTATGTGTGTGCATTTATGGTTGCGTGTGTGTATTTAAGCTATCGATGTATGGCTGGTGATGATAAGGTTGTGTGTACCTGAGGGGATTTACCCCTTCTCCATGGAACTGTTGATTCTGGTGTGTCTAGTAGTGTAGGTTTGAATTTGTCTTCTAGCTCTGGTGTTTGTTCGGCCTGAGTATTAACATTTTTGTATTATGCATTTTAAAAAGTGCAATTTTTTGGTTTTAAATTTCAATGAACGTTTTTCGTACCTGAGGTATTTCAGGAATGACTTGCCAAGAGAAGGGAACCACCGGTGGTTCAGATATCGTTTCCGGTTCCGGTGTCGCGATAGTTGGCACCTGATAATATTTTTTAACTTTATTGTAAAAATGTGTTTGTATTGTTGTATAATTGTGAATAGTTTTAGTGTTTGTGCAGTTTGGGTACAGTGTGTGTGAGTTTGTGTCAGTGTGTGCATATCTATGTATACCTCAATGTGTTGTTTTCTCCATGGGTATGGTGTTTGTTTTTGTGTAGGTTGGTTAAGTTGTGTGTCTGTTTTAGGTTCCTCTTGTGGTTCCTAGCAAATAAGAATATGTTATGTAGTTTTCATAATTTAATATTAAAGTCATTAAATATATTTTCAATTTTTAAGTACCCCAGATTCTTGGACAACCTCTTTTGTGGGTTCCCCTGAATCTTTTTTAAGTATTTCCGGTTCCTACGAATTTTAAATCATTAGATGTAGTAACGTTTTACAAAAAAAAAATATAATATATTGTTGTTTTATTAATATTTTTGAAAAGAGATATCAAATACCTCTTGTTTCTGAGTGGCCTTTTCTTTTCGTTCTAACTCAGGTTCAGAAGTTTTTCTTTTTGATTCTTTTGGATCCTAAATCATTACAGCAATTTTTATAAAAAAAAATATATTTTCTTACAAAATTATAGCAAAATACCAACCTTTATTATATCTTTAACAAGTTCAGGAGTGGGTTCTGAAGATTTACTCTTATGAACTTCCAGTTCCTAAAATTTAATTTTATTCAAGTATAATGATTTATGAGAGTTTGAATCAATACTTCATAAACAACTAAAACATTCTAAATACCTTAGTTTCAGTTTCGACTTCATTATTTGGTACCTTGCTAGGTTCAGGCGTTTTCTTTAAGAATATATTGGTTTCCTAGGAATTAGAGAAATGCTTTATTTTCCAGTAAGTGTATGCTTAGTGTGTGTAGTGTTTGTATTCTGTGTTGTACATTGTTTACCTACCTCTGTGTTAGATTTTCTCCTCATGTAAAATGGTGCTTGTGAAGGTTTCAATTGTTTATCTTTGTTTTGTGTTTTCTCTGTTTTCTGTGTATTATCGGGTTCCTAGTAAAGGTATTTTAAAATTAGAATAGAGGTAGGTATAAAATTATGAATATAGTGAAAAATTATGCATGTCCTATTTGCATGGGCTAGTTGAAGTGATTAAGGTACAGTTTCGACTTTTGAATTCATTGGTAACTTGTTCTAATTGCAACTCACCTCTGTAGGAACGTTTTTGGAATCTTTGCCATTGACTTGTACTGGCTTATCAGTAGGCTGATCCAGTTTGGGTGCATCCGGCGTTTCCTAATAACATTTGTGTATTAAATCAATAAAGTCCATCTTTTTAACTACAATATAACCTATCGTAATGTAACGAATAGTAACATAAACTACCTCCGTTTTACTCGGTCGGCGCCAAGGATGCTCAGAATCTTTAGATTCCAACAATTTGTCTTTTGGTTTCTCTGGTTCAACTGTATCTGTTTTATCCTGTTTTGAATTTAAACTATTTAGTAATTGATGTTAAAAAATGGCTACTAATTATTATTTATTTTTAAAAAGTTTAACTATCTACCTCATCTACCTTGCTCGGTCTACGCCACGGCTGAGACTCTTTTGGTTGATCAAGAGATTGCTTTCGCTTATCGTCTGGTTTCTCTACACCTTTAGTATCCTGTTCAAAAATATTTTTTCATATAAATACCTACTTTTTCCAATAAATATTGTTTTTTAATAGCGTTTATAACTATCTACCTCATCAGTAGCACTAGGTTTACGCCAAGGGAACTTGGACTCCGCAGGTTTATCAACTGAAACCTTTCTCTTAGGAGATCCCGGTTCCGAAATATCAACATCCATTTGTTCCTCCTGTTTCAAATAAAGCATATTGAACTATTTGTTTGTTTCAGTGGCTACACGCTCACAGTACAAAACCGGCCTAAAAATAACTTAGTAACTTCAAGACTATCTACTTAAATTGAAGTATTGTCTACCTCATCAGCTATACTAGGACGACGCCATGGGTAAGTAGATTTAGTTGGTTCATTCAAAGAATCTTTCCTCTTCACTTCAACCTTTTGAACGTGAACTTCATCCTATTCAAAACATTAATTTTAAGATAACTAACATTAATTAATGAACTAACAGTAGATTTTAAAATATTGATTTAGTACATACTTCATCAGCTTTGCTAGGTCGTCGCCGAGGTTGAGTAGGTTCAGTAGGTTTATCAATAGATTCCTTTCTTTTAATTTTATTTTCCGTGACTTTAGTTTCTTCTATCGTATCCTTATCCTGTTATAATTATATGACATTATTATCTGCATTGTCTATGTAACTTACATTCAAGTGAGATAGGTACTTCGTTTTCTAAATCCTACATTGCTATTAAAATATTAGAACTACATTTATTAGTTTAAATATACCTCAACTGTCTTGCTAGGACGACGTTTAGCTTCTGGTTCTTTAGACTTATCAATAGAAACTTTACGTTTTATTTTAGTTTCTTCTTCTTCAATTATTTCTGTATCCTGTCATAAATATTTTTGATTTTAAATGTACCATTAAATAATAATTAAACCTACATTAATTAACGACTATGATAATAAATAGCTTTAACTACCTCATTAGTTTTGCTTGGACGACGTTTTGCTAGCGGTTCCTTGGGTTTACCTGAAGTAACTTTCTTTTTAATGTCCGTTTTGTCGGTTTCACCAACCTCATTCTCTTTTTCCTGTTTGAAATATTTGATCATATTTTAAAACTAAAAGTCTACTACTCAGTATCATATTTTGCCAAAGTCACTAAATAAATATTGTCTACCTCATCAGCTTTGCTCGGGCGACGCCTAGTTGGTTGTTCTTTTGGTTTCTCAAGAGACACCTTTCGTTTAATTTTAGTTGTATCTATGATTTCCTCAATTTCCTCCGTATCCTGTATAATAATCTCGATTATATAACTCATAATATTTCAAAATAGATAGCTACTAATTTAAATCTATCAGGAACTACTAATATACCTCAGTTTTGCTTTCACGACGCCTCGGAGTAGACTCGGGTCGATCTAAGCTCTCCTTGCGTTTTGGTTCCACGGTTTGCGTTGGTTCCTAACACATGCATAATTTAACATATCGAATAACTATACCGGTGAATAAATAAACTATATCTCGAATGACAAATGAGAGTGTGTATGATTGTGTATGTGTGTATATACCTGAGTGTCTGTTTTCGTAGGTCGCCATGGTAATGTTTTATCTGAAGGCTTATCTGTTGTTACTTCTTCTACCTGCTCTTTCATATCCTATTTACAAAAACAAAATGTTCAATCTTGCGAATTTGCTGCTATATCCTCTTCCTCCATTGTAAGTCACAACATTAATGTTTACACATGTTATGTACCATATATAGTTATTTACTAAGCACACAGTTCTCAAACATACGTCCATGTACTGTTTGATGTATTTTTAAATAGATTGGTATATACAGAAAAGACAATAACATTTATAAAATAATTTTCTTTAGATTAAAATTTTTATTTGTTTATGACATGCATGCAGTGAGACATGGAACTTACTTTGAGTTTAACTTGATTCATTTCGCTAGATTGTGCCTCCTTTATTGATGTCTAAAATAATAAGTTAAATGGGGATATGAGTAAGCTTAATAGGGGATGCTACTACTGTTTCATACGATTAAGTTATATTACTGACTTGAAGGCAATCCCTGCTGTTATCAAATTCAACAAGTCCTATAATTGAATTTGCTTAATTTTTTGTATTATTGTAACTACACCTTCAGCAAGATTTTAAAATCCCACTTAAGAAGGTTTTAAGCTTTGGGTATATGTCAAAATGTATCTACTTAAAGCTTGGATATTTCAGCATCTAAGACACTATAGTCAGCTGGTGTCTAGTCTACTTCAAAATTGGGATCGGCTTTTATTGCAAGGGGCCAGTCTTCAATCATAGACAGTGAATCTACAGTATCTGTCATAATCTTAACCGTACCTATCTTTAAGTTTGATTCGTTTGTGTTTGAAAATTGACGTCTCACGTAGAGATAGGTATAATTGAGGATCATCCTAGGTAATTAAATATTGCTTCCTATGACAGTAAAAAATAACAGATATTGCAGTGACTACTGTCTCAAACTGTTTGAAGGAAAATAGTACTTACTTTTTGAGCAGTCTTCTTCAGTGCTGTAACTTCCTGTTGTTCAGCCACTGAGGCTATTGAAGACTTTCTGCTTTCAGAAGTTTCTTTTGTGAACTAAGAGGAAACAAAATACTTTGTAAACTATGAACTTGATCGAGATTCTGTTATGAGGTTATTTTATAGTCTTTACTCATTATATCCAAATTATCTGATCAGAAGTTCTATTAAGAAAATAGTGTTTGTGTCTTTTAATTGACCTCCATATTTATAAAAAAAAACCATACAATATATATTTAAAGGATATTACAACAACGTACTTTTATATTAAATAGGTAAAGTTCAAATTTGTACAAAAAGTTAAAGGTCACGAAGGATTTGAAACGTGTGATTGTTTGAAGTACATATCTTCATTGAAGTTAGTGTTTATGTCTATGATTTCCTTGTTGTTTACCTTAACTGCCTTGTTTTCAATAATTGAGCTCCTGCGGCTCTCTGTTTTAACCTCCTATAAACGGAAGAAATTATTATTAAAATTGATTGACAACATAATGTAATGCCGTACCACCAACCCAAGTATTATTGTTTTAATATTTACTGTCAATTATTGATAGATTTTGTAATGTTTAGACTTTCAGAAACTCAAAGTAATAGTAAAATCATAACTGCTATCTCTAGTGGTGCGGCAAGGGGGCTGAATTTCGGAAACTTGTATCTCAAATGTTATAGCAATTTTAATTTTTCAACAAACTATCGCGAATTGTACATCTTAATTACAAAAAGGTTCAATAGTGCTGCTGGTAATAGTTCATTACTGAATAATTTACAGGAAGAAAAAACACATAATAAAGGGTAAAAGAATACTCACCTCACTTTGGAAAGATGTCCTTCGGCTTTCAGTCTATAGGGAGACAAAAATGCATTTCATATTAGCACAAACACAGTTTTTGTGTCTATTGACAAATTGTGAAAATATACAGATGGTTCAAAATTGTATTAAAAGGTACACAAGGATACATTTTGGACATTTACAACAGAGGAGATAAAAAACAGAGTATGGATTCAACAGGACCAACACAATTTGTTTTATAAAATTTGTTGCCATTGGTACTTTATGGTACTATAAAGATTGTATACCAACAAATATCAATTCTGAGATTCAAAAGCCTATCAATTATCTACTTAAATTTTGTATGCAACACAAATTCATTAAAAAAAAACATACGGGTCGAATTGAGAACCTCCTCCTTTTTGAAGTCGGTAAATAAAAAGTAGTAAACAGAAGTAAACATGTTGCAATCAGTAAGTATAAATGCTCATTTGGTGGTACAATATCTTTATGCAACGTAATACCATGGTCATGCTCTTTAGGTGCCTTCGATACCTTAACTTCACGATGTTGGGCTTCTCGGGCTACCATCAATGTCACCTGTTTCATTGAAATATACCTCTTTACTTTTTACTTCAGTAAATACTGTTTAGTGTACCCTTACCTACACTTTTATCTTCACGATCTTTTATACTACCTACAGTCGTCGGGATATAAGAAGCCCCTTTAGAACAATTAGTTATGGCAATGGAATGTAATGTAATATAAGATCAAGAAAAAAAGATTGAACTGTTAGGTTTCAAAAACACATATTTTTTGTGTCTTCAATAATATATAAAAATTAGTATTTTAATATTCAAGAAATATTCCAAAGTTAAATTTTTTAAAACGACAGAGATCAAAAAGGACATCTTAGATCTCTATTCATCGCTATAATAAGTTCTAGATTTGTTTATTTGAGTGTTTTGTAGATTTATATTTAATTGATCGACGTCTTACCTTAGCTTGTTCCTTCTCCTTCTTCTCCCGTACAGTGGGAGTAGGTGTGATCTTTTCGTATTTCTCAAGCACTGGCCTTTCGTAATCATCGACAAAGTCGAGTTCCATCTGTAATTTTTTAAACGACACATTAGATTCACGCATTGATTTAACTTATTGGATAATGGTCTTTATTAAACGAACTGTTTTCGTTAGCAAATTTAATAAGTTCCTTATTAACAGTTGAAATAATTAAAACATAATAATTAATATAAATCTTTAAATTCGATAACTAGAAAATCTAATTCATGTTGACAAGCAAGATAATCTCTGGCGAATAATTACTTAACCTGTGGAAACACATAATTGGAAAACTGAATAAGAAAAACATGTAAAGCATATAACAAGCAGCATGCGACTTTCAACCCAACACTATAACGACGTAGGAACGACAATACACCAGGGTGTAGTAAGGTTTGTGCCTTAAACATTGTGGAGCTGTGATTAGTACCTTAATATATCAAGTATTGTGCTTTGAAACTGTACATAAGAAGTGACAACATAGATATAGAGTAACAGATATAAATAGATAGACAGTGGACGTCACGAAGTGTAATGCTTGAAACAGTTTTTACCCCGTAGTCATTCTCGTGGTCATCAACTTTAGCTTTTTTAGGCTGTTCTATTGTCTTCTTAACAGTTTTCTTGAGCTGGGGCTTTTCGAATCTACCACCTTTTACTACGATTGGGTCCTAGGGAATCAACGAAAGCTTTAATGGTTGTTTAACATTAGCGGTGTTCGGTGCGGGTGGGTCTACTGCTGCATTAGTCTGTGCTCTTTTTCGTAAAAAAGTGTGTAATTATTGCCATGCTACAGTGGACTTTCTTTTAGTAAACTTAAAGATCAAGTTTGTATAATTTATCATTCAACTTCAAGTTTTCGATTAAAAGAATGTCCATTGTATTAGATCTAACTACAAACACATTAGTTCAACTTTTTAAAACTATCTCAGTGTATATTTTGAGTAGTTTCTACAAAATACAGTTCCAGTGGTCTAACTACGTGTCAGGGTGTAAGCGTGTGTTTGTATTCTACCTTATCATCTCCGTTTTTAACAACAGCAGGCTTTTTGACCTTCAGTTGTGCTGCCTCAGAACCCTCCTATAATATTATTTTATAAAATTTAAATTTTAATATGCCAATTAACACTATAATCGAGGTTATATCAGTTTTAACGAAATTGTTCGTTTTAAATACAGTCAATCGATTATTAGGAAGGCCTCAAGACTTCCTATCTCGAGTTTTCTCTAAATAATACAGATAAGTAAGTATCTTCTAAATCTAGTCAAGATAATGTATCTAATAACGACAGTACCGTGAGTTTTTTCTTAGCTGGTGTCTTTTGTGTGAGTGCTGCCTCTTCAGGGGCAGTTGTGCTTGTCTTAGTGCGAGGCTTGGTGAGACTGACAGACTCCTCTGTGTCCTCTCCCTAATACCCAAACATACACAACATTCATAAGAAAGATAGAGAATTGTTGAGTGTGAGATGGGTTTGCTACGCCAGCTCTTTAACCATCGACTTTTTGCCTGTTTCTTTAATATAATGATTCCGATTTTAATATGCATCTGGGTATATAGCAAATCCAGCTCAGAAAATATCCACTAAATTGAGAGTCATACATTTTCATAATGCATTTCTTTCATTAATACAAACTTGTTTTTGTGTAATTGTGTCGTGTGCTATCTAATTTTCAACATTCGTGGCTTGCTATCAAAAGTGCATCCGGTTGATATCTAAGTGAGTCGATACCTTCATAATTACTAATATTTTCTTTAAAATTGTCTGCACTGATACTTGTGGAATGTAAGTATAGGTTGGCTTCAAATCTGTCTATGAATTAAAATTATTTATTTTGTACATCTAGTTCGCGATTTAATGCTATACTTAAGGTTTTTTATGATTAAATTTGATCATACCTTCTTGTCCTGATCTTTAGGTGAAGGCCTCTTAAGAGTTTTCTCTTCGACGATTTCAGGTTTTTTAATTTTCAGTTTTGCCTCAGCTTCATCCTCCTGAATAGTTTTTGTTATAATTATTATAAATATAAACGCGGGTAAATTAAGTAAATCTTACAAACTGAAAATGTACTTTAATATTACGAACCGTTGGATGAATTTCAGCGGGTGTTTTGTGTGTAAGAGAAACGTCTTCTGGTTCCTTGCCTGGTGTTTTTGGTTTGGATAAGCTGACGCTTTCGTCAACGTCCATTGGCTAAAGAAACATTTTTGATTTAGTCTCGGTATTTATGATATAATATTAAAATATTATTATGTTATTTGTAATGAAACCCCTACCTCTGGTTTATCTTTGTCTTTGACTGAACGTCTTCTACCAGTTGCTGTAGCTGAGGATACGTCTTCCTCGAGTTCAGGCTTTTTGTCGTCCTAAACATTTTTAATTTTAATTTAGTTTAAAAGGTCTATTTACTAAGTTATTGTGTGAAACTTGCAGTAAAAGGGATATAAGTGTACCTTTTTCTTTTTCTCGATAGGTGTTGGTGTGATTTTCTCATATTTCTCGAGAACTGGTCTCTCGTAATCGTCGATAAATTCCTCCTCGGCGACCTTTAAAATTGTGAGCATGTATGAGTGTTGTGTACATTATTTAATATTACATAGGAAATACAAGACAGTATAGAAGAAAACATAGTTTTAGATGTGATTGTAACAAAAAGTGTTCTTTTTTATATGCCGACGCACCTAATAGGACCACCACGTATTCTTAGTGTCTGCTGTAAAAAAACCTTAAATAGATACATAGAGAAGCGAAGCGGTTTCTGTTTGCCGTACATTGAGCCAAAGCTTTTTTTTACTTACTGGTCGCTATATTTCCAGTGCTGAAAGTGCTGAAAATAACAAAACTGCTGCGATAGAAGATTATAGCGTGAGAATCCCGAAAATACAGGCCTGTGTGAAACTTAGTGTGATGTTGTCTAAATAGAATCATCGCGGTGTTTTCAAAAATATTATCCATCACTATCAAACTGTTAAGTGTTAGAAGTGTGTGAAGAGTGAGTAAGTGAGTGTGTACCTCTTTCTCTTTAAGAGAAGGACGCTTTTTAGCCTCGGGTTCATCTTTTTTCTTTGGTTTTGCCTTTGTTTTATCTTCCGGTTTTTTCTCCTCTTCCTACATAGATATAATATATAATAATGATTAAAATCATAATCTTTGCGAGTAGTATAAAAGAAAAATAGTTTATTTGTGAATACCTTGTCTTTAGCGACAGGACGTTTACGGAGTGTAGGCATTTCCGGTTCTGCGTCTGTTTCTTTTGGTTTAATTTTACCCTTCATAATGTCTACATCATCCTAATCAAAAAAATTGGACATGTTAATTTCTGTAGTTTTGTTTAGGTTATAAAAGAAGTAGAGACATGGTGAAAATAAGTCGTAGGTACCTGTGTATCACTAGGACGACGTTTGTCCTTGGGTGTGGGTGCAATCTTTTCATATTTTTCGAGTTCAGGTTTTTCGTAATCATCAATGAACTCCGGCGCATCCTATAAGTATTTTACTTTTTAGCTATCTATTTTTGATAATGTTATTATTTTTGAGAGACATTAGTAAGTATTGCAAATAAGAAAATGTGTAACAGATATATCGATATAGGTACCTCTTCAACTCCATTCTGTTTTTTGGTTCTGTCAGTGGGAGTCGGTGTCATTTTATCGTATTTTTCGAGATCGGGTCTTTCGTAGTCATCCACGAATTCGTCTTTTTCTCCCGGCTTTAAATTAACAAATCATTTTATATTTAAAGTAAATACGTAATGAAGTTACTAGGGTACAAATTTTTAATTAAATTACCTTTTTAATTGTTTTTTTGACTTTAGCAACCTGTAGTTCCTCAAGTTTTGTGTCTTCCGGTTTAGTTGGGCCCTTAGACAGTTTAACATTTGATAACTCATCAACAGGCTCCTCTGGTTTAGGGACGCCCTTTTTGATGCTAGGCCGTCTAGGTTCAGCCTTCTCTTCTTCAACCTAGAGACCGGATGTATTAGAACAAATAATTGTATCCAAGTTTGAAATATGAGTTCATTTTAAAATTACTTAACACTGTAATATTTTTTTTTAACTTTTTATGATAGTGAAACATATTTGTGTAATTTAAGTTAGCTTTCATGTTGTGTACCTTTTTAGGTTCTACTTTAGTCTTTTTCTCTGGTGCTGGCGCAGCTACCGAAGGTTCTTCTTCACTGTCTTGTTCACTTTTAACACTATCTGCTATAGATGCGCGTTTTCCCTAAATAAATTTTGTTGCATTAGTTTATTTTTTCTTTCGTTTTTTTTTAAAGTATTTATGTATTTGTGTGTGTTGTAGTGTGTTTACCTTTGGTGTGTGTTCCTCTTTAGGTTTTTTATCGAGTGGCGTTGGTGTTATTCTCTCGTATTTCTCCAAAACTGGTCGCTCGTAGTCATCAACGAACTCGATCACATCCTATATTCAAATACAGTTTAACACAATAGTTAACACAACACACAAAACAGAACGACAGTTATCACGATCTATATTAATTACTAGAATAATATCCTCATTGTCCTTCATATTGAGATATTCACTATAACAACAAACAAATGAAGGTACTTGTACATTACAATCCAGCAACAAACCGTTTGTATGTTACTGTTAAGTACATTCAAATGATTGAACTATTTCTATAACATGTATACAACACTCTCTTGGTATATATTTGTACAATTATTTACTAAAACGAACTCTAATATCTATTTATAACAATATAGTTATATACTTTTATACATTATAAATGTATAAATAAGCTTTTTACATCGCGATATAAGTAGTAAGCTCACTTCACTTACCTCTTCCTTTTTGGAAACAACCTTCTTTTTGATAACCTTTTTCTTTTCTTCGGTTTTCTTTTTGGTGTCTTCTTTCTTTTCCTCGACGGGTTCTTCTTTAGGTTTGACGGACTTTAGTTTTGGAATGCCTTCAATCTTTTGTCCAGGTTCAGCTTCAGGTGCCTTCTTCTTTTCGAGCTTTTCGAGAAGAGACTTCTTCTCTTCCTCTGTTTTAGCTGTTTTATTTTCTAGAATTTTCTTCGTTTCCTCGGCTTCAATTTCAGCCTTTCTTATTTCTTCTTTCTTATCAACCTTCTTAGCCTGGATTTTAGCTTGAGTTTTCTGAGCTTCAATTGTAACCTCTTCGTTCTTTTGTTCAATCTTAACTTTCTCTGTCTTTGACATTCTTCTGATTGATTTCTTTTCTTCCACCGTTTTTTGTTCTTCGTCCTTCTTGCTGATTTGTTCCTGCTTTAATTGCGTAATGATTTTATGTATAAATTAATAATGCTAATTAGTAACTTTTCGGATAATTAAAAAAACACTGTTACTTACTTTCTTTTTCTCATCGACGTGGTTCTCTTCGATCACGGATTTCTCTTCAACGATCGACATCTCCTCCTCTGATTCTTCAATAACTGTCGTCTCCTCTTCTTCTTCCTCCTTCTTCTTTTTCTGTAAAGTTATTATTAGTATATCAAATAATATCACTACTAACAGTACAATTAATAATGATTAAGGCATCATAACTGCGTACCTTTTCCTCAACCAGTGTCAAATCAGCACTGGACTCATCTTCACCGAACTCGTTCTTGATCACCACCCGATAATTGGCGATGTATTTCGAAGACACCTTCCTGATAATGAGCCTCGCGTTGGTGCCGTCGAAGGTGGTGTTTACTTCCGACGACTCTCTGATCACCGTCGAGTTTTTGTACCATGTGCATCTGCACGACTGGTCGGATGTCTTGAGGACAGCCACGAACTCGGCCTCCTCGTTCTCTTTCTTGGCCTGTAGATTAGTTTTTATTATAAGAACATGATCAATTAACGAAAAGGTAAAATTTAAGTTTTCATTAGATTTGATATTTATAATTATAAAGTTTTTTTTGGTGTCTCCGTTAAAGGAAGATGCTAAAGTTTTCCAAAATTTATTGAGTATGTAAAGAAGATCATTATCAGGATATTTTGTACTAAAAATCAAATAGATTTCTTACCAAGCTTCTAAGGTGTTTGATGATCTGGGGTCTGTCACCCTTCTCCTCTGGTATGTCCGTGATTTCCACTTGTTGTGACGTCGCTTCACCTTTCTCGTTCTTAGCGACCAGTTTGTATGAGCCTTTGTCGTGTTGGGAAATGTTTGAGATTTCCAATTTGACTGTGAATTCACCCTAGGAAAAAAACAAGAGTTTAATTCTTTTTAGTAGCAAAATAACAGCTATTACGTTTGCACCCTTTTTTTTACGGACTTAATAGAAATATGCTATTCTAAAATCTATTTATTTACCAAGTGGTTAGAGTTTAAACTTAGATAATATTAGTTTTTTTTTCTTTGATGTATAATTAGGCTCATAAATAATATCACTCACTTCTCTAAGAGGTTCGATAAGCACAGTGTGCCTTGAATCCTCCTTGACGGCGCCAGCTTCCTTGTACCAAGTGCACTGTGGTGCAAATTTACTTAATACTTTACATTCAACAATAACAGTCTTCTTCTTAACTATCTTAATGATCTTTGGTTTCTCTTTGATAACTGGAATGACTGTAAGGGAAAATACATTTCGTATAGTTTCATCCACAACTTATATAAGTAATTTGAGCATGATATATTATGTTGCATTTTTAATTTGAATAAAATTATAGTTCTCACAATAATTTAAATGACCTTTTAGTTTCTAAGTATGCAAATTAAACCGTTTCGTAGTAATGCTCAGCAACTTACTTTCAATATTGAGCGTAAGATTCGCATTGAGCTCTCCAAGTTCATTTTTAATATTACATTTATACAATCCGGAGTCTTCAATACCAGGATCGATTAATTCTAATATGATTGTGTAAATGTCCTCCTTCACCTCGACCCTGGTCTTAATTTTCGACGAGTCCCTGACTTCTTTACCCTCGTGGTACCACACGATCGTCGGTCTCGGGCTAGCCTTCACTTTGCATCCCATTATTACTATTTTACCATTATCCTTGGACTGAATCGTGGGCTTTTCGACAAACGTCGGGCCTTCACCTTCCGGTTCCGGCTCAGCCTCAATGTTCAAGTTGAGATTAGCATTGCTTTCGCCAAATTCGTTTCTGACGTGACAACGGTAAGCGCCACCATCCGCTGACGTCGGATTGGTCAAAAGCATTAATAACTCGTAAACGTCCTCTCCCATTTCTGATGATCTAATCTCGATTTTACTGCTAGCCTTGATGACGGTCGTGCCTCTGTACCACGTGACTTCGGCCGCCGGCTTCGCTTTGCAGACGCAGCGCATCGTAATGAGCGTGCCGTCTTCGTTGGGAATGATTCGAGGTTTCTCGATGAACGACGGTGCGAAACCATTCTCGTCATCCCCACCTGAGGATCACACACACAATATGTTACAACACTTAGCTTTAACTCAAGTTCATGCTGCCCAAAAGCTCAAAGCCTCACATGCGGACGCTACTGTATGCGTACATTATGAAATTTAATAATTTGAAGAGTCAATCCTGCTTTACCTTGGAAATTGAGAGCAATATTGGCATTGCTCTCACCAAACAAGTTGAAGGCGTTACACCTATAATTGCCACCGTCCTCCCTTGTAGGGCCTAAAATTTCTAATGTCAAATTAAATGTGTCTTTGCCGGTTGCTTTTCTGGACATCTTCATTTTAGCACCGTCCCTAATTTCCTTATCTCCGTGGAACCACGTTATGTCGGGGACTGGGTACGCTTCCAGTATACATTCCATGATAAGCACTTCGCCTTCCTGTCTAATGGTCGGCTTTTTAGGGAATCTCGGTGGTTTACCGTCGGGTATTCTGTTCAAAAGACAAAATATTTAAATTGTAACAAATTTTTTTTTACGCATCTAATTAAATATCTTTTAGAAATCACCCTTACTTAGGTTTGTCTCCGCCTTCGAAGTTAAGATTGATTTTCGCTACGCCTTCACCATGTTTGTTTTTCGCTACTGCCCTATATTCTCCTTTGTCCGAGTTCTCCACGCCTGTGATTTCCAGTTTCGCCATGTGATACAACGTTTGATCCTCGTCTAACGTTATTTTATATCGACTACTTTCCTTTATCATCTTTTTACCATGGTACCTGCGGCATCGAGTGCTTTTATTAAATATCTGTTTTAATTTAGTTATGTATTTTGTTTGTTACTCTGTGTTGCTCCTTACCATGTCATGGTTGGTTTCGGTTTGCCAACGCATCGACATTCGAATGTGATTTTGGTACCATCATCCGATTGCCTGATGACCGGTCTCTCCGTGAAAGTCGGTTTGATAAAGTCTTCAGGCACGGGCGCTTCGTCGCCTATTTCATCAATGCACACAATTATTATTAAAAAAGTCTTCAATTTGTATTTTTCTACGAACATTTGCAGCTCGCTTGACACTTTGCAATCAAATTTAAGATGTTTTCTTTTGTTGTGTATTAAATATCGCAGCCAAGTTCATACAGAGTTAATCGAGGTATGTATAAGAGAATAGATAATGATAATCGAATAGAATACATAGATAAAATTTTGGATTATAGGTACGTGTAAAATATTCTTCATTCTACTCCAAATTCTAACAAACAGTACGCATGACAGTTGCCTGTGTTATAATATTATTTCATTATTGTGCAATTGCTAAAGCGAAGAATTTGCAATATTAAACTAACTACAAAATATATAAAGGAAGATAGAGTTAAAAGTATTATTCATGTTAATAGAAGCACATTTGCGATATAAATAATGGAATATGATTATGATGTTATAAATAAATAAGTATAACATAAATTATGTTGTTATTTATGCATTTGTTTGTGTAGAGTGAGATGTAAAAGTGTATAATAAAACAGTGTATTGTTAGTGAATGTAGAGTAGTTTTGAAGAGCGTGTAGGTATGTGTAATTAAGAAAACATCTTAAACTGAAATACATTATAAACCAATCGCAATAATAATATCTAGTGTATTATGTAGAGTAACTGAAATTCTGAAGGAATTAGTTGATGATTATACAAGCTTTGCTGCAATATCTACTATAACAATGAGACATATAATATCTATAACATTTAAAGGATTAGATACACACAATAAAATAGCTATTGTTAAAATACGGTAAGCAAATTTAAGATAACATCGCCTTCGGATTCTCTACCACAATGTAATAGAAATTGGAATCAGTTTTGCGTAAACAACTTATCTGAATACAAATGGTAATGGTATTACTTACTGTCGAAGTTCAAACTGATTGTGGCGTTACTTTCGCCGAGTTCGTTCTTCGCTGTCACTCTGTACTTGCCAGCATCTTCTACTGTAACGTTGCTGATCTCCAGTGAGGCGTAGTATGACTTTGCCTCTTTGCTTACTGTAAGCTGTAATATGTATAACAATGTTAAGCGGGTTTCAGACTACGCTATAATATTATAGCATAGGTATCGTACATAGCTCATAGCACAACAATATCGCGCACCATACATTGTTATGGTCACGTTCACACTGTACTGTACTATGTATTATTGGCTTTGTATGGTGCGCGATATTGTTGTGCTATATATTATAGCGTAGTCTGAAAGCCGCTTTAGCCTCGCTTAATAAACTCTGATACTAGTGGTAACAAAACTATGCGTAATAGGACTGGTTCCTAAACATTTAAACAAAAATAAAGTAATAAGGTGGCAATCAGAATTTTATTACGGAGTCATAACAAAATTTCATCAACATCGTTCAATTAATTTATGTTTAAACTATAGCAGTATTTAGGTAAGATACGAAGACAAAAGAGTGCATAAAAAAATAAATGCATAAAAAATAAATGACTTGGATATGACCAAAGACGGTTGATTTTTGCGTCTTGATAACATATGATATGTTTCTGAATACGACTTAATTTTACGTCAAGGGGAAAAAAAATGTTCGCATCAATTTCTAAAATCTTAATAATGTAGAAACATGTCAAAAATATGTTTATTAATAAAGTAATTTAGGACAAAGGTCATCGTGCGACTCTGCCCACACCTGGTAGCGCCAGAAGCCAACTAGAACGGGGTCAAGGCCATTTCTAAGTACTACTAAAAGTGGGTCACCTGTGGTAATGACTTTTATTTTTGCTTTCACAATGTCACCTACAAGCTAAATCTGTTTGTCGTTAGTCGAATCTTTTTCTGATGCAATGTGATGATTGATTTCATGCTATGCGTCTGTTTCTATGTTAAGAGAATGACTATCGGTTTCAGGAATTTCAAAACTACTCACTTCTTCTCAAATGTACCTACTAATTTGAGGGATGCAGGGTTTAGATATTTGAGTAGCGTAAGACTATAAGGTCTTTAATTAACTCAAAGGATTTATTGTAGTTATACTAACTGACATTGATGAAGTGGTGTCTTAGGGCAGTGAAAATTGATTTGTTTATTAATCTCTACAGCAACATACGGTTATATTAGATTCATGTGAATCATTATAGTACTTTTGGATTGTTAGAGAATTGTTTATGATGTGACTGTAAGTACTACTTATCGACAGTGCTATCACTATGAATAGAACGAACACTATGAATAGACTAGAACGAACAAGGACCTCCATGGTTTGTAAAATTTAGAACTCAAAGTGACTTTAATCTAAATAGAATAGTGTATTTATCTTATGAGGTAAACGAAAAGAGGGAGGTAGATCAGGAACCAGATGTTTCAAATCATTAAATCATCAAGAGCGAGCTACCTGGGACTTGTGGGACCAAAATAGGATAAGACCCAACCAAATGGCATCATATAAGAGAGGTTTATATGCAACGGTGTTCATGTGGAAAAAGGAATTACCTTATGCCTGGAGCCAGGTTTGACTTCCACGCCACCGTGGAACCATGCAACGCTGGGCATGGGTTCTGCCTCTATGCGGCACTCGAAGATCAGCCGTTTGCCGTCATCTTCCTGTCTGATGGCCGGCTTGCGCGCGAACGTTGGCGCTTTACCGTCCACTTGTCTGGAGACAACAAGAACTGTGTTAATTTGTCTCATTATACACAACTCTTAATAGTTCTAAAGGCGTATTACTGCCTCTTATTGAAGAACTTTTTCAATGTTACTTGGATTTTTTGGCAGATTTTGTATATTGTGTACGAAAACTGCAAAAAAAACAATAGTCCTGAAGAGCTATTGGTAAAAGGGTAAATAATATATACTTATTTATTGTAAGCCTCTAGAAAACCGGTTATATTTAAAGTCTTCTTAAAACTTATTATAAATGACATTTTCTTAAAACTGTTCTTTATCGAATTAGTAAAGATTGAATACACGTAGAGAGATAAACTAAAATGTTTAAATTATGACGTTAAATTAGTTATTTAAGTTCAGCTAATACTTACTTCTGTTTTTCTTCGTCGGCAGCTGAAAAAAAAAATGAGTTCAGTTGACTTCTATACTTATAACAAGAAAACATTTATTTTAATCGATCGTGCATCAAATTATACTATAACACTTTTTTAGCAAACAAATATTTATATTTTAAACCAAAATAGGTTGAAATTATATTGGAGTAGAAATCAAATGTTTACAATTCCTTTAACATAGACATAAACATTGCGAATCACGAGTGAAGATAAACCAGAAATAAACCACGGCGCGTTATTAGTGCAATATTTGCCTAGTTACGGTTCTACAGCTGCAGAGTTTCTGTTGCCTTAACCAATAATTATTTTAGTATCAGCGTTTCTTGGAAGTGCTCCTTCTGGAGCAATGTTTATTTTAGTAACATTGTTACCATCCTCATCTTTAGTTACATCGCTTGAGAAAATGTTCTCGTCATTTTTGATGTTTTCCATGACACAGAAAATGTCAACAGCTTCTTTATTAGTTACAAAATTCACAGAGTTTTTAGAAAAAAAATTTTTAAAGGATTTTTTTGGTTTTCATTTTAACTTATTTGGCAGCGATAGCGCTCTCATGGGTTTAATTTTAATAAATGGATACAAGATAGAAAATATAGTTATAATGTCATCAATATTCTGCGTATAGAAATTTCTTTTTGCTTCCCTGCTAAAATCTTTTTGTAACTTTTTATAATTATGTAAGAGATAGTTTACAAGCGTTTAAATCAAAATAATTTATAATACATCCCCTTGCCATCATATTTACGAGAACAGTTATCGTTATCGTCGTTACACAGATTGGTCTCGCTTTCTGACACTAGCGTTGCCAATGCGCGCGCGCAGCTTGGCTCGCAACCGGCGTGGGTTACCGTTCACTACACGTTTTTTTCAAAGATTTATTTCTGTCTATGACTAACGTCCCGTTATTTGCGAAGGTATTTTTATTGGCCCTGTATTGAGTTACGGACTAATATTGTTGACAAATGTTTGTGACATATACGACACAATGTTTGCTTTGGAAATGTTTTCTACATTTGTCAGGGGCTGTGTGGCTATGTTAAGTTTTGAATCAGATAGCTGTGTTGTTAACTAAATACAGGGATGGTGAATCTTTCAGATACCTATTCATTGTATGATTCCAAACTATGCAACCCTTGTGGATGCCTCCATCGCTTTAATACACTTGTGTATTTCTTTCAGTTCTGTTATGTCTCAGTATGTAGTAGTTATTAGATCATAGATGTATAATTGAATTGAATTTAACAAATTAATTCTTGCATTCAATTGGACTATGGCTTGAATCCCCCTCGCATTGAGAGGAGGCCCGTGCCCAGCAGTGGGACGTTAAAAGGGCTGTAGAAGTAGTAGTAGTAGATGTATAATTAAAGAATCTTACAGATTGATCGCAAAGGTCAAATACGTGATATTAAAGCCGCGTTTAGCTTTACACTGTTAACAGAAACTGAATGCAAGATTTCAGGTATAAGCAAACTATTAGGGTTCCGTACCCAAAGGGTAAAACGGGAACCCTATTACTGAGACTTCGCTGTCCGTCCGTCCGTCCGTCTGTCACCAGGCTATATCTCATGAGCCGTGATAGTTAGAGAGTTGAAATTTTCACAGATGATGTATTTCTGTTGCCGCTATAACAAAAAATACTAAAAATTGAATAAAATAAATATTTAAGGGGCCTCCCATTCAAGAAACGTTATTTTTTTGCCGTTTTTATAGATGGTACGGAACCCTTCGTGTGCGAGTCTGACTCGTACTTGGCCGGTTTTTTTAATATAATAAACTGTTCGAAACACTATTTAAAACTGTCGTGGTTAGTTTGGAAATAGTGGTGATTTTGTGAGCGTATTGCCGTAGTCCCCACACTGGGGCATCAATAGCAACGCCAATGTTTGACAATACCAAAACAAACTGTATTGACTGATAGAAAAAGTTCATTCTTCCACGTAATGTCATTGATAGCACCAGCGAATTTGGACGCATAAGGTCGTGGAATTTACACACATTCACAAGTACGTTTTACGTATTGTCATAATTTTTGTCGCGCAACTTATGACTCCTAATTTTTGTGCTATCAATATTAATTAAGGGTCAATGAATGTATACTCACGGCTGAAGTTAAGGTTGATGGAAGCGGCCACCTCGCCCATCTTATTTTTAGCCTTAACTTTGTACAGCCCTGCGTCCGTCTCGATCACGTCATCCAGCTCCAGCACCACCAGGAACTTGTTGTTGGCAATGCTTTGTATCCTGTGGAGAAGAAGGTGGCATTAGGATTTTTTTGGGTCAGAGCCTCACAATTGGGAGGTTTTTATTCAGCAGTGGGAAAAAACCCCATACAAATTCCTACCACTGTTACTCCTGCAAGCCAGGATCGACAGATAGGTATAGCATTAGGATATGAAAGACATTTTGAAAGTTATTATAATGTGTTGAAAGTAGATTTTATGGACTACGAAGGTAGGATTGTGGTAGCCCAGAACCCAATAGAGCTTACTAACATAACTTAACGGAAAATCACACCTGTATTCCCCGAAGGGGTAGGCAGAGGTGCACTTCAGTGTATATTATCAGCAGTGGTAGCTTAGTTGGTAGAACGCCCTGAACGCATGAGGTGCAATTTCAAATCCCGTTCCCGCAACGCTGAGGTTTTATTGCCATTTGCTGAACGGTGAAGGAAAACATCCTAGAGAAACGTGCGTGAATAAAAAGGTGTGTGAAGTTCACCAACTCGCACTGGGTCAGCGTGGTGGACAATGACCCAAATCGCTCATGTATTGAGGGGGAATATGCTCGGTATAATGGCAATATGCTCGCCCCCATTACATTAGGACCAACATACTTTGGCGAAGAACGGGTGCACAACAGTTCACTTCCGCATACCCCTTGGGGGAACATAGGCGTGATGATGATGTGTTTATTTATTCATAAATTGTGATGCATATATCTAATTCAATAGCTAAAATCATAAAACAAACCGCATAACTTTGCTTCGTAAATACTTAACGAATCAAATAATTAAGTAGTCTCTTGTTATCTGTTTTGTTTTAAATGTTTCTACTATGTACCTTACGTCATTTAAGATCTGGAACCGTCTCATTTAAATATTCTGTAGTTACATTATATAACTAGCTGATGCGCGTGGCTTCACCCGCGTGGTTGTCGGTTATCACGACCAAAAGTAATCATGAAATTTCACAAAAAACTTTTATACCCTATTCAACCCCTTACAACCCTGTTTCGAATTAAAAAGTAGCCTATGTCCTTTCTCAGGCTCTAGAATATCTCTGTACCAAATTTTATTCAGATCGGTTCAGTGGTTTAGGCGTGATTGCGTAACACACAGACAGAGTTACTTTCTCATTTATAATATTAGTAAGGATTAGCGATAATTTCTCATATAAGCAAATGTAAATTCTTTTGGGAAATAAAGTTATCTTAACCATAGAATAAGAATTGAACCGTTTGTACGTAGCTAGTGCACTCAAAAGTTTACAGGATGTGATCGAAATAGCGGGTGATGTAGTCCCAAGAGGGGAGCACCCTGAAGCACTTTCAGGAAAAGTGGGACGCCGCCGCCTGCGCTATTTAGTAAACCGTTCTGAAATATTGCGACGTTTCTCTTTGCTGTTTGCACAGCGTGATTAATTGCTTTGAAATTGAAGAGATTTTCAAAGCGATATACATATCGAAGCTTGAAAGGCACTCCTTATTATACGACAAAAATACTGAAATGTTAAATATACCATTTGAACGGCCAGATTTTTCTGCGTCGTTTGGTATATATAACTCATTTGTGTCGCTTAGTATGGATTGCCTTTCCTTTCGATAAACTTTCGAATAACAAAACAATAAATGTAGCAATAAGGCTAGGCGCGCACTAGGCAGCCATGGCTGCGCAGCCTGGCTGAATATTTGCACAGCCAGTTATAGCAGCCAATCCACGACTATTCAAGATACTCTATATCGAAAGTAATTTTTTTTAAAGTTTGAACCCAAAATACGTCTGGCTGCTACAACTAGTGCGCGGAGACTGACGGCAGCCACATACATTCACCTACACACGCTATGGCTGCGCGCAGCCAGGTGACTGCCGTGCAAACAGGCGCGTTTTATTGGCTGCTGCAGCCCAGATTTCGTGGCTGCCTAGTGCGCGGGCTCCCATACAACGTCGTATGTCCGTCTGGCTGCCGCAGCCTGGCTGCGCAGCCATGGCTGCCTAGTGCGCGACTAGCCTTAGTGTTCGTTTCTTTTCGTTCGCAATTTTCATCACGTTAAGAGACACGCTGCATTATTTTTGCCAATGCCAAAACACACTGTATTGTCTCATAGATTAAGCTCATTCTATTATAGCGCGATCGAATTTTGCAGCTCAGCTTTTACTACTGAAATTCTATCTCTATGATTATAACCGCAGAGTTCGTTTTGGTATTAGCAAACATTTAGCAGCGCGTGTCTTGTTACCGTAATTTTTTTTTTTTTTTACATGGGAAAATTATACCTATTGAAAGAATATTTTAATAAATGAAATTATTAAAAGTTATTGACAGCGTTTTTGCTATGTTCTATGCTTTCAGCTGTGGGATGGTGGTGTGGACTAGAAGTGGTAGCCTCGTGGGCTCGTAAAGGGTGCAAGTTCAAATCCCGGGCTCGCACTTCTGAGATGATTTTCATGTGCGATTGTCATTTTCAATAATGATTACAACCTGCTGAATGATGAAGGAAAACATCGTGGGGAAACCTGCACGTACCCCTTCGGGGAATACAGGCGTGATGATGATGTCTATATGCTTTCAGCTTCCAAAAAGAAAGGTTGTACGTAGTATATTTAACTTTAACGACTTCATCCGCCATCTTTATAACCTTAATTACTATTTATATCAATTTATAATGTGTATTTATTAATTGTTTTCTCTACATTAATTACTTTACATTGGCCAAATCCCCAGCTTATTGCATATGTAGCCATTCCTTATCATATTCCATTAAAATTACATCATTTCATTGGTTTTGTAAAAAAATAACGTAACTCTAAAATTTTCGTTTGTATATCTTCTTGATATTACGAGGTAATTTAAACGCGCACATTCACCCAAGTTTATGCACTCATAATTTTAAATAGGATAACGATCCGTCTCACTGGATGCTGTCTGCAACATTTGGACGGTTCTCAAAAGATTAAGAGAAAAGATAATATTTTCGAAGCAATAAAACAGGGAAAATAAGACACCTTTCATGTGGCATTGCTTTGAAGCAATGGGTACAGCTCTATTTGCGTGGTTTTGAGGTCATCTCTGGCGGTTATGTATTTTTTTAATCTTGGAAAAGAGTGAAGGCTGTCACTATAGCGAATTATTTCTTGTGTGTCACTAGCGGATACCCGGCGTGTATCTAATGGACAGAATGTGCCTAATGCCTTGTTTTAGAGGTCTAATACCATATTCGCCGTCTTTGTAATGGAACCGATTTGGGGCACATCGGACGGATGGTTTAAAAATTTATAACGGACACTAAATGATTTTTTTGTGTCTTATGCATACAGATAGCGTCATTTATTAGCAATAAGTGAAAATATTAAATGAATTTGAACATTAATTATTATATTTCAAGTAGTTCTTGTTCTGCCTACCCCTTTGGGGAATAAATAAATTTGTGAATAATGATAAAAAAAAAACATCATCACGCCTATATTCTCTGAAGGAGTAGGCAGAGGCGCACTACAGTGCACCCACACTCCACCGATGTATTTGTCATCGCAGTGCAGGTTGGTGAACTTCACTAGCCTTTCTATAGACGTACAGGTTTCCTTACGATGTTTTCCTTCACCGTTCAGCAAGTGGTAATCATTATTGAAAATGACATTCGCACATGAAAATCCTTTGTGAATAGACATGAAATCGAATAGTTTTCAAATGAAATACCAATTTTTACACATTCATATATAATTAGACAGTATCGGCGCGTGCCAAGTATGCCAGCCGGCCCCCAATCACTTCAAAGGCATGGTGGACAAACAAACCGTAAAGCAAACGATACCGAACGTTGACCCAATGACTTTTTAACTTGTCTGATCGCTGAATAGTTTAGTTCACGTTCTGTACTTTTATTTTTGTTTGGGACGACGTACTTCTAGAACAGACTACTTGAAGACAGTTAACTACACATCAGTGGTAGCCTAGTTAGTAAAACGGCCTGCCTTAAACGTATGGGGTGCCAGTTCGAACTCCGGGCTGGCACCTCTGAGATTTTCATGTGCGAATGTAATTTTATATAATGATTACCGCTTGCCAAACGGTGGAGGAAAACATCGTGAGGAAACCTGCACGACTATAGAGAGGTGTGTGAAGTATACCAGCCCGCACTGAGCCAGCGTGGTGGACTATGGTCGAAATCTCCCTCGTATTAAGAGGGAATGTGCTCGGTATAATGGCAATAGGTTCACCCCCTATTCCATTGGCACCAAAATTCATCGGAGAAGTGTGGGTGCATTGTGGTGCACCTATGCCTACTCCTTCGCGGAATACAGACGTGATGATCATTATGTATATAACTTTCACATCAGCTTTGTAAAGTTAAGTGCAGAGACAGAACTAGCACCTACCACCACCTCTTAACGTATTGTTATTTCAATAGTAACTTCAATGATATTCTAGTAAATAGATATGTTATACACGCACAAAATAAACGAAAAATGTGTTCTGCGTAACAGCGGCGGAATAAATACACACCTTTCATTCATATTACATTTCACAAAGAAATGTGCAAAAGACATGGCTTGATAAAACCAACGAGAAAAAAAGAGATAGCTAGTGTTGTCACTTGCGCTTCTATGTGATGTAACATTCATCTGTCAACCAATCCGTATGTTGGTATTAAATATACGTCCTAATTAGGATGTATTCAAGTCTTCACTAGTGCGCGCTCATAACATATCTGTCCACTAGAATATCATTGAGTAACTTTAAATTTCCTGTTTTGTTATGTAGCATAAGCTGAAAATAATATTAAAATAATTGCTGTGAGACAGGTGGTGGTGTAAAGACGCAAAACCAAAATAAAAACAATGACTTAGTCTTATTGTAAATGAATAAACATACTTGTTGTATGGTTTCAAATTAAGCACAGCTTGTATTTAGGTACGATGGACTAGGGGCGATCCTAGAGGCAGATTCTGAACAGGCCATAAAGCCAGAACCTATCCGTAAAGGTATTAAGGTAAGCCTTTATACGATCCTTCTATTACTTGAACCTTTAGCTTCCAAACCGGAACCAAACTGTCTTATGGAAGCCAGATATGCACTTCATAATACAATACAACCACTGATTAAAGTTCTTTTGCCTCATGCCACATTCGTGATCAACACAATACGTCGCTCGTCCTCGTCGCTAAGCCCCCAGCAAGCTGGGGCGTCAAAACGCGCACGTCAAAGCTGTTGCCAGTACCAAAACGAACTGAACATAGACAAGTATTTTTTTTTCACGAAATGATTTGGTCAGCGCTAGCGAATTTTAACGCATAAGGTCTTTACCATAGAAACTCAACGTATATTGGCACAAAGTTCGTTTGGGTGTTGGAAAAAAAGTTTCTAGGACATTGTAAGATTTATGGCCTATTTTTTTCTTCAATCAATAGCATCCATTACAATAATGAAACTAAAGTAATATAACCGACTAATCAATCTCAATCCTGTCTTCGACACTACGTTGACATTGGCAGAATCACATTGGGCCTGACTCAATGAAAAGAGGCCGTTAAAAAAAAACTCACTTAAACTTGGTCCTGCTATCCTCCTTGAGCATTTCATCGCTCCTGAACCAGCAGATCTCAGGCTTGGGCGCGGCGACGAGTTGGCACTCAAATATAAGTTTGTTGCCGTCATCCTCCTGCCTGAGTTGCGGTTTCTGCGTGAAGCTCGGGGCTAAGTCGTCGGTCACCCCCATAGTGCTAGCTGTGGGTCATTACGCAGGCGGCCGGGTTAACACTGCCGCTGGGAAGACCACTCTTCAACCTGGTGAAGAAAATATAGATGAGTATGATGACATGTAAGTGAAAAACGCGACGGATGTGACTATATCGACATTGAAAGGGTTAGCAAGATATACGAGAATGAACGGTATGGCGTATGTGAGGGGGGATGAGACACTAATGGTTTAAGAAAATAAACAAGTAGGGAGTGAAGTGAAAAAAAGAGAATATTAATTTAATATAGGAAAACAAGGTAATCGAATAGAGTTGAAGTCGGATGCTTACTAAAGGTGGGGCAGATGATGATGATAAAGGACCATACGATATTATGGTCCCTAAACACTGAATCAGTGGTATGTATGACAAGCTGTAGTTAGCAGATCAAACTGACTACCAGCCAAATTATACGTATTATGTCATTAGTAAAACATTCTTAGGTGTAGTTAAATAAAATACAGGTAGGGTAGATTATAAATAATGGGACAAGGTAAGGCAAATTATGATGAGGGTAGATTATAAATATACTGTTTCGTAACTGTCTCGTTTCGTGTCTTAATCCATCCAGCAACTACATTTTGCATCGAATGAAAACGAACCAAAAGAATTCAAAGACTTATGTAGGTACCAGGTTAACGTTTTAAATTAATCATGCATTTTTTTTACTAGCAATAGCACTGTCTCATTCCTGGGCAAGGTTTCCCTTTCTCTCTTTCTCCCATTGTCATTTAAATCTATATTATACAATAATATTTTACTAGAATATCATTGATATTATATATAAAGAACCTCCTCCTTTTTGAAGTCGGTTAAAAATGAATCCCTATTTTCCCTGGTCACGGCATAACTTGAGAACGACATGGCCGATTTCATTCATGCTTTGAAAGCTTTCTAGAAGGTTCTTACAGAAAAAAAAATCTGAAAATTTAAATTAATTAGGGTTCCTTAATTTTGCACGTACAAGGTCGTGAGATCAGATAGTACTTCGTAAATTTAGATAAGTATTATGATGTAACTGTATGTTTTTACAATTTGTTTAACAATCAAATTAAGCTTTTTATCTTAGGCGTCTGTCTACCTTTTGTTTTTCATATACATCATTAATGTTCCCATATGCCAAATTTATTCAAAATAAACCTTCAACCTTCAATGGAAAATATTAAAGTTAATCATCAATATTTCTTCCAAGTCTTATGACTTATGGATTGTTATGTTGGTAGTATTATTACTACGGATATCGCGTCATTAATCAAATTAACATACACTCAGCAAGCCAAGATCATCCGTAAGCAGCTGAGGACTATAGATCACGAGCTGAAAACCATCATTACAGCATCATTGGCTGTAAGTGTAATCTTGGCCGGAGTACGCTCTCCACAGGCGTGAGTCATGAGCGGTCAGCGCCATCACCGCAAGGTGAAGTGTAACTGAGTGGGTGTCCCGTGTTCAAATCCACGCGAGTGTGAACGAAACGGACGAGCGTCTCCGTCTATTTCTGTATCTCTTGAAGGCCTCCGATGCTAACCCGCGGCGCTCGCACGAAGAAATTTTATAACTTGCAGAGTAACTTCCTTCGGTTACCTAATACAAATTTTCTAGATTTTCAAATGTATTAGCGAAGTTTATTAATATATTTAAGTTTCAATTATTGTATTATTCTAATTGAATTGATGACTGACAACTTAATTTTTTTTTTCTTTTGAATGAAAAGTATAAAATTGTTTTTGAAATGTTATGGCTTACCCCAAGGGTTGGCCAAGAGGCCGATTCTTGTTAAAAAAATTAAATAAAAAGTACGTACCCAACAGAGAAAAAACCAAGTAATCCAACAGTGTCACGGCACTTAAGTCAAAACACAATCCACACGCAAAAGAAATATACAAATCGTTACTCGAGAACTTGACGAAGGTTATAAAGGAATTCGTTAGAGAAATCGGGGCGGTATTATCGCCGGCGGCGGGACGCGTCGGGTCGTTTTCGAAATCGTAACTAAACTATGAAAATTTTGGCGGCCGGCCGAGGCGGGCGGGACGGAATGCGCGTGGGCAGATGCAACCACCCATTGGGTGCCGACTCGTCATGCGGTGACGTTATCGTTGCAGAGGTGTTTTCCGCCAGAAGATAGTCTGATCTAATGGTCCTAATGGCGTTGCTGCAAATAATAAGGGTCACGCCAGGTGGGCACACATTCAATCATTGACATCAATTTTAGTGTGATGGCTGATTGGAGAGCGCGAATATGCTACATGAGTCAGATAAAAAAGAAGGGAAGGGTCGTGTCGTATGTGGACACGAAGAATGCTGCATTGGATCGAACCAGATGGCTGAAGCTTTATCAGATGCACTGACAAGGGTTTGAATTAAAAGGATAAGATGCCTACTTTAAGTTGCTGGCGTTATTTTAAATATAACAATTCAGTTTTGTAAGGAGTTTATTTTGTAGTTGGAGCATTAAATTCAATGCGGTATTATAGATAAATGTTGAATGAGGCAATAACTGAGAGCATAGATGCATTTTTGTGATAGTACGCACACCAAGACAACTTACGTTACTAAATATTTAGATTTTGTCACCTATGAATTGAGATAGTCTTTGAAATAGTTGATGTGACATAAATCTTCTCGTGCCTTGTCCTGTCCACAATGGAAAGGTTTTACGTAAAATCATAATGTCCTAATTATTTAATTCTTAATTCCGAAATATGAGAGAGTTTAAAATAAAAAAATACAGTTCTGTTTTGTCCGTCTATACCAAGAGCCTTGTATATTTTGGCTATCTTTATGTAGTTTCAAACAAATTACATTCTTAATAGAATACTTGGACTAATTCAAACACCCAAAATAATGTAATATCGTATGTTTGTTGCGCTGCTCACGGATCTGATAAACAAGTGGGTCTAGATTTTATTGTCGGTCGTAAATCAGATTGAGTCGTAAATTTTTCACCAGCGTCCGCGAATTCGCCCGTTGGCAACTGGAGAAGTCAGGTGACTAATAAATCAGCGGCTGAATTGTGTCAACGACTGCTCTCAGCAATGTAGATTGTTTTATAGAACCCTATCTACTTTTTACACACAGGGCTAGGCAGCGATGCACTACAGTATATCCACACTTTACTGATGTATCTAGGTCCGAATGTAATAGGAGTCGAGCCTATTGCCATTATACTAGATATACTCCCCTTCATACGAGGAAGATTTGGGCCATAGTCATAGTCATATGCTAGCTCAGTGCGCATTGGTGAACTTCACATGCCTTTCTAAAGATGTGCAGTTTCTCCGGTATACACGTAATGTGGTTGCGCCCAGTGTTATGGCAATAGGCTCGCCACCTTTAAGGACCAAAATACATCAACGAACACCTCTGTTTACACCTTCGGGGAATACAGGGATAATGATGTTTAAAAGAAGTATTTTGTATTTAGTGTGGTCCATCACAGTTGCTTTCGGTACTGACCGTATTATAAGACATTATGATTGATGTAGTTAATGTGAGCGCGGACAGTGATATATTTCGATTTTATTATTCGTTTGGTATGTTTTCGTGTCGGTAATATTAGCATCACGAGATAATTGGACCGTCGCCTGCTGAGACTTTGGGATTATAAGATTTAGATGAATTTACAGCTTTTGTACAGCGCTTGAAGTGCAATTGTAATTCTAGAAACAGGGTTAAACATGGCGTATAATATCCAAAAAAGGCTATTCCAGCTTTAAATGTCGCTGTCAAAAGCTTGTAACATTCTATAATTAAAGGAGATTGAAGCAGTCAAGACTTTACAAAATATGATGACAATTGTAACCCTGAGACTCTTGTTAGTCTCAATAATTTCGTTTAGAGAAATTTCTTTCTTTCTCGGCCATGTCTTGCAGGTTAAAAAATAACCTTGTTTAAAAAGTGACAACGTAGGTCCTGGGCTTCAAGTATGCTAACACAATCGTTGTGGAGTTATTATTACTTCATTTCTCAAGGTATGATATCAAGATCTTTTATCAATAGCTATAATACGACCAGTGTAGTCATTAGACATTCTCACCTTGAAGCTAGAATTCTCGCAAGATAATTCGACATATGTCGAAATAAAACAAAAAAACGCGACCAATTTGACTGAATTTGTTTCGACAATTAGGCCACAGTAGACCGGTGATATCCTATCTACCATTAATAAAATACTATGTTGTTTATTAGACTGTCGAAGATTTCATCTACTTGCGCACAAACATAAGCATCACAGGGTCATGTCAAAAAGGAATAAGGAGACGCATAGGTATGGCCAAAAACGCAATGTCTCAACTCCAGAAGATATGGAAAGACCGTAACATCTCCCGAAAAACTAAAATCAAACTGGTCAATTCACTTGTATTTTCCATATTCAATAACGGAGCAGAAACTTGGACCCTAAAGAAAACTGATCGAGACCGAATTGACGCTTTCAAGATGTGGTGTTGGAGGAAAATGCTACAGATTCCATGGACTGCCTTCTGCACAAATGCATCTATTCTACAGGAGCTAAATGTAAAGACCAGAGTATCTACCATCTGTCTCCGTAGGATACATGAGTTTTTCGGTCACGTTGCCAGGAAAGATGGTCACAATCTCGAGCAACTAATGGTTACCGAAAAAATCGACGGAAAACGTACCAGAGGCCGAAGTCCCATTAGATGGTCTGACCAGATCCGCAAATCTCTGGACACTAATCTCCACGAAGCTCTCCACGTCGCCAAAGACAGGCACAGGTGGCGCAAGATAGTCAAGGAGAAAATAATTCCATGGGGGAATCACGACCCTCAGTAATGAGGAGCACGACGCGATGAGGAGATGTTGTTTATATTCCTTGAAAAATTATGTCATAGCAACTCCAAGTCGATAGTGTTAGTATACTTGGGGCACAGATTCAAAGTCTGTAAATCGACCCCAAAACAAATCAAACCTAGTTAACAAGATAACAGTTAAAGTAAGTGATTAACTTGTTCCATTAGACAATTCAAACATCAAAGATATATTCGCAGAAATTTAATCGGAGTATCACATTCTAAAAACATGAATGGTTTCAGGGGAAATCCATTTCAAACGGTTATATCGCGAGCAAACAAACACACGAGCTGCCCACATTATTAGATATTTCAAATGGCGGGACAAAACATCCTGTTTAAAAGATACTTTTAAATTATGACGACATCATTGTGTATCAGTTTCTTTATAAAAGATACGTAAGGAAATCATCTACGAAATCATTACGGATATGCAAAGAGGAAAATATAATAAACTAATTCGAAAACAAACAAGAATTATTCAGACAGAGCATTTTTTCCTTGAGAATATGTATTGCATTTTCCTTGTGAGACATGGAAATATTTCATTGTTTATGATATAAGAAATAAGCGGCCCACCCCGGCTTCGCACGGGTGGTTTTTTTTAACAATTTGGGATATAGCATAAGTTACTTAGTGATAATAGGGCAAAATAATGTTTGTGCAGTAATTTTTAACTTAATTTTTAGGGTTCCGTACCCAAAGGGTAAAACGGGAACCCTATTGCTGAGACTTCACTGTCCGTCCGTCTGTCACCACGCTGTATCTCATGAACCGTGATAGTTAGAGAGTTGAAATTTTCACACATGATGTATTTATATTGCCGCTATAACAACAAATACTAAAAAACAGAATAAAATTATTATTTAAGGGGGCTCCCATACAACAAACGTGTTTTTTTTGGCATTTTTATAGATAATGGTACGGAACCCTTCGTGCGCGAGTCCGACTCGCACTTGGCCGGTTTTTACATACAAATATTCCCTCTTTATATTATTAGTATAGATAGGAAATTATTTTGGTAATGCTTTTTATTTGAATCAAGATGACTTGTGCATCTTAAGATCCATGGATAAGATTGATCTCAGTAGCACTCAGAATTATGAAACTTTCAAAAAGACTTGTAACTAAGGCTTATTTTTAGTGTTAATAGTCATTAACGCTTTTGTTTGAAAGTTATGGTCATTGACAAACAAAAACGAAGTATTTTCATTACAAACACGATTTCACATCAGATCACGGTTACTACAATTTATATCGGATTGAAAATGTATGTAAATCATTTTTAAATTTAGCTCACCTATCATCAAAATGTCAGTCCGTTTACCGATCTGATTTCTATCTAGATGTTTTTCTAAGGCTCTATTGCTACGATAAAGCCGGCTGTCGAAACGATGTGCAGTAGCACAACGTTACGTATGGTAGCGTTCTCATTTGGTATCCATTTGAAATGTTCTGTTCATTAACTAATGTACCGCAACCTTCATCGGACAGCCGGCTTTGTCGTGTGAATATAGCCTATGTAGATCAAGAGTTAGACCGGTGGGCCGTCCACAAATGTTTGTACAAATACGCGAATGCATAAACAACTGATCAATTACTACATCTCATGATTTGGCGCAAGGTGCGCACGCGCATCGACACACATTAATATAGGGATCGATGACTCACTTCAGTTGGAAGTAGAAGTACCTACCTGGTTGAGATTTTCTAATCAGTTCACGCGATAGTTAGTTATGTCGAGATGATTAATAAAAAAAATACATCACCACGCCTGTATTCCCGAAAGGGGTAGGCAGAGGTGCACTGCAGTGCGCCTACACTTCGCAGATGTATTTTGGTCCCAATGTAATAGGGAGCCAGTCTATTGCCATTATAACGGGCACGTTCTCCCTCAATACGACGGAGATTCTTGGGCTATAGTCCACCACGCTGGCCCAACGCGGGTTGGTGAACTTCACACGCCTTTCTATAGACGTGCAAGTTTCCTCACGCTGTTTTCTATCACTGTAATGATTTATTTAACTTTAAAATCTCCTTGTTATGTATTTAGTAAATTATTTTGATGATGTGAGGCTATCTACATTCTAGGTCAAGGTTTTGTAATAGTTCGCATGATTTAATTTAATAGAAAAACTGCTATAACCACAGAATATACTGGGACGAGCGAATCCTCATAACTTTTATTGAAAATGTATGCTGTGTCAATATACATAAGGTTGAATGTCTGCGGCGAAGGCCACGCGAGCACGCGACGAAATTCGTTCCAGTTTGTGAAGACATTTCGTTGAAAAATGTGCTTTTTTGTCGTTTAAATAAAGTTTGTTTTGATATTGGCTAAATATTTACTGGGCGTTTTGTCGCTTTTATTTGCGTAGGGTTTAAATCAACAACTTTGAACTCAGTCGCCAATTTTTTTATGCTGATTCTCACTGAAAAATCCTGGCGTCAACAAACATTTCACTGTTGCAAAAAAACAATATTCTAGAATGAAAATCATTGTTTAGACATTTTGTTTTGTATTTGAAATGAGGTAACGTGTCATCCAATTAGCGAAATGGTGGGTGACCGTGTATAATTAGCGTTCAAGTGCGAATGTAGGCGGGCCCGTTGTCATATCGTGCCACGAATAATAACTGCCAGCTGTTTATTACTAAACAGTTGCAGAAAAATAAAGATATTATATGAAGTGTTGAAGAAAAAGGAAGGTATTGGGTATAGTTTGCGGGTTTAGCTCAGTCTTCGTATGTGAGCAGTCAAAAAAATGTACTTAAATTTTTTTCGAAAGTCCCACGTTGGGCGCCAATTTTATGTACTTAAAAATTGTTGTTAAAAGTGTTACGTATGAAAGGACAAATTGAGTATGATATATAAATAACTTTACACATAGTTTTCGAATTTTAAATTAAGTAGAACAAAGGCATAGGGTGAAACAGATTAATAAAATTCGTTAAAATTTTGAAATCTTCTTTTTTACAAATACCTACTCCTTTAAGACAGGATTTACCCTTGAGACGCTGAGGCTTGACCCTTGGTGAATCCCGGGGGATAGCTAAACTGGCTTGAATCCCCAAGATTTTTTTAAACTGTTGTGGCGTTTCTGAGACAGCTATTAGAGTGCTGGACAGTCGCCTAATAGCCGTGTGTAATGTTTGTACTATTGGGGGTAGATGAAAATACTTGTATGTGGAGTCAGTCTGTTGCCGAGCATTAAAAGTGTAACATCGAAACGGTTGTTTATTTGCTATTATATCCCAAAGACACGATATAATTGGCGACGATTAAGTATTCACGTGTGTATAAACAATATAATCATTATTGTGTACGGATACGATAATGACGAGCAGTCAAAGTCAAGTAAACTTCGGTGGGGCGATGTTTGGCGGCAGTCTCACTTTCGACCACCGTATTCAAGAGTGGAACATATTCAAGAGTCGTTTTAACCAATACTGTATGGCTAACGATATTAACGAAACATCGGATAAAGCTGGTGTAAAACGGCGAGCGTTGTTGTTGACAGCAATGGTGGAAGACACGTATCGCTCAGTACGTGATTTGGTGTTCCCAGAAGATTTGGAAAATATTGAGTTTAAAACACTGGTGGTAAAGCTAGGGAATCATTTTGTAGCTAAAAAGATCTCGTTCGCTGAAAGGTATCAGTTTTATAAAGCAGAACAACGTCCCGGGGAAGACCTAACAGAATGGGCGGCCCGAGTACGCAGTTTGGCACAACATTGTGGTTTTAAGACCGATCTCGACATGGCATTGAGAGACCGTTTTGTCCTGGGACTAGAAAATGCTAAAGAAAAAGAAAAATTGTTTGCGGAGAGTATCGACAGTTTGACTTTCAACAAGGCGTTGGAGCTAGCACAGAGCGTAAGGTGCGCGCGAGTGGCGTTACAGAATTCGCGAGGTGACGGGGCCGCCGAGTCGGTGCAGCAATCGGCAGCGCAGCCGATGTTTGCCATGCGGGCCGACAACACAGCGAAGCAGCGTGCGTCAAATCGTGTTTCGAAAGGGTGTGAGGTGTGCGGATACAAAAATCACATGAAAGAAAACTGTCGGTATTCTAACTATGTGTGTCAAAAATGTAATAAAAAAGGCCACTTAAGACGTATGTGTAAAGCCAATTTGAAACAAAACCATTTTTTAGCCGCGAATGAAGAGGACAACATGATAGAAGGTATTTATGATTTATTCAATATTGATTGCGTAGATGGCAAACCAATGCGACAAACGGTGCCGATAGCGTATAAAAATATAATATGCGAAGTCGATAGCGGTAGTGCAGTGTCCGTTTTACCTAAACAGATTTATGAGGCCAGCTTTAAAGATAAGGGACAATTGAGTCCGTGCAAGGTGGTTTTAAATTGCTATGATGGTAGGAAAATTTTTCCTTTGGGATACATAGTGTTACCGGTGACATTTCAAAGTAATACAAAGAATTTGACGTTTTTCGTAGTCGGTTCTACTATTAAACAACATGCACTTTTAGGGCGAGATTTTATTAGCGCATTTAATTTACAACTGTGCAGGAAAGATTTCAATCATGTAAACACAGAGAATGAAGGGGACAGATTAATAAAAATGTTTTCTGCATTGTTTTCAGACGAAATGGGTAGGTTTAATAAATATAAGATTAGTTTAAAGATTAGACCCGACGCGCAGTTAAAATTTTTTAAACCGCGGCCGGTTCCCTTTGCGGTAAAACCGAAAGTGGAAAAAGAGTTAGACAGGTTACAAAAGTTAGGCATTTTAGAAAAAGTCGATTTTTCGGAAGTGGCTACGCCTATCGTGCCGGTGTTACGACCAGATGGTGAGGTTAGGATTTGCGGCGATTTTTCCGTTACGCTCAACAAAGTATTATACATTGATAATTACCCAATTCCACGTATTGAGGAACTATTCGCTAAATTACACGGAGGAGTGGAATTTTCAAAATTAGACCTCTCACGAGCATATTTACAACTGGAATTGGATGAGTCGAAGAAATGGACTTGTATCAACACCCATAAAGGTCTATTTCGCTATAATAGACTCGTATTTGGTTTAGCGAATGCTCCATTTATCTTTCAGCGAACAATGGAACAATTATTAGGCGATATTGACGGAACTTGCATTTTTTTGGACGATATTTTAATAACGGCTCCTAACCGTTCGTTACATGTGAAAAGATTAGAGGAGGTTTTAGGGCGGTTACAAGAAGCCGGGTTGCGTTTAAAACCAACAAAGTGTGAATTGTTTAAGGAATCAGTAGAATATTTAGGTTTTGTGATAGATAAGGAAGGTCTGCATAAATCAGGGAAAAAAGTGGAAGCTATCCTAAAATGTAATCCACCGAAAAATGTTAAGGAATTAAAATCATTTTTAGGAATGGTAAATTACTATAGGTGTTTTGTTCAACATACTTCTAGTACTTTAAAGCCATTACACGAATTATTGAGAAAAGAGGTGGCATGGACATGGCGAGAGGAACAGCAAGCGGCTTTTTGCAAAATTAAAAGAGAATTAGCTTCAGAACGTACACTGGCACATTATAATCCAAATTATGAAACTATCGTGACGGCGGATGCGGGGCCGGACGGGTTAGGCGCAGTACTGGCACAGCGGCAGCCAGACGGGGGGGAGCGGGTTGTCGCTTACGCTTCCCGGTCACTGTCCAAGGCGGAACGTAACTATGCGCAAATACAAAAAGAGGCTACTTCTATTATTTTTGCCATAAAAAAATTCCACCATTATTTATACGGTCGCTTATCACCTTTCATACTCCGTACGGATCATAAGCCGCTCATTACGATATTTGGAAGCAAAAAGGGCGTGCCAGAGTTAGCAGCGAACCGTCTACAGCGGTATGCGATATTTTTGTCAGCGTACAATTTCACTATTCAATATATAAAAAGCGAAAGTAATATAGCCGATTTTCTGTCAAGGTCCGTATCAGTAGATGCCACGGGAACAGAAGACAAAAATAATATATTAAACTCGGAAGAATCTTTAAGTATTAATTTTATGTCAAATCAATTTCTTAAACCGATTGCAATCGAGGATATTAAAGGTGAGAGTAGGCGCGATAAGGTTTTGCAACAGGTGTGGAATTATATAAAAAATGGGTGGCCACGAAAAGTATTGAATTCCGACCTAAAACCTTATTTTTTGTGCCGTCTAGAATTATCGTTAGAAAATGAGTGTATTTTAAGGGGGCATAAAGTAGTTATACCATCTAAATTCCGAGAACAACTGTTAGAAGAACTGCATAATTCACACTTTGGAGTGGTCAAAACAAAAACAGTTGCAAGAGAGCGTATGTGGTGGCCTAATATCGACAAACATATTGAACAAAAAATAGGCTCATGTAGTGTATGTAACACTCTTCGAAGTAATCCGCCTCGTGCGCCACTCGCTTCGTGGACGTACCCAGAGCGACCTTGGGAACGTGTACATCTCGATATGTTCAGTTTGGAGGGTAAACAATTTTTAATTGCAATAGATGCGCATTCTAAGTGGGTGGAATGTTGTTTAATGAGTGGCACGGACACGGGATCGATTATAGTTAGACTTAACGATATATTTAGTAGATTTGGTTTAGTAAGGATTTTAGTCACCGATAATGCGACTAATTTTTGTTCACAGGAGTTTTCACATTTTTGTGAAACTCGGGGAATTAAACATGTTACGATTGCTCCGTACCACCCAGCTTCGAATGGCCAGGCTGAAAATTGTGTAAAAACAGTCAAAAGGGCGTTAAAAATTATATTGACGAGTAATAAAAATTACAAAATCATTTTGGAGAAACTTAATATTTTTTTATTCGAATATAGGAACTCGGTCCACTGCACTACCGGTTTCTCACCAGCACAGTTGTTGTTAGGGCGGCCACTGCGGTGTCGGTTTGATTTATTGCGGGACACCGGTGTAGATGTAGATGTAAATTCATCGACATTCGCGGCTAAACAAAATGTTTGTTCTAAACAGATCTCACAACAAATTAACTATGGAGGAAAAAGGACGATAAAATTTAAAATAGGGGATAAAGTTTTATTCAAACATTATTTCATGAATGGAAATAAACATATTTGGAAAATAGGAATGATAAAAGCAAAGATTGGCCATAAAATGTTTGAAGTCTTAACGCTAGAACAGAATAAAACAGTTCGAAAGCACGTTGACCAATTACTGGAGTATAAAGGAGGAGAAATGGACAACGAAGACATGGGCAGCATCGTGGACCATAGGGAGGAGATCAGCTCGAATACGGATGAGGAACAAATGGAGATAGCTGACGTCGATAACTCATCCTCAGACGAGTTAACTCACCCGCACCAACCATCGGCAGTCGAACCTACTTCAGCCTCCTCCCCGATACTTGTGGCAACGAATGAAGAGACGGAGGGGGAAATATTTGCTGATGCAGAGGATGACGTAGAAGCTGATTCTGATCAACAAATCCCTAAAGATGACGTTGAAGTGCCTGACCAAAGCCCTATACGTCGGTACCCAATGAGGAAAGCCAGATTAAAAATTGTAAATTATAAAGTGTAGCACTTAGTTTAGTCTTATTATTTTGTTTTATATCTAGTGGTGGAGGGATGTAATGTTTGTACTATTGGGGGTAGATGAAAATACTTGTATGTGGAGTCAGTCTGTTGCCGAGCATTAAAAGTGTAACATCGAAACGGTTGTTTATTTGCTATTATATCCCAAAGACACGTCTAAGTGTCTAGTCTAGGCGTAATATGCTGACATTTTAGATATACTTAATACATAAACTAGACAAAAGCTATAGTCTCCCGCATACTCGGGGGTCGACACTCGCTCGTCAAATTCCTCGCCAAATTTTATTGACTCATAAAAATACTTCATTCTTTAACTAGCAGCAGTGGTAGCCTCGCGGGCAAGAACGCCCGCCTTGAACGTAAGGGGTGCAAGTTCAAATCCCAGGCCCGCACCTCTGAGATAATTTTCATGTGCGAATGTCATTTTCAACAATGATTACCACTTGCTGAACGGTGACGGAAAACATCGTGAGGAAACCTGCACGTCTATAGAAAGGCGTGTGAAGTTCACCAACCCGCACTGGACCAGCGTGGTGGACTATGGCCCAAATCTCCCTCGTATTGAGGGGGAATGTGCCCGGTATAATGGCAATAGGCTCGCCCCCTATTACATACTACAGTGCACCTCTGCCTATTCGGGGAATACAGGCGTGATGATGTATTTATGTATTTTATTCTTCAACTAATTCAACTCATTGATGCCACGACCGTCTCATACGTCTATTCAAAGACATTCTGAGGTACATAGACGTCAAAGTCTCACACAAAATTGGGTGTAAACTACCAAATGTTAGGAAGAGTTCCCTCCCTGACGTAATAACTGGTTGAATTTTATTTCCTATTAAAGTTAATTAGCAGTTTGAGAAATTGTAGAAACGACACATAGCCCATTAAAATTGGGTAATAATTTTCAACAATCATATCGGTAAACCAGTTCAGAAATAGATTCATGCGCAATTTGCATCTAAAAATAAATCCAATTAAATACACGCCTATAAAAAGCATTGCCAGAGCGAGAGGTGGTTATTTATAGCTTATAAATCATTGAGCATGCAGTTTGCAACAGAAATAGAGTAATGAGTCACGCCCACGGGCCCGTGCGTCAGGTTGGGGCATTTGGGCAGAGGATAACGGCGACTTGACTACCCACAAAGTACATGAGTGAAACAGATCTTAATATAAAACATGACCGACTTTTCCTTAAGGTATATAGTTTCGTGTCACCACACCGATTAGTTTCAAAACGCCGTACCGAGAGTCTCGTACAAACTTGTTTTTGTTGGTAGTAAATAGTTTATCAATCACGAGAATATAGTCTTGAATTTATGTAACAAAATATTATAAATGTTTTTTTTGGGGTTATGTAGCTACAAATGAATATGTTATGTGCCTTACAGATGTTTTCCTTTACAAGTGCTATTACACATTGCTTCTTGCCAAATTCTATTATCCTAGGTCAACGAGAAGTAGGTAACCTACATAGATTTTGATCCCTTGCGAGCAAAAGGTAAAACGGGAACCCTATTACTGAGACTTCGCTGTCCGTCCGTCCGTCCGTCCATCCGTCTGTCACCAGGCTGTATCTCATGAACCGTGATAGTAAGAGAGTTGAAATTTTCACAGATGATGTATTTCTGTTGCCGCTATAACAACAAATACTAAAAAACCGAATAAAATAATTATTTAAGGGAGTTCCCATACCTACAACAAAGGTGATTTTTTTGCCGTTTTTATAGATGGTACGGAACCCTTCGTGCGTGAGTCCGACTCGAACTTGGCCGGTTTTCTTAAAATTAGGTTTCTTAAATTTGAATCAGCTAGTAATTAGCAAAATATTTCCATATGCGTTAGATTTGTTTAATCGTATCGGTTAAAATAAAAACAAAACTAATTCTGGAAGATAAGAAATTGCACATAAATTGCGCCATGAAAATATTTAATTTGCGAACACTAACATTTAATTTATTATTAGATTTTTTAATTATCGCCAAGTCAACGTAGGGTAATAAATTAGCGCCGCAGTTAATAAAACAAGCCGCTGGGAGAACATTAAACTATCTAATAAAAGTAGTGTTTATTTCTTAGAGGAAACACTAATGAATCGTGACGGGGCGGCGTTAAAACTGTAGCTGTTTAAACCCAGCTGAAGGAACATGTCAGGAAATACATAGCTACATTCAAAATACAACAAACGGAAATTATCATAAAACAATATTTTAAAATCCAAAATGGAAACAAAGTTCTACACATAAGATAAATCTTTTTTGTTCTCCCTAACAAAGTATTAATAAACCGTAAACGAACCAAGTATAAAGGTTAACAATGGGCGGATTTATCACTAAAAGTGATGTCTACCACGCAAAATTCTATGGTTCTTGATATAAGGTTAATTAATGCGACGTCATACTGGTAGCCGAGTGGTCGAACGCACGCCTTGCAAATCAAAGTGTGCAGGTTCAAACCCCGGCTCGCATCTCTGGGATTTATGTGCGAATCTCATTTTCATCCGAGATTATCACATGCTATGAAACGGTGAAGGAAAACATCGTGAGGAAACCTGCACGTCTGAGGGAACTTGACTAGTTTTCGATAGATGTGTGAAATCTGCCAACCCGCACTGGGCCAGCGTGGTGGACTATGGCCCGAATCCCCCTCGCATTGAGGGGAGGCCCGTGCCCAGCAGTGGGACGTTAAAAGGGCTGTAGTACTAATGCGACGTCATATAACCATGTATATAAAAGACGCTTCCAACGATTACTCATTTCTAGTTTGTACTTAAGCGACATTTTTAGGGTTCCGTACCCAAAGGGTAAAACGGGAACCCTATTGCTGAGACTTCGCTGTCCGTCCGTCCGTCCGTCCGTCCGTCCGGCCGTCTGTCACCAGGCTGTATCTCATGAACCGTGATAGTTAGAGAGTTGAAATTTTCACAGATGATGTATTTCGGTTGCCGCTATAACAACAAATACTAAAAAACAGAATAAAATAAATATTTAAGGAGGCTCTCATACAACAAACGTGATTTTGTAATAGATAATGGTAAGGAACCCTTCGTGCGCGAGTTCGACTCGTACTTGGTCGGTTTTTCAACTTTACAGATCATAGGTACTCATTCAACGCAGAAAAAATCGCTGATTTCAAATATGTATTTATGTCACTTATACCTCCCCCCCTCGATATATACCTACGTCAAAAGGATTTAAAACAAACCGTATATTTGAACAACCAGAATTATCAAATGGAAATCAACACTATAATGTAAACAAAACAAACGCGATAGTATTTCATATACAAACATTGATAAGAAATGTAAAACGTAGATTTGTGTAATTAATGAAATAGTTGAATAATTTGGATGGTTGTACAAATTAAAATATCACCTGAGCGCTGGACGTCTGTCGACGCTAATTTCTTTGACGGCTCGGATCAGTTGCACTTTTGCCAGAATATTTAGAATTTTAAAATAAACAGTGACATTGTGAGTAACTGCGGCGCTGGGCAGACGAGCTTCGTTGATGGACAACATCAGAATTGCATACTATCTGGTACAGAGTTACCTTCGTTACAAAAAAAAGCTAGAGCATTTTTAAAATCCCGGATGTTACTCAGAGCGCGGCTATTTAAATACCTGAGTACTATTGTTGCTTTTATTTAATGGTAGAACGAACGAAAGCAGTGGTAACCTAGTCGGTTGAACGCCCGCCTCAAAGGTAAGGGGTGCAGGCTTAAATCCCGGGCACGCACCTCTTAAATTTTCATGTGCGAATGTCATTTTCAATCATGAAGGGACGGTGAAGGAAAACATCGTCCGGAAACTTGCACGTTAATACAAAGTGTGTCAGAAATCCGAAATAATACTTTAAATAATAATAATACATATACGGTATCTAATAATATCATAAACTATGATAGTTAGTTAGTTCGCCTATCATCAAAATGTCAGTCTGTTTACCGATCTGTCTGATCAATAGGCTCGCCCCCTATTACATTGAGATCAAAACACATCGGCGAAATGCGGGTTCACTGCAGTGTATCTCTATTTACCCTTTCGAAAAATATTGGCGAGTGATGTATTTATGTATTTTTAAAAATTGACTAACAACGTACGATAATCACATTACATCCCCATCATGCTAAATTCTAATGTAAAACGTGGTATATTTCACTAGTTGACTAATCAAGACTAAGACAATAGTCTCGCCAATCTATTCTACGTTAGTTTCAAACCATTACAGGTTAATATGGTGCACTACACTACTGCCTACCTCTTCGTAAAATACAGCGTGACGTTGTGACCTTAGAAACGAATTATCCACATCACGAATTACGACACGATTAGAAATAATTGCACGATTCTAATTTTAATGATCGTCGTGTTCTGAAAGTGATCCTGGGTCACTTCTAAATGACACAAGGCGAGATTTTACATCAATTAATCATTTGGCGACAAGATCACACGTAACAAAGTTTACAAAACAATTGAAAGTGTTTTTAAATCTAAATTTATTGTACTGATAATAATTCACATTCAACACAATCCGCGTATGTATTTTGATCCCAAATAATTGCCAATAGACCGGGCAAATATGAGATATATCTGGACTCCAGTCCACACGGTGACCCAGTGCGAGTTGGTGAACTACACACGACTCTTGATAAGTTTCCTCACGATGTTGGCTTTTACCGTTTAGCAAGTGGTAATCATTATTCAAATAGACATTTGCACATGATATTCGAGAATCCCAAAGGTGCCTTTCGGCGTTTGAACCTACTTCCCTTGTGGTCATGGCGGATGCTTTACCAACTAGGGTACTACAGCATTTTTTTGGAATTTACTTATTTATTTTGTAAACTAACGTAATGTGTGGGACAGAAAATTGTTTCTAATAGTTCTGGCTGTAATCTGAATTTGGTTTCTAATTGATTCTAGGTTTTAAATTAATTCAACATTGAGTCTGAATCACACCTTTTGTAAATGCAGTATTATATTTATACATTTTTCATAATTAGATTTTATATTTCGTAACTGTTTGACGTGCATTTGGCTTGGGGCCATCGAGAAAAGAGACGGCAGATACGTTTCCGCTTGAGTGCGAACAGGACAGGTGATAATCTGTGTGAAAAATATTTATGTTAAGGCCTTCTGTTGCTATGAATTCGTCTATGAATAGTCCGTTCGGTTCACCAGCGGTATTTTTGACTCACTCTCTGAAGGTTACTGTTACTGTTAGTTTGGTTAAGAAATTTCTCAACCAGCATTCCAATTTCTTTCAATTTTTTTTGTATATTTGTTAACCCTATAATTCGAGAGTTACGTACTACACTCACCCGGGGTAGCAAATCTACTGACCTCGCTAGAAAATGTACTTTGATATATTACAAATAAAGATTGAATTTCTGTGAGGCACACAATAAGGATCATTTTAAAAAAAATCTGCCGCTATTGGATTTATCCGCCATCTTTATCATGTTCATCACCCATGTTTGTTATGTGTTTTCATTGAATTTGCCCTTGCTATTAATTACTTGACACTGGCTGAAATAACCGCTAAACGCAGGTGGAGCCATTCCTCATCTTATTCCATTATATCATCATTTCATTAATTTCGTTAAAAAAAGGTAAAGACACGTGACTGTTTGGACGCTAGAATAAATAGTAGCCCTAGTAAGGCAAATCCACAGATTAGAGAGAACATTATGTTTTCACGTCTCAGTTTTTTGGTGAGCACCGACCCTGTCTGAGCACCGCACGAATGTCGTATCTCTGTTTCCTTTTGTTAGGGTTCCGTGCCTAAAATGGAAAAAAGGAACCCTCATAGGATCACTCTCTTATCGTATCTATCTTTATCGTAGTTTATCTTTATGTTAGAGCAATGTTCGGTGCTTCATAGGAAGCCTCGGTGCGCGAGTACAGCTTGCACTTGGCCAGTTTTTATACTCCTTCACGTACCTAGGATTAAATGTTTTTTCTAATGTATTGTGTGTGTAGGTGCTAGTCCTATTAATAAATCTATTTTCTTTCTTCCATGGTTAGTTTGCTCGTTAAATCTATCTTTATAGAATGCAACCATACGCTATGTCGACAGTTACTTTCATCGGCGCGTCTCGCTGCGATCCGATCAGTCAGAGCTCACTCAACTCGAATTTCAAACACGTTTGATAAATGCCACGATCTTAACATTCTTGTGAGCTTTGCTGCTATAAAGCTAAGCTCACACTGAGTTTAGTTACATAAAGATTGGCAAAATTGTAGGCCGAAAATCAGACTAAAACTAATTAGCTAGTTGCTATGCGTAGCAATATAAATGAAGATTTTATCATTTTTGGACTTTTTTTTTTCAATATTAGCGGTTATGTGCTTTTTTTGGTTTTTATGATTACGTCTATTTTTACGAAATGATAAATTATATTGGAATAAAATGAAGGTTCTCAAATAATTAAATGTATTGTTACTTTTTGTTACAAATGGAATAAATACACATTATAAATAAAAATAGGGGATGATCGTGATACAGATTGTTAATCATTATGTTGTTTTTCACAATATATCTACCTAATTAAACAACATTTCAATAAATGAGTATATTAAGAAGACATTAACAGTATTTTTGCTATGTTCTATGTTTTACAACATTTCACAGCTTATTGAAGAACTTATTGCAAAGTGACAAAGAACAAAAGAGAATATCGTGCGGAAACCTACCCAAGCCATTTTGCATTCGCTCGCTAAATGACTAGAGCCACTAGTAGAGCGAGGAAATGGCCTGCTTGGGTCGCCGGTTGCGTTGCGTTGTTGCGTACCGCCTTAGAATGAGTGACATACGAAAGCAGCGCCACCTACCGGGTTCAATTGTGAATTTAAACCATCCAGGGTGCCACCCAAACGCATATAAAAAAATTCAAATCGGTACAGCCGTTTAGGAGGAGTTAGCTTACAACGAAAAGTGGCATTGATTTTTATATATATTGATTACGCACTGTTGGAATCTAATTTGAAATCTGATAAACATTTAGCTAGTCAGGATCAAGCTAGTGAAGAGGGTTGGCTGAAAATCAGTGCTGGGGAAGATTAGTTCCCCCCCAGCACGTGCTGAGCCAATACCTTTTCGGCACAGTTCGCACTGAGCTCTTTTTCTTTCCTTTTCTGTGTATTGTATAAGTTTCATATTCTCTGTGTGCTTTGTTATGTCTGTGTCGATTAAATGTTTTTTCTTTCTTTTCTTTCTTTCTTTCTATTTTCAGTCTACGACTATAACTATCAGTACTGTGTATGCATGTTAAACGCAATTATATATTCCCCAATAAAATCTATTCGCAATTTGACATAATATTCATGTTTGTTTAGCCAGTGTAGTGAATTATGTTGACTTCTAGTTTTACAGCCTGTAACCTCTCCTGAAAACTGTGTCAGCTATTTCCAGCCTGAAGGATTTCACGGCGATATACTTGAGACTTTTTCAATATCGATCATTTCTTTTTTTAGGGTTCCGTACCCAAAGGGTAAAACGGGAACCCTATTACTGAGACTTCGCTGTCCGTCCGTCCGTCCGTCCGTCCGTCTGTCACCAGGCTGTATCTCATGAACCGTGATAGCTAGAGACTTGAAATTTTCACAGATGATGTATTTCTGTTGCCGCTATAACAACAAATACTAAAAAACAGAATAAAATAAATATTTAAGGGGGCTTCCATACAATAAACGTGATTTTTTTGCCGTTTTAATAATGGTACGGAACCCTTCGTGCGCGAGTCCGACTCGCACTTGGCCGGTTTTTGTGTAAACATTAGATGGAGATCGGATATAAGTTATATAGGTATGTATGTAATAAAACGTCTTCAAATGACGATAAATTTTGACGCCCCACTGCTGGGCACGGGCCTCCCCTCAATGCGAGAGGGATTCAGGCCATAGTCTATCACGCTGGGCCAGTGCGGGTTGGCTGAGTGTACCGTATATACTTGCATATATTTATATTTAGTGAAAAGCTCTTATTGTGACTTCACAAATAGACATTTCAATTGTGAGTATCGGTGTAGGTAAGTATTTATTAAATTTGTCCTTGCTATTAATTACTTGACATTGGCAAAAAACCAGCTAGTCGCAGCCGTTCCTCATCTTATTCTATTAAATTGCCTTGCAAATCAAAGTGTGCAGGTTCAAACCCTGGCTCGCACCTCTGGGATTTATGTGCGAATCTCATTTTCATCCGAGATTATCACTTGCTATGAAACGGTGAAGGAAAACATCGTGAGGAAACCTGCACGTCTGAGGGAACTTGTCTAGTTCTCGTTAGGTGTGTGAAGTCTGCCAACCCGCACTGAGCCAGCGTGGTGGACTATGGCCTGAATCCTCCTCGCATTGAGGAAAGGCCCGTGCCCAGCAGTGGGACGTTAAAAAGGGCTTTAGTAGTAGTAGAAATTAAATTTAGTGAAAGAAAAAAAAAGTGGTTATTGAGCCTTGAAAAAATATTGTTAATATCACTATATGGGTTTAATTCTTAGTTGAACGTACTATATCATTTTGTAAACACAAACAATGTTAAGGATACAAACAATTTTGAACCCTTAATGCGAACTGCGAAGGTCAAAGTTATAAATGCAAAGATTGACCTTAATTAAACTGATTTAATTGAACATTTAACTAGTTCTTGGCTGGTTACTCTATATATACATCATCACGCCTGTATTCCCCGAAGGGGTAGGCAGAGGTGCACTGCAGTGCGCCCACACTTCGCCGATGTATTTTTGGTCCCAATGTAATAGGGGGCGAGCCTATTGCCATTATACCGGGCACATTCTCCCTCATTAAGAGGGAGATTTTGGGCTATAGTCCACCACGCTGGCCCAGTGCGGGTTGGTGAACTTCACATTGGGTATATAATTTGACACTTTAATTTTTTACTAGCTGTGCCCGCGACTTCGCCCGCGTGGACTTTAGGGAGATTACCCGGAAATATGGGTATTATGTTTTTCCCGCGGAACCCTAATGCTTTTTCTAAAATTAAAGTAGCCTAAGTTACGCCTTGGAACGTCAGCTATCTGTCAGTGAAAGTCCTATTGAAATCGGTTCAGCCGTTAAGCCGCAAAAAAAAATTAAATTGCGTTTTCGTTATAGGTATCGTATATACTTTCATACGCATTTGGCAAAAAAGTGTTATTTTGATATTACAAACAGACACTCCAATTTGATTTATTTGTATAGATTATTATTAGTAAATTGTTGACTATGTAAATATTTTGTGTTTAATGTAAATAAATATATTAGCAACTTATCATTATGATATTCCTGTACACTATAATAAACCTTATCGTGTAGAAGTTCGGTATGATTTTTTTTTCAAGGAGTTTAAGCTTTTGGCCTCTTTAATATTGTTCGGCAGTTTAGTATACATTTTGGACGCCATTGAATACACTTTTATGTAGTATTTGGCAGTGCACCAATGCAATTGAAATTAAAACTGATCATTAGTCATAATCATGAATTATATCAGTCGTTTTGATATTCATACCCGTAAGTGTCCATTCACACGGTAAAGCCGGCTGCTTGGAAATTTTGCATATTTAATAGGATCGCGCGAGCGTTGATGCCCCAGTGTGCAGGAGGCCTTAACCCAAATGTCATATATTTCTCTCACTTTCGCAGCATTCAAAACACTTGACACTGAGAATACGTGCTAATTACGGGTGTAGACATACCTCTTCTCCAATATATTTTATCATTTCATTTTGTAAAATAAGATGAAAAAGAATACGGCAACTTTGACACAAATTTAAACCATGGAGTAATTATCTATGGTATTTTTCTCTATATATACATTAAGGTTAATGTTTGTTTCTCTGTGAGAAATTATTTGCATACTTTATTCATGAGATGAACAAATATACACTTTGAATAAAATGGCATTCTTGGTGTTTTTAAATCTGTATGCATTTGGGAGTAAGTATAATAACTCAGCTTAACAACATTTAGAATTCGTCTCGTAAGTAGCGTCTTAGAGATGATAAGATGATTCTCAAGTAGGTAACTAAGTAGGTATAATTTTCGGTAAATACTTAACTTATGAATTACATCCAATCAACAAAATTATTATAACATTCATAGTTCATATTAAAACCTAATATTACTACGTATTGCTACGAAATTTCGTAGCAGATTGCGTACTTCTACGACCGTAGCATTTATGCTACGACAAACCTCTGATTTGTAGCGCAACAATAAACTTTACTTTTTTAAATAAAATCTGATAGAGTGATTTGTGTTTTTGTCAATGATAATAAGGTTGCATTTGTCCAAGCTTTTTAACCAACCTATTATGTCGATATTATTACAGACTATTAAAATAAATTTACAAGTAAAGTTCAAGAATCCTATATATGTATTTGTCTATTACTCAAAAATTGACAAGTACATTAGATTTTTAAATCGAATTTTTGACAGTTAATACATTACCAAAGTAATATCAAAACAATATTGCTACAGACGCGTTAGTTGGGGACAGAGATGTGATCATATATTATTTTTCTCTATGCGTGTAATTCTTTCATCCTAGTCGTACAAACAAGTAACAGGTACGAATATAACATATTTAGATGGTATTTTAAAGTATTTCGGCCATGTTGAAACGTTGACAGATTGTCTGGGTTCCTAAGATGGCGGCATATTCCACCATTACAATTTTATTAGATTATTATTTTTAAATGCTACTAAGGCACATTCCCACCACTGTTACACCTGTAAGCCAGGAGCTACAGCGGTATCCAATGAAGACACCGAGGTTTGACCCTACGCAAGTACCAGGGATAAGCTAAACTGTCATGGAACCTGTAGATACATTGGTTAGGTTAATTTGTGTAGCAGTTTACTATGAGGAAAGTAATGTATGACGTCATTCGTCGTAGAAATAGTATCTGATACAATTTTGTCTCATAAAATATCATTTTTTATTATTTATATATGTTTTTGAGTATCTTTAAGACCCCTATATTTAAATCAATACAGTATATTGTTTAATTTTTAGTGTGTTTAGTACCTATTATGTGTTACATATTTCCTAACCCTACCTATCTATATATATTGGGTGTATAAGTTTCATAATTACAAAAATAGCCTCTATTCCCTAGGCGACAAAAAACATACCTAATTTGAGTATTAAAATTATAAATATATATATTTTTAGAATATCGTGACCATCGTATTAGCAAAAGCATGCAAAGCCCACATTCTCCACAGTGGAAAGCGTTACATTGACACATAAAACAGGCGTGCGATCGGCGCGTGCGCCGCTCGGCCCGTCTCGCCGACAGTGGCGAAAATATCCCGTTCAAAAATAGTCCCGCACCGCGCGCGGGCGCTCCTCGGCTGCATACAAAAGTGGCCAGCCGTTCGGCCAACACCTTATCAAATTTCTCCACCCACGCTCGCCCCACGCACCGCCCCGGCGACATCAACCCACCCTCGCATGCGTTAGTGAATTAGCACAAGCCGCGGTTACCGCCTCACTTGACCCTCCCCACACAGAAGCACTGAGCGACAACTGAAGCGTTAATTTATTACGTCACTCATCACTTACACAGTCTCTTGACACTATCACTGTATTGGGTACTATTGGTATGCTCGACAACGTGAGTGAACGGTAGGGTACGCTCGCTCGCCGGCGCTCGCTACGCTCGACTGTGTCGGCGGTCCCTCCGTGCCGCCCGACGGCCAAAAATACCCAGAATTGTGTACACAACACTTATAATACCTAGGCTTTCGGTGTAAATCTCGGCGGGTATTAATAGTGCTGTTAAGGAGGTATAATGTTAATGCAGTACCCTTATACTCGTTAACCTAAATGCTAGGGTCGGAAACGACGGCTGATGAATGGGCTTAGTGTCTTTACAGGATTTGTCATGATTTCTTAAGCTTACCGCGTCACTACGGGACAAATATCTCATACAACTCTCGTTCTCCTACCATTATTATAAAAAAACTGGGTATAAGCTTTTGAAATATTAAAAAACACTTCTGAAATGTATTAGGGCATATTTTTATTTTGGGGCCCTTTCCGTCAAATTATATTAATGTTGTGTTAAGTTTAGAACGAACACAGTTATAATATATAACCGTTCTTTTGAGGTAAGTCGGGTGAAAAAAAAAATTATTCTCAACTTGCAGGCATCTGAATGTATTGTTTGTTGGTACTGCCATTCTTTCTTGTAGAAATGTACACTCGTTAAAGATTTAACGTCTTTCGATTTGCGCATCTGAAAAGAATGATGATACTGAAATCACCTCTTGTAAGTAGGTATAAAGATTAAGGATTATGACAAATGAATATTATTATGTTACTTGTTTCAAGAATTAAAAATCAGATAATACTAAAATTATTGTTTTTAACTATGATCAATGTTAATAACTATAATAATATATGTCTCAAAAATATATTTCCATTCCATTGTCCAAATTAAATTTGACTGAAATTGGTATCATTGATGCCACCACGATGCCACTGCCGTCTAGTCTTATACCTCCTGACATATACAATCGGACGTCCGTAGACGTCACACATACAATTGGACGTGTGGAACTGTAAATTATTTGAAAAAGCTGCCTATTTGATATAAAAACTCGTTGGTTTTTAATTTACGTTACATAGGTATTATGCAGTTGCTAGACGAAGTTAAAAAAAGTTTAAAAAGCTTTTTTAAATTTGGAACTTTCTAGCATAGTTTAGCTTACATCTCAAATCAGCACTAAAAGACATTTTATAATCGTTTTCAAAACTTGATCACGTGAGCAGTGGTAGCCGAGTGGTCGAACGCCTAGCAATCAAAGTGTGCACGTTCAAACCACGGCTGGCACCTCCGGGTTTTACGTGCGATTCTCATTTTTATCCGAGATTATCACTGTCTATGAAACGGTGAAGGAAAAAATCGTGAGAAAACCTGCACGTTTGAGGGAACCTGAATAGTTCTCGATAGATGTGTGAAGTCTGCCAACCCACACCGAGTCAGCCTGGTGAAGTATGACCTGAATCCCCCTTGAATTAAAGAAAAGCCCGTGCCCAGCAGTGGGATGTTAAAAGGGCTATAACAGTTTCAAAACATGAGCATATGAAACTCGTGTAACACCTATATAACATCAACAGTATCGCAAGATCTTCGTCCTTAGTCTCAGCTAAAACTTACTAATAAACATTTCTGGGCCTACATAAAGATTCACGAAGTATCTACTCCTAAAGATTTATAAGACATAAACGGCTGACGTGAGAATGCAACGCGGTACCTTTGGCAGCAGAACCAGCGATGGAATTGTGGGTTTCGCGTGTTGAATACACACAATTGTCATTCAATTGCTATGTTATTACTATGACAACGCTCTCAATACAAAGGAAGTTCGAGCATAGCTCCTTGAACTGGGTGGTAGGGGGTTCGATTCCCCTCACCGACAAATTGTGAAAATACCCTCTTACTACCACATGTCTTGCAACAACGTTCTTCTTCTTTTTTACGAAATCAGTGAAATGATGATATTTTGATGGAATAAGATGATAATATTACTTAATTTCAATAGGGAAGATGGCTGGGTGCTACCACCAACTTGGGATCCAGTAATTAATATGATTAAATCCAAAACCAAGCATACCATTCAAGACCTCAAGAAACTGAGCACTTTCTGCGTGGATCGGTCCGCAAACAACAACTAAATATGAGGGTACCCAGTTATTAACTATGACATCAGGACGTCTAACACCTCAGTACCCCCGTGACCATGGTTGCTGTAAAGCAGCCGAAACGTCGGGAAAATAAAATACTAAATAAACGCGATAGAATCCGTAAAATAGTTTTATTTCAATGATAATATTACTTTCAGTTTTTGACTGTTCACTCAGTACAAAATCGATCAAAAATATACAGTTAAAATTGAAGCAACAATTTAGGAGGTGGAGGTAAAGCGGGTTTCAGACTACGCTATAATATAATAGCATATAGTATAAGGCTCATAGCACAACAATATCGCGCACCATACATTGTTATGGCCACGTTTACACTGTACTGTACTATATATTATTGGCTTTGTATGGTGCGCGATATTGTTGTACTATATATTATAGCGTCTGTAAGCCACTTAAGGCCCCAGATATTTGCGGAATCTGCTCTGGGTTGGGTCTACCTGGGATCGCCCACAGACCACTATATCGCACCCATAGTACAAGCTTTGTTTGGGATCATACCATGACCATGTGTTGTCTGGTGATATTTATTTACCTATTTATATAGTGGAGACTAACAAAACGCTTCAGAAGCGACGATAGGTAGGTATTTTTCAGTGAAATTTATCGCCTCGCGACGAGAAGTCATCGTTCCTCCCAGCTACGGAATTAGAACTGACTGAACTACAGTTTTCTAATATTGTGTAATATTATATGCGGGATATTCAAAATGTTGGCCATTTTGACTTTTTACGTAGTGTTGGAAAAAAATATGGTGTTGTTTAAATAATCACCGCACAGTATTTCATTAATAAGTGCACAAATGTTGCTTAAAGGTTAATTTATACATCATATTTTATGTGTTCAAGCGACACATAGATTCGAAATTTAAACAAAATAGCACTCTTTTCAAAGCATTGTAAAAATTTATTGATCTTTACAAATAAATAAATTTGAAGTGATTGTTGGTTTGATGTAAATTTCCGAACGGCGGGACCGATTTGGACAGGACTTTAAATATCCAATATTTCCAGGGCCCCAGTCCCTTAACACTATCGTTGTGGAGTTGCAATGACATCTATTTTTAGAGCAGGAGAACAGCATCTTTTATTAATTGAAGATCTAATATGACAAGTATAATGGCTGAAAGGTGACAATGTCTAATATCTAAACTGGTCATATTTTGGCTACCTTTGTCACAGCAAGACCACAACAATAGTGTAACTCGGGCCCAGGTAAATTGTCAATTGACTTTATTGGGAAAATTATTTGAGTTCCTAAATTCCAGGCGTACGACGTCGCTGGCGTAACTAGTATTGCAAATAAATTACAGAAATGTATTTTTATTATTTATATATATTTTTCCACGTAAAACTCTAACCAGCTTTTTACTATGCCAGCCACGGCTGTATGTTAAGCCATTTATACAGCTGATTCGCCCCAATGTTTACATAACCCAATTCTGTATAGAGGTCGAGATATCCAGGTCGACATTGAATTAATCATTGACACCGCCTCATAAAGTCTTAATAACGACCATCGGTTACAGAACTGTATGACCAATAAGTGTTCATTAAACATTTTGGACTCTCACCAAAAGTGTAATTGACTAAACGTTGCTTTCGAATTATCTAATGTGACTGTGGGGTTTATGCCCTGGACACGTGGCGAGCGAATTCACTTGACTTATTTTTGTAAAACATAAAGATGGATTTTCTGTGGCGCAGGCCACGTGACTACTTGGAGTAATTCTACAGATCCTCTCTCGCGCTGGTGGTTGGGGAAGACACGACAAGTGTTACTGCAACTGAGAGGATCAACGCAGTCGCACTGCGTTGATCTATTGAACTACCAGCTTGTACCTGTGACTTCGTCCGCGCACACTTCGACTGTTCAATATCGATATAAATTATAGCATAAGTGTTATTCTGATCTATACATCCAAACAAATAAATAAAATTGGAGTGTCTGTTTGTAACATCAAAATAACATTATTTTAATAAATGCATATGAAAGTATACACGATACCGATAAGGAAATCGCAATTTTTAAAAATTTTGTCAGTCTGTCTGTTTGTGCCGGGTAAACTTCCAAACGGCTGAACAGATTTCGATGGGACTTTCACTGGCAGATAGCTGATGTTCCTAGGCGTACCTTAGGCTACTTTTATTTTAGAAAAAGCATTAGGGTTCCGCGGGATGAACATAAAACCATTATTTCCGGGTATTTTTAGTAAACAATAATACTGTAAAAGTGTAAAGTTTCATGTAAAATCGCGTAGTAGTTTTAGGGTGAAAGAGTAACAAACATCCTTCCATCCATACTTTCTCTTTAGCAGGGGCTAATGGGATGGGACTACTAGTATGTATTTTAAAGAAATAAGTATATTTGACAGTGGCTGGCTGTAACTAGGACCGCCTCAGACAACAGTAGGTACCTTAGTTTTGACATAAATTGGTTTGGTTTTAGACTTTACTGCTGACGCGAAAGTCTGGGTATATTTATTTATAATACAGCAGTTCTCTCCGGGTTATAACTCCCATCTTGTTTTTGACATTTATTTTTAACTGGCTCATTTAACTTGGTCAGACATGTTCCAGTTGTGGAGGCCATCCATCTTATTTCTGGTTGCCCAATCCGTAAACGACACTTATATACGTCGTCTGTTATACTTAAAATAAATGATTGAAGGATTTAAGATTACTGAAAATGTATTTCACAATTTCATATTAAGGAATGGGATTTGAGGGTTTTATGTGCGAACATCATTTTCAATAATGATTATTACCACTTACTGAACGGTGAAGGAAAACATCGTGAGGAAAACTGGGGCCCAATTCTCGCATGATCGACATAATCTCTAATTCGACATATATCGAAACAAAACGTCAAATCGGTCGTATTCCGTCTGAAGATTATCTAATTCTAATTGTAGTACCTACAATGATATTCTAGTTTACTTCACCCAATATCCATTGTGTGGAGACAGTCACGTGAGACGAATAACTGTCTTTTTAAAATTAAGACACTAATGCCAACAGTCCCGGGCTATGCGCAATTAAATCGTGAAACTTTATTCCAAATTAACCAAAAAGTATGCGCGGGAGCAGTCGTAAACTATCAAAATAGCATGATGCCATGTTACTATGCACCGCTTATGACGCGGGCGATCGATAAATACATCTTCCTACAGTGCACTGCAGTCACCAAAAAAGACGGTGGATTTTATTTATATCTACCTTCATTACGAAAATATTAATATACCTATATTTTTTAAACGTTCATGAAAAGTGACTTATAATTTTTTTTATCGTTGTCTACACACTTATAGTTCATCAAAATACGAAAAATATAGGTACGTACTCCCGACGAAGAGAACGCGTTTCATGTATTTATGACTGTTCCAAAGAAACGATTGATGTGAAAGTCTTCCAATAACAAAACTGTGGGTACAGTCAAATAATTAACAAATAAGCAAAATAAAAACATAGAAAATCTTGAAGAATACGATGCCCCAATCCATAGATCACTACTATATCACCCCAATCTAAAGATAATGATAATAACTATACTATTTGCTGCTACCAAACTCACACCTCGTCCCTCTGTCTAGCGCTGGCGACCATCATAACCAACTGACATTTACTCTCAAACCTGACAGAAAAGACTAAAAACCAAACGTCAAACGGCAACCAAAAATCTTCTCATGAACAACAAATAATAACTAAACACAAAATACAAAAAATAAATCAAACCATGTAACCACCAGCGGTATACTATGATAAGTGTCAGAGGTTTGGCATTGGTGATGTTGAGAAGCGCCTTCATGGTCGCCTTCCTCAGCATTCCAAGCCCGGTGGTCGCTTTCACTGGCATCAGAAACTGGTCCAGAAAAGCGCTCTACACCAAGATCGACCTCTGCACTCAAGCCTGCTACAGCCAGATCATCCCTGGCCTCTTTCTGAGCAATGCGCGAGCGGCTGCCGACAAAAATGTTCTGCGAAGGCTTAATATCACCCACGTTCTCACGATTGAGGCCCACCGGCTACCGAAATCTACTTTCACTGATACCAACATTAGCACGCTCTTCATTAGGGCCTACGACAGTCCTCAAACCCATCTCCTGCCCTACTTCCCAATGGCCAACGCCTTCATCGACGAGGGCCTGCAGAAGGGGAACGTGCTCGTCCACTGCCACTTCGGAGTCTCGAGATCAGCTACGCTTGTTATCGCGTATATTATGGAGAAGTACAAGCTGACGTTTGACCAGGCGTTTGTCTACGTGAGGCAGAGGAGACGGTTCATCAACCCGAACCCTGGCTTCGTGAACCAGTTGAAGGAGTACCAGAGATTGAATTACGATATCAACGGCTTTCATAGATTTGAAGCATACATGAATGTGAATGCAAGGAGACATAAGTATAAGATAGCGTCTCTGGCTGCGGTCGCTGTCGGCATCCTCGTGCCTCTTGTGGTTCTGGTGGGTTAATAGTGTAGTCAAGACCAAGTGGAAGTTTTGTACAGACAGAATAAAAGTTATACATATCAAACGCAATGTTTCCTTTACAGATTGCCTACAAAGTGTATGCGTAGATTGTGATACGGGAGGATGTAATCTCGCTGAAATCTTCTGTTTTATTATCGTTCCAACAATTTGTGAGGGACGTTGATCAGTATGTGACCGTTGATGACTATGTTACTCAGAATAAAAAATAATATACAAGAACATTTTTTTTATTTAAAATTACAAAGCTTAAGATGCGTCTATCCAATTTGTCATACTACGGATTGATGTGAAGTTGAAACACGTTTCAGCTTTGTATTATAAATATATTTCTATCAACGCGACAACGCATCTAATAATATTCCAGTCTCTACATAAGATTACAATAAATTAGAGTCACGCGGACCGACGTCAACTCACGCGCAGCAGGAAGTGCAATATTAATTTTTTATTCGACCAATTGGCCGAAAAATCACATCCTCTTTATTATTATAACAAATAAATTCAACTTTAGAACATCTCGTTTTATATCTTATATCATTATTTCCGTTTAATTATGAATCCCGATTACGCAACGACTCTACAAAGTTTGGTACGATGTAGAGACGTAGAGTGTTTAATATTTCGTTGTAGTTAACGCCTAGTGCCAACAGGGCCGACCGCTCTATCATTTAGCCTGTATTTATTGTTCGTCTAATCATTTATGCCTACTAGCTTTTAATGTAATACTAAGAATGAAAATAGAAAAGTAATTTTGTAATAATTTATGATTAAGCGCCGAGATTATTGTGATGAGGTGGTTATTTAACTACCATTACGGTTCATTCTATGGCACTGGCAGGGCAGGTAGAGTCAATGACGATGGCTTGGTGTAATAGCTTGATTGTGTTACTGCACCAGTTGGTTGCAGGTTCGATTCCCGTCAGTGGAAAATTTAGGAAATGACCTTTTCGGAATTTGCCCTGGTCTTGGTGTAACTGGGATGACATTCAGTTTTTTTTTTTTTAAGGACTTACGTTCTGTTGGCTGTGAGGTGGCCTTTACAGCTTTACCGGAGGAGCACACTCAGTTCATTTTATGGCATCCATAATAGAAGCTTTACTTATTAAGGGATCATACGATGAGTATGTGATGTTTGGCGATATTTATAAATGTATTGTTTCTTTATACTGACAGAATTTGCCAATTGTGGTAAGGACGAAGAGGAGCCACTACTTGTCGTAGCCCACGAAGCTACGCCAAGCAGTGGTAGCCTCATGGGCAAGAACGCCCGCCTTTAACATAAGGGGTGCAAGTCCAAATCCCGGGCCCACATCTCTTGAGATAATTTTCATGTGCGAATGTCATTTTCAACAATGATTACCACTTGCTGAACGGTGAAGGAAAACATCGTGAGGAAACCTGCACGCCTATAGAAAGGCGTGTGAAGTTCACCAACTCGTTTTAGGCATGCGTGGTGGACTCGTAGAGGGTGAATATAATAGCGGTATAATAGCAATAGGCTCGCCCCCTCTTACATTGGGATCAAAACTACATCGGTGAAGTGTGGATGCACTGCCTACCCGTTCGGGGAATACAGGCGTGATGATGTATGTATCGCAATACTCTTATTGCCTCACAGATCTTTAATTAAACGTTCGAGACGGGAATCGAAGTAGTATTAACCCTTTTCAACTTGTATTTAACATAAGAACATAGCACTACGGCTTGCGCGTGCGCACACCTGTGCTAACCTCTGCTATATTTAGCCCTAGTATCTCGGCGTCAATTAATAGACGAATACTCACTTACACGCTGTAGTTTTATTCATTTCATGTATTACAAGATATCTTGCAAGCGCACTTAGGGGGTTGATTAGTATTTTTACCCAATTGCTCCGAAAGGAGGGTTGTTTTTCCACAGCATTGTTTCCCTCTTCTTATACAATACAATACAATAAAATACGTCATCACGCCAGTATTCCCCGAAGGGGTAGGCAGAGTGCACCTCTGCCTGTAGTGCACCCACACTTCGATGTATGTTGGTCCCAATGTCATAGGGGGCGAGCCTAGTGCCATTATACCGGGCACATTCCCCCTCAATACGAGGGAGATTTGGGCCGTAGTCCGCCACGCTGGCCTAGTGCAGGTTGGTGAACTTCACACGCCTTTCTATAGACGTGCAGGTTTCCTCACGTCGTTATCCTTGACCGTGTATTGCGATATACTACTGTATATTGCTAGTTACTTGTGGGTATACGCTCAACGTATATGATAATTTGTTGAGTTTTTTTTTCTTATAAGACTAAGCAGTGGTATCTATCGAAAACTAGTCAAGATCCCTCAGACGTGCAGGTTTCCTCACGATGTTTTCCTTCACCGTTTTATAGCAAGTGATAATCTCGAATGAAAATGAGATTCGCACATAAATCCCAGAGGTGCGAGCCGGGGTTTGAACCTGCACACTTCGATTGCAAGGCGTGCGGTCGTTGTTAGTTGTTATCGATTCGTAGGTGCCGGTATATGTGAATAAAAAAAAATGATTCCGATTCGATTAAAAATTACTTGCAGTTTGTTTGACGCGCAAAAAATTTAAAAATAACTTTACCGATTTGTACTTTTGGTTTTGTTCGCTCTAATACAGTGGGAAGTTTACACAAATATAAAAGAGGGACCAACCAAAGTACAGCTGAAAATTTTAAACCACATAATAGATAATTTTGTCTGGGAATGGTGTTTGATAAATTGTTGATATTACAAAGTAGACCGGGACATTTTGTTCTAAACCAAACCAAACTAAACTACACTGATCTAAGCATATCGCCGTCTTTCTTACAGCCGTAATGTGTGAGCAAGATGCCAATATGTTTAGTGCTGTTAAACATAATCTAGTTTGTATTACAAGAGAAATGACATCAATACGTAATCATAACCCGTCTCAAAACCTAAAAAATATTCATAAAAACAAAGAGAGAGATTCACGAACGCGACCGCCACTCTTGAAGTTCAGAATAGAATAACAGAAATAGCAACGGAGTCGTTTACATTCCATACAATTACGTCACCGCGCTACAAGCGAAAATAGACATTATTATTTTGGAATATGTTGCCAGCGGACTATCAATAAAACTAGTCCATGAGAGTGGCCAGTCCGGTCCCTTGGTGTTCATATTTCTGGATAAATATACTGGAGTTATGTAAAAATTATCTGCAGCTAGAACAAGCCTCCGCTAACACGGTAAAGCCGGCTGCCAGATGGGACCGTTCACACGAGCTCTCAGATAGCGAGATTCCTAATCCAATAGTCATTACGAATACTTCCATATAAAATGTTTGGTCTCCCATATATAATGTGTAACACGTAAATATGCACGTAAATGTGCACTAACAATGCACCCATGCCTATCTATAGATCTTGACTTGCTCAAGGCTTAGCATAACCGCGTAGACGAATATCCAGTATGGCCATATCCAGTACAAAAGCTCGAAGTGACGTCATTTTCTCGACAAATTTTATGGACAAATTGGTTTATGCATGCTTTAAAAAATTAATTCGATAAATTAAGATAACGTGGAATAATAAAAAAATCTGTTCTTCCGTTTTGGAGCTACGAATCCACAAACAGATACACTGATACATACGTTAAATCGGGCGACGAATGTTAAAAAATGTGAATTCCAAAATGCGAAACAAGTTATCTAGGGGCGAAGTTAATTATTATTGCGTTACCTGCATGATGGATGATCCAGGCGTATTTATTTGGCTTTGGCTTAGTCCTTATGCTTGCTGACACTTACACTATTGGGCAGCGTTCCCAGGGGTTCACAAGGGTCACAGATACACGATTTAAGAACAATATCTTCAGTTAATACGGCAGGCTCGAGCAAGAGGCGCGCAAGGTGCGATCGCAAGAGGTGACCGTCATTCGTTCTTTTTTCAAATTGTCACTGCACTTCACTTTTAAAACAATCTATGGTATCGAATTCAAATTGTCCCCGTTCTTTTTTCAAACTGGGAAACGGGTAGCGCTACTACATATCGCAGTAAGTGGAGGTAGTTCGATATTATTTTATACGAATGTTTTACACGTCTACCCGCATTTAAAATTCTAAAGTTCATAATAAATCAAACATTCTGAGAAAACCTGCATGTCTACAGAAAGGTGTGTGAAGTTCACCAACCGGCACTGGGTCAGGGTGTTGGATTATGGACCCAGTCTCCCTCGTATTGAAGGGGAAGGTGCTCGGTATAATAGCTCGCCCATACGTTGTACTGCAGCGCACCTCTGCATACCTTCAAGGAATACGGGCGTGATGTATTTAGGTATAAATAAATCAATAGAAATGTACTTTCAAAATAAGAAAATTTTATTTAATAGTTTCATTAAAATATCGTCACAGATGTTCATTTGTTAATTTACAAAACATTTTAAAAGAAATAATTTATTCGACATACAATCCCTTGTCGATTACAAGATAATAGAATTGTGCGTTCATCGATCATTTAAATTTAAATAAAAATTAACAAATCCTACACTAATAATCTCATAGAGTAAAATTAAGAGATTCGATGCTATCAAAACAAAGATCCGTATTGCTTTAATTAACTTAATATCTAATTTAAAAATAAGTTTTACATGTAAAGTACATCAACACTGTAAAAAAATTCTAGAAAACGGCGTCTATTTTATACAATTTATTTTTCTATCTAATAATCTCAGAGATGACTTACTACGCAGAGATCTTTTCTAAGGCCTGGCCTGGAGAATGACGATATAAGGCTTAAAACTAAAACCTTTTGCCTATAAGAAATAATTGATGGAATCAGGCGTAATATTGCGGAAATCCATTGTTAATATAATTGTAGAGAAAAGGACCCACCACTCACCCTCGGAATTGTCAGAATCTCAAACTATAAATCAAATAAATTTGATCGATAATAGAGGAAACCAACAAGACCGAACTTCCTGTCAGTCGAGAGTCAGTATGTCATAAGTCATGGACCCTAACAATGAGCAATCCTCTGAAGAATAACAATAAGAAATAACGTTTAGACAGACACTAAGATAAATTATCTGTATTTATAAGGTTTTTATATAGTTAAATGCGAGCCTAACGCCTCCACGTCCTAAGTCGCGCGTATTTTTTTTGCCAATAGCAAAACAATCTGTATTTACGAATAGAGAAAGTTCATTCTTCAACAAAATGACATAGACAGTGCGAGCGAATTTTGACACGTGGGGCAGTTTACCACAGAAATTCAATCTTTATGCATATTGACACAGAGTTGGTTTTGGTGTTGGAAAACATTTTGACAGGCGACTAGAGGGCTTAAAATAGTATTTCGGACTTCTGATACACCACAAAAAGTTACGGCCTATCTACTAGCGGCCCGTCCGGGCTTCGTACGGGTGGACATTTTTTTTAACCATTTTGGGATAAATAAATATAGCCTATCTTACTCAGTGATAATGTAGCTTTCTAACGGCAAAAGAACTTTTGAAATCGGTCCATTAGTTTTTAAGTTTATTCGTTACATACGAAAATACAAATCATTCCTCTGTATAATATTAGTATAGATTAATTAATCTTCTGTTTTTAGGTCGCCATTCAGCCATCGACTCTACGAGTTCGCTATAACTAAATCAGAATTTAATTAAGATTAGAACTAAATTATTTTTACTTACAATGTCCTTCATCATACATACTCCAGGCCATAAGCTGTACTATCTATGATCTCAAAAATTAATGTTCTATGCATTAAAATATTCACAATTCTCACGAAATATCCTTATTAAGGCACTGGTGTCTTTGTTGTGTTATATACAAAGTAGTTTATGTACATTTTGGAGGCACTTATAAGCTTACACATTACAAAAATAGGCAGGGTGTATCAGACGTCAAAAATAATACTTTAACGTTTGCATCAGTATCGGATATACAACTGAATGGTATAAAGAACATCAAAATTCAAACATGATTTTTCTATTGAAATAAAACTATTTTACGGATTTTATCGCGTTTATTTACTATTTTATTTTCCCGACGTAAAATAGTTTTATTTCAATGTATAGTATTCGCGTAAATATAAGAAAACAATATGATTTTTCTAATTTTTTTTGGTTGTAAATTTAAAAAGAAACATGACATAATCCGAATAGGAAGCAGTGGTAGCCGAGTGGTCGAACGCACGCCTTACAAATCAAAGTGTGCAGGTTCAAACCCCGGCTCGCACCTCTGGGTTTCATGTGCGAATCTCATTTAAATCCGAGATTACCACTTGCTATGAAACGGTGAAGGAAAACATCGTGAGGAAACCTGCACGTTTGAGGGAACTTGACTAGTTCTCGATGTGTGAAGTCTGCCAACCCGCACTGGGCCAGCGTGGTGGACAATGGCCTGAATCCCAATCGCATTGAGGGGAGGCCCCGTGCCCAGTGGGACGTTAAAAAGGGCTGTAGTTAGTAGTTATTCCGAATACTATGCGGTATTTTTATCGCCCCCCTATAAATGTATTGTACACTGTTTAATAGGGGTAAGGATGTGAACTTAGGCCAACACACGAAACTATATAGTCAAATATTAGTCCTGTAACTCTTTAACTATAACAGTTAGATATACTCTGTCTTCACTGTGCATATCAGCTACCGTGTACGTACCTAAAATATTATTTCTAACTTCTGATACACCCTATATATACTATAATTACAACTATATAGTATGTACTAACTAATTGGAAGACAATATCCGCGGGATATGTACATTAATTTTTCATAAACAACATGTCTTTTTCACAAAATGTCTGTACTTCAATTTTGTTACAACTAACATTTTAATATTAGATAATAATAATAACATCGCCAGACAACACATACCCATTGTATGATCCCAAACTAAGCAACGCTTGTCCTATGGATAGCATACAATGGACTGGGGGCGATCCCAGACCAATACAATTTTCGAAACGCCATTTCTGAAATTTGCCAATGGCGGGAATTGAACCTGCAATCGCCCGGTGCAGTGAAACGAGCGTACGTTCAGACCACTAGACCGAGCCGACATAGTATATTCTTTCTATCCCAAATTGTAACATTATGAAGAAATTGACAAAAGCTTATAATTAATATAAAATTAATCAGTCTCCATATGAGAAATATCTTTTACAACCTTTAGTTCCGCGTGCACCATATAACCTTAACGCCCTGAAACTACTGAGGCGAACGTATTAACTTGTCTTCTTTTTGAAAATATACTCTGTGCCTATATAAATAGAGATGGAATTCCTATGGGAAAAGACAAGCAACCATGCGTCTAATTTTGCTTAAAAATAAGCTTTATCTATAAGTTAATACAGTTCGTTTTAGCATTGAGTGCAGCTTAATGCTTGTTTTACGTCATCACATCCACGCCTAGTTAATTCTAAAATATAAAAATCCAACTTGATATATCCCACAAATTCATAGAAAGTTATGATCCATTTAAAAAAGCATTGTATGACATTTGTGGATAGATTTAGACATTAACTGATAAAATTTAAGCTCCGGGCAGCAAGAAATTGCCAATACCAAAACGAACCATGTGTCAATATCTATAAGAATTAATTTTCTACTGTGCAAAGCCACGCAACCACGCGTCAAAATTCACTCGCACTTTCAATGGCACTTCATTGAAAAATGGCCTTTACCAATGTGTCAATACAGTTCGTTTTAGCAGAAACTTCGACGCGCGCCATTACAGCTGTGTTCTATACTTAAAACTATTGTATCATTTGGAGGTACTGATTCTCTTCATAAAACGAAGAGAGTGATGTTTGTAAATCGTTTACAACCATGTTATCGCCGCCTTGCAACGGATGTGTACTGCTCGACACCATTTCAGAACTCTTCCAGTTTTCACAGTTCTCTACATACTCTAAAGTCCTTTGATAAGTGTCTTGACGCATAGTGTTGTTTTGATTCTTTTTTCTTCCATTCGTCGCTTCAATTTGCGACTGGGATATGTCCCATACTTGGACATCACGGGCCGGGTTGTTCTGACTCCTCAAACTGTTCATACTGCAATCTGTCTGCTGTTCACCAACGTTCTTCATCTGATTCACTGATACCCTCGTCCCGTTGACCTGCTTCTGGCTGCCTGTCGACATGTTCACGGAATTTTGGACGGACTTTTGCATGTTGTGCTTGTTGAACTGATTGCCGGGATAATCCCATTGGTTGTAAGGCCTCTGGTGGTTGTAATACTGGTTGCTGTTCATCATAGTTTGGTTGTATTGATGGTTGTTTTTGGGAGGCGGTGGACCCATCACGTTGGATGCATTTACCACGGAATTGTATGGGGGTGGTTGTGGGTACTGCATGTTTTGGTTGTACTGAGGATTCTGTGGCGGTGTACACTGACTTTGTTGGTCACAGTAGCTGTTCATCGCACCACGGTTTATGTTACCACTGTTGTCCACACTCATGACTGAGGACCGTGACATTTGCAGCTGTTGCATCTGATTGCTTTGGTTTGGATAACTCACTGGCTGGTAGTTAATCTGATTGTTGTACATCATATTCTGGTTTTGCATCGGATGAATAGGCATTTGGTTCTGAGCGTATTGCTGCATCATTTGGTACTGCTGCATATTCTGACTTCTCATCACGCTTTGATTTTGCGCCGGATAAGCGGGAGGCTGGTTGTAATTCTGATTGTGATACTGATTTGGATTCCTATTTTGCATTTTTGCGTTACAATTCCTATTGTTCATATAATTCTGAGCAACCGCTATTTGAGGACCCTGATTCACATTTAAATTGACCGTCATTTGAGGTCCCTGATTCATATTTAAATTGATCAATTGATTTTGCATTTGACCATTCATGACCATGTTTGGCATGTTTTGTATCATGGGACTTGACATTCCCTGTCCCATAGGACTTTGAAGACCAGGATGCATGGGACTTGGCATGCCATGGCTTAGTGGGCTCGCTATATTTTGAGTCATAGGACTAGCCATGTTCACCATCGGACTAGTCATGTTTTGAGACATTGGGCTGCTAATGTTATTGTGTCTTGGACTCATCATTATTTGATTCGGCATTTGAGGGCTCATCAAACTTTGCATGCTCTGTGGGCTCATCGCGTTGTGTTGCGGAGACATGACACTCATGACACTTTGCGGACTCATGACGTTGTAAATGCTCGGAGGACTCATGACACTATGAGGTATGTTGTGAGGACTCATCACGCTTTGAGGGCTCATAGCGCTGTGAGGGAGACTTTGCGGGCTTAGCATGCCATGCAGATTCTGGGGGCTCAAAACATTTTGGCTCATGACAGTTTTGGGATTAGGGTTTTGTTTAGGGATCGTGTTAGCTCTGACCCTGTTAGACTGTTCAGTCTGATTCGCCGTCATCGTTTGCAAAGATTGCAACGGATTCGTTGCAACGTTGCTTGTTGCTGGTTTGGTATATTCCTTTTCACACTTTTCTTTAGCTTCTGGTATGACCTGTTCTTGCAGTGGAGTCACCTTTTCATCAGGTGACTTTGAGTTCAGTAAAGAGCCGCTGTTGCCCGACATACTAACGTCTAAAGATCTTAAATCGACTGGAATATCACTTATGTTGAGATCACTTCCTATGGCACCTAAATTTTTAAGTAAAGAATCGTCACTGGTCGCTACATTACTGATTTTATCACTCGAATTGTTTGTGTTTTGCACGTCAGTTGTAGCAGTGTCTTTGGCAGCACTATCTTTATCTTTAGAGGTTTCTGGCTCAGGTTGGTTAGTGGAGTCAGTCTGAGCTGGTGATTCGGTTGCCAATATTGATTGGTTAAGATATTGCATCATTTCATCTGGTATCACCAGCTTGTTCTCCACCATTTCACCTTCGGCAACCTGTGGATTGTACAAAATAGACTACATTAATACAATCAAGTAGAATCTTATATATAGGACCGAGATATGTGGAGAAGCACAGGGGAGGCTTTTGCTCAGGAGTAGGACACAGAAAGACTATTCAAAAGAAAAAAGAATTTTATAGGGTTATAGAGAAAGACGCCCGTTTTTACTAACACTATTGGCTAGCGCAAAAAGTCGACAATTAAGTATATTTACTCGCAAGAAAATACATAAGTACTCATTGTATGATCCCAAACTAAGCAACGCTTGTACTATACCTTACAATGGACTGGACTGGGAGCGATCTCAGTTACACCCAGATTAGGGCAAATTCCAAAAAGGCAATTTTTGAAATTTGCCACTGACGAGAGTCGAACTCGAAACTACCTGGTGCAATAAATCAAGCGGTCTATTCTTAAACCACTCAATAAAACCGTCATCATGTAGAGATTAAATTAAATTTGTTTCGGTTTCTCACCTGTTCCAGATTGACCTCTTGGTTGGGGTGGTGGACTTGCGCAGTGGTGATGACGACTGTACTGGTGGAATTGGAGCGGGACTCTTTGTACGTCACAGTGTCCTGGTCCTCCTCTGTCTTGAAAGGGAAAGGAGCATCACCCTGAAAATTTAAAAATAAATACTATTACAAAATGAAAAGAACTATTACATTTTGATCCGTCTTCAAAGAAAGACGAGGCTCACAATTCAACCTAGCCCTGTAGCATCACCGCGTAGACATAATTTTTAACTCTTTCATCTGTCAGATTCATCGATAAAATGACGTCACACCTTGCCATGTCTAGTACAAAAAGCTCGTAGTGACGTCATTTTCTCGACAAATCTGATAGTTGAAAGAGATAAAACATATGTTTACACGTTCATGCTAGGGGTGCTGTATGTTTTTTTTGTTGTTGCATATTTTTATATTGAAAATGACTTTCAGAAGAAGCACAACTTGACAGTGGAACTCATGTCCTATGTAATAGTGGTGATTTTAAATAGTTGGGTAGTTTCATGCACTCACCAGGCTTGAGAACATAAAAATAGGATAAATGATTTGACCTGGATCTGGTATACAGTAAGCCCACAGAAATACTCCTTCATAAAACTCACCACATCATCAGTGCCGCAGGGGTACTGGTAACCCTGGGCCTGGTCGCTAAGGTTGGACTGCTCCGATAGGCGCCTGGCTTCCTCCTTCACCTGTACATTAGGATCCAGTTCCAGCGCTAGTTCTTCAGCTCGTACTTCTGAACAGGTCACACCACGGAGGAGTACAGCCTGGGAAAAAATATCATGGTAACCAAAATTGACTTATATCATTATCATTATGCTTGTATTCTCTGACGGGATAGGGAGTGGTACGCTTCACACTTCGCTGATGTATTTTAGTCCCAATATTAGTAAGTCAGTAAGAATAAGTAGTCAATAGGAGTAAGATTCAGACTATAGCCCAGTGCGATTTGGTCAACTTCTTTTTCTTATTTTTTTCAATAACATTTGTGCGTGTGCAGTGGTAGCCAAGTGGTCGAACGCACGCCTTGCAATCAAAGTGTGCAGGTTCTAACCCCGGCTCGCACCTCTGGGCTTATGTGCGAATCTCATTTTCATCTGAGATTATCACTTGCTATGAAACAGTGAAGGAAAACATCGTGAGGAAACCTGCACGTCTGAGGGAACTTGACTAGTTCTCGATAGATGTGTTAAGTCTGCCAACCCGCACTGGGCCAGCGTGGTAGACTATGGCCTGAATCCCCCTCGCATTGAAGGGAGGCCCGTGCCCAGCAGTGGGACGTTAAAAGGGAAGTTAGTTAACATTTGTGCGTGAAATCCGAATTTTGCGAGCAATCCGAGAGTTGCAGGGCCGGGATTTGAACTTGGACACTTTGCGTTCAAGGCGGGTGTTCTTTGGCGTAGGTTGCATACCTGATTTCCTTGTGAAGTTCTAACAGCTTGAACTGCAGCGAGCGCAGACGACGGCGCCGGCGCATACCCTACGCATGAGACTTGACTAGATCTGAAACAATAATGTCGTATTCTTATTTTAACATTGTTTTTTTTTTTTAAGGACTTACACTGTTGGCCTTAAGGGGCCTTTACAGCTTTACCGGAGGAGTGGCGGGTTAACATTGTCTTGATCATATAATTCAATGAACTTAAATTTCACAGCAGAAAATTTTGATCCATTTTTGTTAGTTGAAAATTATATTATATCACTATTTACAAAATTTTGCCATATCGGAGACATATCATCGCCCACCACAAGTTTAAGTTTGCTATTGTGACTATATTTCATTTCCCTTCTTCCTAATGAGGGCCCGAATCACCCGTTTGGTACTGTGCAAACATCTATGAGGTAATCCCAATAGCGTCTTAAAGATATTGTGATATAAGCGTACCTTCTGCTGCTATCAGGTGAGAGCTGGTCGTAGGCTGCAGTATGTTGCGAGACAAGCCGCTGCGGCCCGGCTACGCCTGCACCCACCGCTCCTGACACTACTGACGCTTGACTACTCTTGCGAGATATATCTGAAGACCTGGAGAGAAAATACCAATATTAAAATTACATGCTGGATTTATTGACATCAAACTACGTGTACGTTACGCTCCTTCTTATGACTTTAATATGCTGTATTCCCAGAAGTGGTAGACAGAGATGCACTACAGTGCACCCACACTTCGCTGATGTATTTTGATCTCAGGGGGCCAGCCTATAGCCATTATACCAGACACATTCCCCGTCAATACGAGGAGATTTAGGCTATAGTCCAACACGCCAGTCCAGTGTGGAAGGTGAACTATACACAACTTTCTATATACGTGCAGGTTTCAGGTTTAAAAATTCCACATTTTTGGTTTTAGCTCAAAATTGGGTTTACTTTATGGCCTTTTAGCCATCGGACGGAAGAATTGGTCAATATAGCTTAAAGTAAATCAATAAACAGTGATAGAATAAGTATTATAGCTTGGAATCTAATAAGAAAAGTAAATAAGGGATATTTTCTTGTAGAAAACATCACTATCTTAGCCAGATGACATGATACATCCATTGATAAAAGGTGAGCTAAAAAAAGTTCTGACAGCGGAAACAAAGTCTTTAAATATTATCATAAGACTCATAATTGTTCTTACCTGGCACTATAGAGACTGCTTCCAGATGATATGCCAGAGTCCCGTCTGGCATTTGGAAGGCCAGTTTTCAGGTCAGCTGCGACATTTGTATTGCCAAGCTCCGTTCGGCCTTGTAGACCACCTGTCAAGTACAAATAAAAATTAAACTACACCCTGACCATCCATGCTCCTGACAATGTATTACTCACAACTCTTCATATTTATCATTTTGAAAACAGTAACCATTGAGTTTCTTACCGGCTCTTTTCAGTGGAAGCAGCATTCCGAACCGGTGGTAGAATCGGAGTATTTGTAATTGCTGTTTGGCCTACACGATTTTTTTTTTTTATTTTGATTTTGAATTTGTTCTTTCTATTAATTACTTAACACTGGCTGAAATACGTGCTAACCGCAAGTTGAGCCATTCCTCATATTATTCCATTCAATTTCATTCATTTCGCAAAAGACGCAGATTATCGTGATAAGTTGAATTACTAATAGGGTTCCCGTTTTACCCTTTAGGTACGGAACCCTAATAAAGATATTAAACATGTATTACCGGGATAGTTACCGCCGCCGATGTCAGGGCCGTGTCCGGGCGGCAGGAGTCTGCCAACCCCCATCTTGTTACCGAAGCGCGGCGTGTGATGGTGCGCACGCGGCTCTCCAATGGCAACCATCGCACGCAGCATCAGAGGAAGCTGACCTACTTCACCCACCACTTCCTGCTCCACCTGAAAAACATTAGGGGTATTATAGTACAATTGTATACCCAAAGATCTTGGTTAGAAGAAGAAAGCAAGATAATTTTTGGAATTTGTGCCTTATGTAATAGATTCCATACTTTGGGCGAGCTCTTTATCTCGCCACAAGCAGCTTCTCTAATACGCTAATAGATGGCGCGTTCAGAAAACATTGCGTAACATTGCATGCTAAGCCACGATGTCATACAAAATCATGAATCGCGATAATAGAGTTCTCAAACCTCTTAGCTTTATATACAATGTCCCGACATTAAACGTAAACGGGCACACCGATCGCTAGGCTGGAAGATCTTCCTTTTACCGCTGAAAACTCAAATGGTCAGCGTGTGCGTCAAAATTAGATCAATGTCATGGAATATACCAATCGCATCCTCACCCCTGTTATTATGGTTGATAAACCAAGATAAAAAAGTGTTGATGCCCTGCAGTGCACCTTTGCTTACCCTTCCGGGGAATACAGGCGTGATGATGTTTTAATTCTTTGTGCCAATTTTTTGTTAATTCTCTTTCATCAGACAAAGAGTTAGCCACGTGCGACACAATCCGTGACACAGGTCTAGTGTTGAATAGCGTGTTGATAACATGAAGGTTTGAAACTGGCTGTAAGCAAAGTAGATGGCTAGTACTTACCTCTCCATCTAATCTGAAGTAATGTCCGCCGTTTTCATCACCGAAACCACCGAGGCCTGAACCACCGAAGTCCAACTCTCCACCACATTGGGCAGACAACTGTAAGAAAATAAAGAAATATTAAAACATGCCTGTGACACAACTAGTTTTAAAGCACCCACCTATTGAATTGGGACTTAAATACATCGGCGAAGCATAATGCAGTGCTTCACTGACTATGTCAGATTCATCGTCGGATGCTTTTGCAGTTAATTACTTGACACTGGCTGAAATTCCCGCTCAACGCAGCAGTGGAGCCATTCCTCATCTCATTCCAATTTCACCATTACAATTATTTCGTAAAAAGAAGGAGAAGCGGTGAAATTTCGTAAAAAGATGAAGATGCTCCTGGATTATCAGACACCGTCACTAGTTGTAGTAGTAAACCAAGGATATGGATTTTGTAACTTACCTGATGCGCAGGAGTATGTAGTCCATGCGGTAGTGGTGAAGCTGGACTTTCGCTCTTGACAGACGCTGACGAGGTATGCCCTCGGATACCGATGGGCACCCCGCCTTCTTCGGACCGCGGCGAGGATCCCGCCCCGCCACCTCCAGACTCCGCCGAATCGTCACCACGACCACAACCTGATGAAACCACAGCTTTAGATGATAGTATAACTACACTAAACTAAGTGTACCTGTCCTTCCTATGTACGTGATGTATGAGCAAGACAGCAATCTCCATAATGGGAAAATCTCCACAATTTACTCGTAGTTGTTGTATGGCAGAATCGACAACATGTACGCCATCTTTCATTCATTTCGTAAAAAACATTAACTGGATAAAATTTACATTAGGACTTTAGAAAACTTCGCGCGACCTGTCGCGGTCTTATGGACATACCTTTATGTTTTTTGCTGGCGTAAAAGTCGGCGCCGTGGACGGTCTTGACGTGTTTCCTCAGAGAAGACGGGTCCGTATATCTCTTGGTACAACCGGGAGCTTTGCATACATATGGTTTCTGAAAAACAAAACCTTGGCCTAGAATTTACTTCTCCAGCTAATTTTAGTTAAATGTAAATACCAGGTGAAGGTTGAACGGCGAAGGAAAATATCGTGAGGTCACCTGCACGTCTATAGAAAGGCGTGTGAAGTTCACCAACTAGCGTGGTGGACTATGGCCCAAAATCTACCTCGTGTTGAGGGAGAATATGCGCGGTATAATGACAATAGTCTTGCCCCCTATTACATTGGGACCAACAATACATAGGCGAAGTGTGGGCGCACTGCAGTGCGATCTCTGCCTACCCCTTCAGGGAATACAGACTTGATGATGTATTATTTAAATACCAGGTCATGTTTTATCTGATAGCAGCGTTCTCCTACATTTAACAGAGTGTACCCTCTAAATGACAACGGAACTAACCTCATTACTATGCGTCCTGTTCTGATGTTTAGCCCGATCGCTGGCGTTAGAGAACGCCTTGGCACAACCAGGGTACTCGCATGTGTACGGTTTTTCGCCCGTATGGCTTCGCAGATGGGTCTTCAGGTTCTCCAAGCGGGAGTAAGCTTTGCAGCAACCTTCGAACTGCAAGTCAAGAGGCACCAGGTTGTATTTGCCACGCAAGCGTAAACAACTGCAAAAATTTTGGACTTATAGTTGCAATTAGGGTAAATGTAAATGCTGAAGCCAATACTCACAGTGCATTTGTGAGGTTTCTCGCCCGTATGTCTCCTCATATGAACGACTAGCATGTACTGAGCTTTAAATGGTTTCTCGTCCCTGGAACAGCCCACCCAGCGGCACACGAACGCTTTCTTGCTGGCGTGGATGTGATCCGTGTTTATGTGCTTCACCAGATCATCTTGGGTTGGGAACTCTAGTTTGCAGTCCACCTGTGGATTAAATATACAAAAAGTATAACAACCTTTTGCTTATTTCTCTTGTAAGTTGTGTGGAATGTATATTGATTCTAGGGGATCATAAAAAACTATGAAGTTTTAACAATATTGTTTTGAAATAGAGAGACATTGAGTCATTTTTGTCATCGTGGAAGAGTGAATTTGTTTAGAAAAAAATTTGAACAAGGTTTTGAAAATATGTCTTAATAAAAACAAAACTGCTAAGAGGTGGTAGTATGTGCGCTGATTATGATTAGCATTTATCGATGCTTACCCAATGGCAATTGGTTTCAATGAAGTCTCCTGGCTCGTCCTTGGAGTCTAGTCCATCATGCACTGTACTCTCAGCCGCGGCCGATAGAGGTTTGTTGCTGTGGTGATTATCCCGATGAGACATCATGCGTTGAGGAGATTTTCTTTGTGTCATCCCTGATGCACTAGTAACATAGAATAATTCCCCATTTATATAAGCCCCAGTTAAATATAAAGCCAAAAATTCCAATCAATTTACTTTGTACAGGCGCATTTACAAGTTTAGTCCGGATGAGAATATGACCAGTACTGAGAAGATCGAGTTATTCGGAGCTAACTTTTTATTGCATAATTTGGAGAACTGCTTATGTATTTACTATTATTTCTTTTAGAAAAAGTGGTAGTATCTACCTATCAGCTTCCATGATGCTGGTGACTTCTGGTTGTTGTGATGACTGCTGCAAGTGTTGCGGTGGAGTCCCGTCTAGCCCCAACCCTGGGCGCACGTCCACAGGCCCACCAATCAACAGTTGCGTTGGGGATGATATGTGAGATCTGATAACATATCAACATGTAGACAATATAAAGGGTGAAAGTTTGAAACCATTTACAAATTACGCAAAAAATACTTTGACTCTCAAAACAAGACTCAGGCCTTAATCCTTATTTTTATTAGGGGCGGGTTTTCTGCACATCGAGATCGAACTAAGACGGTAAGAGATGTTGCTCTAAAGAATAACTTACCTATGGATACCAGCAACAAGATGAGCATGTGCCGCATGGTGGGCAGCTGCAGCCGCGGCCTGCTGGTGGGCGGGGTCCATGAGAACGCCGCCGGCGAGCACGCCGCTGCCACCCACCACTCCACCTCGGGCCAGTAGCTGCTGCGCAAGCGACGCGTGGGATAGGGATAAAGCCGGTGATATCGCTCCTGCAAATGAAGATATTAATTGTAATATGGTGTAATGGGTCTTAGACATTGGAACCGAATGCTGATCAGTGACATGTGACTGCAAGGCAAGTGTTTAATGGTATGTAAATGCTACTATCATGTTTGGAATTTCATAAGCATCTGATATTGGTCTTAATTATGAAGTCCCTAATATAAAACGGAGACAACCACCACAATGCCATAAGCAAGTATCTACAACAGTGTTTTGATGAAATGCTGACTCTTGACGTGTTGTGGAGAATGGATAATTAATTGTCTTGGAAACCATTTATTGGACCCACTGCTGTTATGATTAATATCTTACCAGCACTAAGATGTCCATAGCTGCCTGTAGATGCAGCCGAGGGTGCTCTCACAGCCAAGCTGGCTGGTGAAGCCCTGATCACGGCAGCTAAATCAAGGGATTCCGCGGAGTAGGGACTCCAAGACACCGCTCGTTTGCGATTTGCTGATGCTCCTATAGCACCCCCTGATAACCTTAACCGTGTTGGCGATGCTATTCTGGAACCTGGAATTTGATATGTTGGAATTTTTGGTTTATGGAGTAGGCAAGAAGGTTTGGTTTCTTAACACGCAATAATAAGAAGAAAGCAAAAAATCCAAAGCAAATTGTAGTGTAACCACGATGTCATAGGACAATGCCAGAGATCGAGACAAATACAAAAACATGGTAAAATAGTATTTTCTCTTTTCTTCTGTTTTTACGGTTCCGTACCCAAAGGGTAAAACGGGAACCCTATTACTGAGACTTCGCTGTCCGTCCGTCCGTCCGTCCGTCCGTCCGTCTGTCACCAGGCTGTATCTCATGAACCGTGATAGCTAGAGAGTTGAAATTTTCACAGATGATGTATTTCTGTTGCCGCTATAACAACAAATACTAAAACACAGAATAAAATAAATATTTAAGGGGGCTCCCATACAACAAACGTGATTTTTTTGCCGTTTTTATAGATAATGGTACGGAACCCTTTGTGCGCGAGTCCGACTCGCACTTGGCCGGTAATTAAATGTATGATTCCCTTATTACAATAAGACTAATTATTCCAAGGTAGAAATGTTTTTCATTTCCTTATAAAGATTTATGTAGCGATAATTGTTTTTTTTTATTTCTTAAGAAGTTATAACTCACCCTCTAAACTGAGTTGGAAGTCCTGACTGGCTAGCGTGCTACCAGCGTGGAGCTCTGGATGTAAACTCCTCGCAGTTAAATACTCCAAACCTGGAACAAATAAGATTACATTTAAAACAAACGCCAATCTGTCCCAAATTCCCATAGTACCTTTTTTACCCCTGTCGAGCGAGCACTTTAAGGACAGTTCTCATTTCTTCAACATAGCTTTCAAACCTACATAGTAATCGGCCTATCAGTTCTGGAGTTTTGTAGGTAACTTGAATATTTTATAATTAATAATAATTTTATATTTAAAAAGTGATATTGGGGGGGATATTGTTATAAGGCGGCGTCGATATATATTATATACCCATATCGACACCAGCACCATTGTGGAATATTTTTGAACTATTATTTAATGCATTTCGACGCACACTTTTGAACCTTTACCTTTGCTTCTACCCTCCATAGTTTTGTGCCAACAGAATCGACGCCATTATTGTGACACAATAAAAAAGGATAAATTAAGTACCCATTATATCATCCATAAAAGCAACGCGATTATCATAATCTAATTTAAAATAATACACTCATAGATAGAACCGAGATTATATTATGAATTTTAAATTATGCGTTATATCTTTTTTTATCAGCGACCATAAAACTTAATGTTTTGATAGACTGGTTCCTAGAGTCTGTTCAAACCTTAAGTGGTTATATGCAAGCGATTAAATTTTCAGTTTTAATATTTTTTCTTATATGCTACTACCGGATTGAAACGCGACTTCAACTGAGAAGATGCGACAAGGAACTCAGTGGGCTGTCTGAATCATTAATTAATCTTTACATGCTACCTCCGAAGTCTAAATAGATCTGTGATTCCAGCACGTGTGATGAGCCGAGACTAATGCAATGGCATACGATTGTCATTGTCTTTTTCTGTCCTATGAATTAAGAATGTATGAGAGCGACTCGGCGAGACATAATCCGTTATATTATGTTTTGTCTTCGAACGCGTGTTCCTCATGATGGAATAAAGTTCAGTTATGCTGCTATTGCAATAGGCATCTTAAACATTCTTCATAAGGTGTATATTTCAAAAACTCTAATATTAGTATGTTTTTAATTTGAATAGTTCTTCAAAGTGTAGGTAACGATAAATTGTTATAAAGCAAAATTAATTTAATGCAAAATAAGAACAGACAAACAATATACGATCTAATAAGTAAACGTCACCGTAAAATATTTTTTAACCCCACAAAATATCGAATACTCTCAAAGGATTACATTTCAGGGGTATGTATTATTTAGCAAAGAAAGGCCTAACTGACACTTGAAAAATCAGCCCGAAGTATGTTCAAAACAACAAACAAATAGGACAGTCAAAAAGGCACTATGTCGAATATCACCAATAAAACAAATTTTGCCAAATTGCCTCTGCAGTGTGGTCACCCTATCTATAATAACCACAGATTGAGTTGTCACCGTGTTGCGACCGTTTTGAATATAAACTGCCCACTTAACGCCGTATGAGATTAATTTACGGGCGGATGTCGTTTACGAGCTATTTCGCTGAACTGATTCCGCGCTAACCCAATTTGGGAATGTCCTAATATGTTGCAGCTAATTGGGTATCCTACACCGTGTATACAATGTTGTTCATAACATGAATGTAATCAAAAGATAAAGCAGAATTGATTTATGACTATTAAAGTAGCAGTGGTAGCCGAGTGGTCGAACGCACGCCTTGCAATCAAAGTGTGCAGGTTCAAACCCCGGCTCGCACCTCTGGGTTTATGTGCGAATCTCATTTTCATCCGAGATTATCACTTGCTATGAAACGGTGAAGGAAAACATCGTGAGGAAACCTGCACGACTGAGGGAACTTGACTAGTTCTCTCTCGATAGATGTGTGAAGTCTGCCAACCCGCACTGGGCCAGCATGGTGGACTACGGCCTAAATCCCCCTCGCATTGAGTGGAGGCCCGTGCCCAGCAGTGGGACGTTAAAAAGGGCTGGAGTATGTATGTAAAGTAATATTAAATGACAATTTTACTACATTATTTTTTTTATTTAATATTACCAAACGCTTGTATAATGGTTACCATAAAACTGAATAGGCTGATCCTGTCTACACCCAAACCAGAGCCAAATTCTGAAAATGAAAAACTGAGCCGTCGTAAAACTTAACAGGGGAAAATATATTATTATTTAGAACAAAGAAAAATACCAAATTACAGAAACACTTTGCCATTCAATGCGGCAATACTGCCAGCCTTCAGGGAAAATTGCCAAGCAACAGCGGTAAGGTTCAAGTATATTTTTTGGAAATATGTTCTTTTTATTTAGATCTGTTTTATTTATTTATTTTTTTCCAAAAAACTTTTTAAGAAATATCTCAAATAAAAAAAAAATTACGTGGGCCAATTTTTTTAAAATATTTTTCTTATTATGTGTATCTTCTGTATAATTTTACTTTAGATTGTAAATATCTTATAAATAGTTGTTATTTAAATACATATAAGTATAACATAATATTGAAAAATATTAAAATAATATTTTTAACCTAAGTAACTAATAAAGGAGAGTCTTTAACTCTGTTACTCTTTTATTTGTTACGGTTACAAATAAAAGAGTAACAGAGTTAAAGACAAATAAAAGAAAAAAAGATAAGAAAATAAATTAGGCGTAAAATTTGCAAATCATTATAAATATCATCTTAATTAAAATCTATCCTTCATCGGGAACACGTCGTTTGGGCGGCAAATTTTGGTAATAATCACATCTTATACGTACGAAAACAAACACGCCGCGAGTTTGGGACGATAAAAAAGCACCAACCGCCTTGATTTGTTGATCACGCGTCTCGGCAACAAGGCGGGCAAGCCGATCCACCCAAAAATAATAGGTAGATACAAAAGGCGTCGGCGACCGCCAATTTCGCGAGCATCCGACGACCCAACAAGAAAATAATTCCAACCAAAATCCCACGAACGTAACGCCACACACACGGGCGTCAATTATCATGCGACAATTTTTTTCGAATACCAAAACGAACTCTGTGTCAATATGCATATCGACGCTTGCAAGGCAATCCTTACCAAGCGACAAAAATAAGTTATATATACCAAACGACACAGAAAAATCTGGCCGTTCTGTATTTATACCTACTCGTAACTCATCTACGATTTTTTGTCGCTTAGTAAGAATTGCCTTTCGAGGGTCGATACATTGAATTTCTGTGCTAAAAGCCACGCCCCCACGCGTCAAAATTCGCTCGTGCTGTCAGTGTCCCTTCGTTGTAGAATGAAATTTTCCTAGGATTCATCCGCCATCTTTATCTCTGTCATCATCCATTTTGATTATAATGTGTATTTATTGAATTTGTCCTTGCTATAATTACTCGACATTGCCATAAATACCGCTAATCGCAAGTGCAGGCATTCCTCATCTTATTCCATCAAAATATCATCATTTTACTCATTTCGTAAAAAAAGAAGTAAAAAATAATCAATACAGTTCGTTTGAGTATCTTCAAAAGTTTTGCTGCGCGTCTTTTGACGGCAGAGTGTGCGAGAGGCCTAACGTATGTGGTCCCCTTTTGACGCGCCGATCGACTTCCAAAATTGTTATGTCTTCATCATGAGAACCGGCGGAAACGTAGACATTCGTGTCCTTTAACGAAAAAAAAACAATATCAATCGAATTTGAGACCAATCGAGACGACCACAAATTCCATTATCCCGATACAGTCACCCTAACGACATTGCCTTAACCGCAAACAAAAAGTTTATACGAATATTGTCTTTAACTCCTTTTTTTATAGACGAATATCGAATAATCACGTCGATTGGACTCGTTTCAAATCTATAGATTGTCGGTCCCGATGATGTATTAATTTTTATACGAGTAGACTGGGCGTAAAATTAGTATCTTGGCGTTCGATATCCTAGTGGTCCGTTGGTCACGTTTAGCGTTAATATATGAATGTCAATGGCTTCAAACCCTGCACGCATTGGGGCGAGCAAATTATCTTTACTTTTTGTGGAAACAATGTGGCTGAAGGTTGCCAAGGATAGATAAGTGTGGAAAAGAGAAGGGCAGGCCCAGAAGTGGGACAACGATATAGGCTAGTAAAATATACATACCTATTCTAAAGATAAATCTGAAGAAGCAGCCACCCGCCTTCTCATAAGGTGAACCCTGTCTCTGTTTGTTCCGGGTAAACTCCCAAACGGCTGAACCGATTTCGGAGGGACTTTCACTGGCTAGCTGGCTAGCAGATAGCTTACTTTCCAAGGGATAACTAAGGCTACATTTATTTTAGAATAAGCGTTAGAGTTCCGGAGGAAGAACATAAATCCAATTTATTTCGGGCGATCTCGCGAGGTCGTAGCCACAGCTAGTGTTTTTATAAAGATTGAATTTCCGTGGTAGTAGCCGTACAAAAGGTATTTTGGTATTTACTTGTAAAATTGTTATTTTTTGTATTTAAATACAGAGGTCTTACTATCACCTTGTAAAGTATTTTTGTTTCAATAGTAACTGTCAAAAAACTTAAAGTTATATTTATTTATTTATATATCATCATAACTTACTACTATTAAAAATATTGCTGCAAGGCAGTGGTAGGGGGGTAGTACATCTTATTATTACAAGCTTTATATTAACTTGCAATGCATGTCCGGATGGAATCTTACAACTGAAATTTAAATCAGTTACCTTTAACCGATTGAACTGAAATTTGGGATACACGCTTATTTTTGATGACAATGCATGCTTAGCTATGTGACGTCATTCTAATTCCAATATGGCGGATCATCCAAGATGGCGGAGTATTTATTTTTTCTGCACTACCACAGTATGGGTATCAAATGAATGGGCTTGCTGAGGAGAACACGACAACTAAGGGCAATTAAATAAAAGCTTGTTTTTAAAGTTTTTTTACCATTAATTTATTTTGACTACGCGCGTGTTTGACGCGCCAGTGTACGCAGTGCTTCGTTGGGCGGCGTCTTTGGGCCGCGCACCGACTTTGTAACATCGTATACTAATGAGACTCGCTGTAAATTATGAGTTTGGTTGTTATTCGTGTGTGCGGCGAGATGAAGGCGTTACGAGGTGAATTCGTAATGATGGCATACGGCCTCACCATCTATACTAATATGAAAAAGATTTGTATTTTTGTATGTAACGTAAAAACTACGGGACCAATTTCAAAAAAATATTTTCTGTTTGAAAGCTACATTATTACTACACATAGGCTATATTTATTTATCCCAAATTTTTAAAAAAAAATGTCGATTACATTTTTAAATACAAATATAAAAAAATACATTTAAAATATAAGATTTTTTTTTTAAATGTATATAAATAAACAGTAAAAATAATAGAATGTGCATCAGGCGATCTTGATTTTCATACAAAACTATCGTTACTGCCGTTCTAACCGCATTCTTATTGTCTACGGTCGCAATAATAAATTAGAAGCGTTTTTAAACTCGCCCAGTGTGGTCGAGCGTCAAAATTCACGGTCAAAAAACAACACTCCGCGCTGGTATTAAATTGTCAATGTCATAAAACGATTAGTACGACCGTTTATTAGAACACTGCAAAAAACACATAAACTTTACTAACGAGGTTTTTATACTGTAATCAGAGGCGATATAGTGTGATCACAGGTAGTCGGAGATTTGACCGACGTTCCCGGAATTAAAAAAAAAACAAGATGTATCAGACGCCTGAAATAATAATGTACCGTTTACATAAATATCGGTCATACAACTGGATGGCATATAATATTTGATTGAACTAAGAACGTAATTGTTTTTACGTTTTAAAAGTCATAAATTTTCATTACTTGCAATATCTCGAGTTCTATGCGAAATGTATAAACATCCGCCAACCTAACATCACTTCCACCATATACGTCATCGATTCTTGCCCATAACTGTAACAATTATCCCTCAACTCCATGTGACTGTGCTGCTTTTTCACGCGTAGATAATATAAGATACCTTGGTGTCCTGATTGATAGCCTAATGAGTTGGAAACCACATATTGAGTCCTTAATTAATCGCACCCGAAAATTAATTTTTGTTTTTAAGACTCTTCGACCCGTTACTGACACACAAACTCTAAAGACAGTGTATTATACATTGGCGCAATCGATCTTATCTTATTGTATTACCGCTTGGGGCGGTGCACCAAAAACTCTGTTTCTCCGACTGGAAAGGGCCCAAAGAGCTGTGCTCAAAGTGCTTTTAAACAAACCATTAAGATTTCCTACTCATGAACTGTATTCAACATGTAAGCTGTTATCTGTGAGGAAATTATTTATTAAAAACCTAATTTTACGCAAACACTCTAAACTATTATTTGACTCTAATCTTGTTTTAAACAAACGTAGAACCGAGAGAGTATGTATAACTTACCCGTGTAGACTTCGCCTTGCTAGGCGTCATAGTTATTTCTTGAGTTCTAAAGTTTACAATGGGGTAAATAAAATCTTAAATATTTATCCCCTTTCGCATCGGGAATGTAAACATAAGATTTTAAATTGGCTTCAAGACCAGTCTTATGATGATACTGAATGTCTTATTACATAACACATATTGACTCCCACCTGTTGATAGGTATATATACAAACACATACACAAAAAAAAACAAAAAAAAAAAAAACATACACACGCACACACACACACACACACACACACACCACACACACACACACACACACACTTATTTACATGCATGCTATTATATTAATATAATTAATAAAAAAAAAAAAAAAAAAATTAAAATAAACCTAGTAGACCTATAATGGTCATTGCTTTGTTTTGTTTGTTATACGTTTGCTTTACTTTTTACCTCTAGTGTATAATTTTTTATTAGTGTAACACAATCTATTGTTTACGGAGATGGGCGCAAACAGCTGCAACACAGTTTTCTACTAACGCAGTTGTTTACGAACACTTTATTGTTATAATTCTATGTTTTTTAAATGAATAAATAATCTTTAATTAATTAAAAAAAAAAAAAAAAAAAAAAAAAAAAAAAAAAAAAAAAAAAAACATAGGAATACAGGCGTGATGATAACATCACGCCTGTATTCCTGGAAGGGGTAGGCAACAAATATCACAAGACAACACGTACGTATCGTATGATCCAAAACTAAGCAAAGCTATACATTCAGACCAGTTACACTCTGACCAGGGACAATTCCGAAAAGGCCATTTCAGAAACTTGCCACTTGGCGGGAATCAGACCAACCGGTGCTGTGAGGCGAGCGGCTACTCAGACCAACGCTCAGACCACTAGACCAAGCCGTATAAATTATTTCGGATTTCTGATACACTCTGTATAATGAAGTTACACCCGACATTTAATTTTTGATGGAGTTCGGGTTGATTGAAAGATCTAAAATTGTTAATATAATGCATTAAGAACTGGGTTATAAAAAATGTACAATCGGACCCCTATCAGCAGTTTAGTTTGATAAGTTTCGGTGAGATGAAATATTACCATGAAACCCTTTAAACAAAAAAACTATTTAATAAGCATAGAGTTAATCCAAAAATTAACATGAATCAGTACTTAGTTATACCTTTTAAGGGTTCCGTACCTCAAAAAACCTGCCAAGTGCGAGTCGGATTCGCGCACGAAGGGTTCCATACCATTATCTTTACGCAAATTAATCACGTTTGTTGTATGGGAGCCCCCTTAAATATTAATTTTATTCTGCATTTTAGTATTTTTTGGTATAGCGGCAACATAAATACATTATATGTGAAAATTTCAAGTCTCTAACTATCACGTTTCATGAGATACAGCCTGGTGACGGACGGACGGACAGACGGACGAACGTGGAGAACGGAGTAATAACTAAGACTTCGCTGTCCGTCCGTCCGAACCCTATTAGGTTCCCGTTTTACCCTTTGGTTAAGGAACCCTAAAAAAGGAACCCTTATAGGATCTAGCCCCCGGCACACTGGGGCGTCTACGAACACGCGTAAAAATATATTCCAATACCAAATTAACTATTTTTAGTACAGTTAAATATAGTGTGTTCAATAGCATCAAGATTAATGTCATCGTTTTATTTTGTCATCCGCCATCTTAATGACCCTAATTGCCTATTTTATACTACTTCATCATCACGCCTATATTCCCTAAAGGGGTCGACAGAGGTGCACTGCAGTGCGTCCACACTTCGCCGATGTATTCTTGGTCCCAATGTAATAGGGGGCGAGCCTATTGCCATTATACCGGGCACGTTCTCCCTCAATACGAGGGCTATAGTCGACCACGCCGGCCCAGTGCGGGTTGGTGAACTTCACATGCCTTTTCTGTGGACGTGCAGGTTTCCTCACGATGTTTTCCTTCACAGTTTCATAGCAAGTGGTAATCTCGAATAAAAATGAGATTCGCACATAAACCCAGAGGTGCGAGCCATTGATTGCTAGGCGTGCGTTCGACCACTCGGCTACCACTGCTGTTATTTTATAATGCGTATTTTTTCAATTTGTTAATGCTATTAATTACTTGACAATGGTGAAATACGCACCAACACCGTGTGAAATCATTTCTCATCTTATTCCATTAAGTCTCATCATTTCATTTATTTCTTCATCTTTAGTTGACAAGTTTATAAAAACAATGACTTCCTATTACAGTGGGATCCTAATTGGTAAAATTTGAGTGTACAACTATGCACCTCTGTCTCGAGAGGTGATTATACAAATTTAAAAACCTGAATTAAAAACGTCTTAATATAAGCGAAACTAAAATTACTATAATGTGACGCACGCATCGCTTTAACAACGTAAAATTATATTCTTAACAGCATAATTACACCTTTAGGAATCTAGCTACATCTGTCTCACTTACCCACATTGATCTACTATACTTCCGTCTCTGTCCAACGAGCCTTTTCGGTCGTTTCGCGAGTTGATTGCTGATGATTTATTCATAAAACCTCATTTCAATCTTTTTTTTTTGTTCCCTGAAGTGGTTTAGAACTGCGATTTAAACCACTACTGGATTTCAAAAAGGTTTTTATTTTTAAATCTAAGAACGTTCCATTTATGCTTTTGTTTCTTTTAAAAAACTGCTTTGGTGTTAACCCGTTAAATGATTGCGATTGAACCATTGGGCCATTGTTAGACACAAAATGGAGGGTTAAATAATAGGTACCTGAACTGTCAACTGTCGATCACTAATTTGAGTCAGGTATACCAAACGCCCTGCACCCACTGCGGCGATCGAAACAGTTTACCTTTTGTTAATTATCCTGTGTCATTACACCTACATAAAGATTGAGTGTCTGTGGTAAGTCACACGACCACGTGTCAAAATTCGTTCGCGTCATCAATGACAATTCGTTGAAGAATGAGTTTTTCTATAAGTTCTCCTCCTTATTTTACAAATTGAATGGAATGTCGAAATTGAATGGAATGAAATGAGGAATGGCTCCACCTGTGGTCAGCGGTTATTTCAGCCAATGTCAAGTAATTAATAGCTAGATCAAATTCGATAAATACACATTATAAACAAAAATTAATGGAATAAAAATATTTTTGATAACAAGCTTTTATTTAATTGCCCTTAGTTTTCGTGTCCTCTTCAGCAAGTCCTTTCATTTGATACCCATACTGTGGTAGTGCAAAAAAAATAACTATTCCGCCATCTTGGATGATCCGCCATATTGGAATTAGAATGACGTCACATAGCTAAGCATGCATTGTCATCCAAAATAAGCGTGTATACTAAATTTCAGCTCAATCGGTTAAATATTTAAAATTCAGTTGCAAGATTCCACCCGGACATACATTGCAAGTTAATATAAAGCTTTGTAATAATAAAAACGAGTGATGCAAGTGGTTACGATGGCGTGATGGCGGATAAAATATTTCTATGAGATACTACGTTAAGAAATTTGCAAGAAATTGGTCGCGCGAGTTTAGACGCGGCCGTAATCGCAGGGCTTTTATATCAGCTACCTGCTATTTTTTATTACCAGTCACCTCACCCAGTATCCTGTCACACCCATTTTATCACTTTTTTATTTTTTTAAAGTAACAACTTCACTAATGAACTCCGAACAACGCGTCCTAATATTGACACGAAATAATTACAGAACTCACTGACACATGGGCGAAACAGCGCGTTCGTATCATTCTTCACTCACCAAATGTGAGAGAGATGCGAATAGAAGAAATAAATGATGCAAGAACGTGACGCAAGATCAGTAGAAATATGAAACCGACAAGCTGTGCGCATACGCATCTACTTCCGGTTCTGTTTCAGTTAATTACTCGTTAAGGGTCGTATGGTTTAATAATTGCTCTCGCTCAAGACTACAGTTATTAGGTTATTTTTAGTAGCAATTAACGAATACACTGAAAAGGTGGGCTTGTAAATTGTGGGCACTGTCATCAGGGGGCGCCACTGTGTATTTTCTATACCATAAATAAGGCAACGAATAATATTCCTAAGGCCAATTCTTTTCGAAATTTTAATTATAGAACATATTTTTTATTTTACGAAACGAAATGAAATGTTGGAACTTATGAGAATAAGATGAGAAATGACTTCACTTAGGATCAGCGGGTATTTCGCCAATTTCAAGTAATAGCATGAAGAAATTAGAAAAGGTTGAGCATAGCCCGCTCGGCTCACTATACTGGGTGGTTGCAAGTTCGATTCCCGTCAGTGGCCTTTTCGGAATTAGCCCCAGTCTGGGTGTAACTGGGATCGCCTCCAGTCCAACGCATAGTACCCATAGTACAAGCTTTACTTGTTTTGGTATCATACGATGAGTATGTGTTGTCTGACGGTATAATAAGTTTTGTAATAAGTTTTGGCGATTTAAAAAAATGATCAGCCCACTGAGTTTCTTGCCGGATCTTCTCAGTTGAGGTCGCGTTTCGATCCGGTGGTAGTATAGTAGTATATAAGAAAAAAATGTAAACTTGACAATTTGTAAGTGCCCCCATAGGCCTATACAAAATAAATGATTTGACTTTGACTTTGGTATTATTTATTTATTAAACGCCACTCTAATGTCTTCTGTTCTCTATGGGCATACTGTTATAATCACGTTTAGGCAACAACCTACTTGTTAAATTAAATCTTATAATAGGTCTGCAAACATAAATTATATACTACTGAATACGTTAGAATTTAATTTAAATTTTTATGACAGGGAATAAAATAGCATGGCTTAAAGACTATTTCAAACTTGTATTATAATCTTCATCTGAAATTGTCATTGAATTTATCACCTAATAAATCGATTTATTATATGCAATTAACTCGTAAAATCGAGAACACGTAAGGCGTAATGCACAACGTCGATGTCGACAATGAAATGTATGGAGATAACAACGTTGTATTGTAGCCTAATAGCGCTACTTTGAAAACTCGATCATCATCACGCCTATAATCTCTAGATGGGTAGACAGAAGTGCACGCACGCACACTTGGCTGATGTAATTTGGTTCCATTGTATTAGGGGACAAGCCTTTTACCATTATACTGGGCACATTTTCTTTTAATACGAGGGAGATTAGGGCCATGTGAAGTCAACCACGTCAGCTTAGGTGCCTTTCTATAGACATGTAGGTTTCCTAACGATGTTTGTGGTAAATCATTATTGAAAATTCGAAAATCCCAGAGATGTGGGCCCAGAGTTTGAATGTGCACTCCTTGCGTTCAAAGCGGGCGTTTTAACAACTAGTCTACCATTGAGTTTCGTCGGAATTAAGTCGTTAATAAAATTCAAAACACAAGAAACAATAACCATATACCGTTCTTGTATGGGTGTAAAATAAATCACATTTGGGCCCAAGCGGGGCCCATAAATTGCATCCCCAATGTGTCACTGTAAATTTATTTGCCGCTGGTTTAATGAGAGAAAAGGTTTTGTTTCACTTTTGACAGTAAAAAGCATTGATTTTACGTCTCGACTATTGTTTGTTTTTGTAAAAAAACTTTTTTAAAACAAGCTTTTAAGTAACAGCCCTTAGTTTTCGTGTTCTCCTCGGCAAGCCATTTCATTTGATACCCATACTGTGGTAGTGCAGTAAAAATAACTATTCCGCCATCTTGGATGATCCGCCATATTGGAATTAGAAAGACGTCACATAGCTAAGCATGCATTATCATCCAAAATAAGCGTGTATACCAAATTTCAGCTCAATCGGTTAAAGATAACTGATTTAAAATTCAGTTGCAAGATTCCACCCGGACATACATTGCAAGTTAATATAAAGCTTGTAATAAGATGGCTTCAATGGAGTAAGAAAAAAATGTGAAACATTGATGGCCCAATGGTCATCGATGACGATTCTAAGCTTTATCTTAGTAACGTCAGAAAGGATTTTCATAAAACACTAGCGGCCCGTCCCGGAGTTGCACGGGTTTATAATAGCCTATGTTACACAGTAATAAAGTAGCTTTCTAGCGGCAAAAGAATTTTTGAAATCCGTCCAGTAGTTTTTAAGTTAATTCGTTACAGAAATACAAATCTTTCCTGTTTATAATATTAGTATAGATTTAAGCGCCCGCACACTGGGGCGTGACGTGAGTGACGTGACGTGACTCATGTGAAGAATTATTTGCCATTACCAAAACGATCTGTATTCACTCAAAGAAAAAGTTCATTATTCAACGAAATGATACTAACGACAGCGCGAGGGCATATTGACGAGTGATAGCGTGGATTTTACCACACAAATTCAATCTTTATGTATTGTGTTACAGAGTTCGTTTTGGCGTTAGAAATAAATATGACACGCGATAAAATATCAATAAAAAAATATTTTATCATATAGGTTGATCAATTTTTAAATTATGATGCAGACAGACTAGTTTATTATTATTTATTAAGCGGGTTTCAGGCTTGTTATGACCACGTTCACACTGTACTGTACTATATATCGTTGGCTTTGTATGGTGCGCGATATTGTTGTGCTATATATTATAGCGTAGTCTGAAAGCCGCTTAAAACTTACTCTACCTAAAGCGTTAATTTTTTTTTAAATACACCAGAAATAGTTTTCTAATAAAATTCTTATTCAAATCATCACATTTATTATGTAATAAAAATCATGTCATACGAATTTTAAGCGTAATAAATGTGTTTCTATACACGGTGTATTAGAAGTCCGGAATAATATTTTGGGTACATGTATTTTAGCTCATAATTGGATGCTTAGTAAAGACAGATTATATCCAACTATCATAGTTTCCGAGTTAGAGACCTTTGAATATTTGCGACATGTATCGTGTTCTGGTCTTTGGGTACATCCATGACCCTATTAAGTAGTGCAAAATACATTTACGAGGGGCGGCTACCAATATTTACAAAACAGGACATGAAAATTTAACATAGAACTCGAGATATTAAGTACAACTTATAGAAATCGGCGGCGAACAAAAAAACTTGTAAAAACATGTTTGAATTTGGATCAAATGTTTATACCATTCAGTTGTATACTCTTGTAATATTTCGGACTTCAGAAACACCCTGTAGACTCAAATAAAAATGTTTCCGAAAGCCCAGATGTTCACCAGCTTTCTCACGTTGCAAACATGTTCATATCTAACATGTCAGCACATGGCGAAGAATTTTTGCGGCCTTTGACAAAAACACGTGTTAACTCGATAATTAACTTTCTAGGAATCGAAGCGGGAGTATTTCGAAACACTGTTTAGTATGATCTATGGTTCCTATACGTTTTTTTTATTTTGAAAGATTTACGCTGCTGGCCGTTAGGTAGCCTTTACAGCTTCACCGGAGGAGTGGCGAGTGCAGAGTGCGACTCCAACCAAGGCCTTAAGGGCGGAAAAGGGGTGGCAACTAGCTCAAGGACGCCACAGAGGGCACGAGCTCGGCTTGGGCAGTTACCGTGAAGGGAGAGGTAGGGACTACACTCTCAGCGGAAGAGGGGGTTCCTCGACCTCGCCGGCGAGGTCGGTGTCTGTTTGGGCTCCTATACGTCAAAGCCCCAAACACACTACTGGGATATAAATGAATTTGTCAGATCGAGCGAATTTAAACGCATGGTTGCGTGGCTATATTGTCCCTTCATTTTGGTATTTGGCAAACATTTTGACGCTTATCTTGACGCCCCAGTGTGCATCTTAAACACGTTTCAGCAAATGACCGCGCAATTTACTTTGACAGAAAATGTTAGAAACGAACGCTGGATAATTATGCTTATCGAGATGTGATTAAGAACCTCTGCTCTGGTAATCTGGGAACAATAATATGTGTAGCGTGGGTGAAGGAGGATTGTGTGATTGGAGGTAGCGGGAGCGTTAATCCCCGTTTTCACTTACACTAAGAGTCGCCTAAGTGACGTGATGCCTAAATATTAAATAATATATTTATATATAATAAAATACATTACTGTATTCCCCGAAGGGATAGGCAGAGGTGCATTGTAGTGCGCCCAAACTTTGCCGATGTATTTTTGGTCCCAATGTAATATTTATACCTATACAAACAAATATAATTGAAGTGTCTGTATGTAATTTCAAAATTAGATTTTTTTATTCATGTAAACCAATGCAGGAACTTATGAATCGTCAATAAAAAATAAATTATAATAATTGTATCTCTACCACCCATTCGGAATGCATTTCCTATGGAGAAGAATGGTCAAGAAACTCGATGGTTGCTTTTTTCCAATAAGGATTTACATTTTTGTGTGTGATTTTCTTAATTAACAATCCGTTAATAATGATAGTATATACTTCTTAGACTACTACTACTACAGCCCTTTCAACGTCCCACTGCTGGGCACGGGCTTCCCCTCAATGCGAAGGGGATTCGGGCCATAGTCTACCACGCTGGCCCAGTGCGGGTTGGCAGACTTCACACATCTATCGAGAACTAGGCAAGTTCCCTCAGAGACGTGCAGGTTTCCTCACGATGTTTTCCTTCACCGTTACTTCTTCTTGGACTGTGTAAGCGAATTTTTTTTTCGGGTGATTATTGTTCCTGATTTCTACGCTTACGAAGTCGCAAGCCGAGCGTAGTATAAATGATATTTAAAAAAACTACAAGCTTTTATACAATTGCCCTTAGTTTCCGTGTTCTCCTCGGCAAGCCCTTTCATTTGATACCCATACTGTGGTAGTGCAGAAAAAAATAACTATTCCGCCATCTTGGACGATCCGCCATATTGGAATTAGAATGACGTTACATAGCTGAGCATGCATTGTCATCCAAAATAAGCGTGTATACCAATTTCAGCGCAATCGGTTAAAGATTACTGGTTTAAAATTCAGTTGCCAGATTCCACCCGGACATACATTGCAAGTTAATATAAAGCTTGTAAAATAAAGTCTAACAACTCCGCGACATCCACTAACTTAGGACACTCCCCAATCGCACACTCGGACGAAACTCGTTCCGAGATGTCTCAATCTCGATACGGCCCGGATCAATCGATACCGACCCACGGGTTTTTTCATCGATCATCGGTCGAGCTCGTTCAGATCGAAAAAAAATTATAGTGAACCGCACTATTCGTTTGTTAGAACATTCTGAATTGATAGATGTGTGGCTTAATGATTATAATTTTAGAAATACGTTGTTTGGATGGGATTCAATAGAAAGTTGTGTGATTACTGCATATCACCTGCCTATGGGTGATTTATTTGAAATTAGGTAAGTAATATAAAGGAGTTAAGCTGGCAGATAGCTGATATTATAAGTTCCTTTCTCTGAAGCCCTGACCACTGGTACTAGTTACTACCACGGTCCTAGTAGATAAAACCCTGTTCCAGATGCCGGTGGAGAACTATTTTTTTATATTTTAAAATGTATTAAATGGAAAATAAACGATATTCATTAACACTATATTATTCATAAATACTAAATACTATATTTGCTATGAAACGGTGAAGGAAAACATCGTGAGGAAACCTGCACGTCTGAGGGAACTTGACTAGTTCTCGATAGATGTGTGAAGTCTGCCAACCCGCACCGGGCCAGCGTGGTGGACTATGGCCTGAATCCCCCTCGCATTGAGGGGAGGCCCGTGCCCAGCAGTGGGACATTAAAAAGGGCTGTAGTTAGTTAGTTAGTTAGTTATTCATAAAATGGGTGATAAAAGTAAAAATTAAGGCCGATTTATCAAATAATTATGCTAGATAGGTAATTTTATCAAATCTAGACATCATGCTTAAGACGACACTTTTTATGTCATAAGGTTAATATCATTATTTAATTAAATTAGTAATACTTAAACACCGCAGTGCGATTATAGACTTAACAATGCTATGATGGGTACAAATCGGTCCATTTATATTTACAAAAAGGTACAGTCGACATATTATAACTATACGGGTTTATAATATATTTGATATTCATAATTCGAAGAAGAGCGAAAGGCCGAGATGAATGGATGTGGGGTAGACCATTGCCCAGCAGTGGGACACCAACGATTAAGAAAAAAAAAATATAAAGAAGACTCTAAATAAACATAAAGTTTTCTTTACAAACAAGTAGCACGTTTATTTATTACTCAATTATGTTCAACTTTTTTTTAGAAAAAAAATCTCGTATGAGAGTATTTTTCATTCGACCCAAGCAGTAAATTAAATACATACACCTCCCACTGTCAGGTACTCTTGTAAGTCACATACAGTACATTTAAACAACATTCAAAAGAGTCGTCTTCGCCTTTAAATGGTACCTTACGTAATATAGGTCAGATAAACAAATTGAGTAGCCTTATAACAATTCACAGAACAAACAAGTTAACTGACGAATTTGCAAGCGTTTATCTATACAATAATCAGATGTAAATGAATTAAAACAAACCAGTAATTAAAACACTTTAATAAGTGCAATACTTTAATAAGCAATGTAATCATTGCTCATATTGTTTTAAGAAAATCTCTCTCAATACAACGCTGACTGTACTATTAAAGAATTTATTATAGAGAAGAAATTATCGCCATTAGCGTGGGCACCAGGGTATATATTAAATCGTGGGCAATGGGCCACTCAGCGGGCACTATCTGGGCTCGGGCAACGAGGTCTTCAATCACTGACCACAAACATCTTACGGGTTGGCGAACGATATAAAACAATATTGACTCACTTTGCGTACTTATTTATAGTACCGCATATTAACATTGTCAAGAACTCCAATGAGTAAAGATACTTGCACATTTAAGGTTTTAATTGGAAAAACTTGAGGAAGGAAAAGAATGTCAGAGAAAGAGTTGAAATAAAAATACAGTGTCACTACTTTATTCTTACAAAAAAAAATAATAGAGGAAGAGGAAGGCAGGTAAGAAGAAAATACGGATCTAGTCGTTTACCTAATTTTACAGTAAATATATATATATATAATATCGTTTTAAGGGGAATGTGTCCACATAATGACAATAGGCTCACCTCCTATTATATTGGGGCCATCGACAATGTGTAAGTGTACTGCAGTTTACCTGCGGGTTACACCTACTCCTGCGGTAATTACAAGCGTGATGATTATGTATGAAAAAACATCCCATTTAACATTAATATTGAAAATAAATAATTTTTCAAATGGTAATCATTTTTGTATACCTTTCAGAGCCCACTGGATGCCCTCAACATTCCTTAACCATCACTAAGTTAAATCCGGGATCAGAGCGGCTTAGCATCAGGCTTACGTACCAAAAACCAAGCTGAACACGAACCATGAAACATACATAAGTAATTCGAAAGCGACTTCCAAAAATCTCTTTCGAAAAAACAAAACTCATTCAATTAAGGGACCCGAGATCAAAATTAAGCCTTCTTCGTTTAAAATGCATTAATCCGGTCACTTGTCATGCGCGGGCGCAATCGTTTCGTCCCGCTCTAAAACCCGTTCCGGTTGGCCCCTTGCCTCCTTGTTGACAAAGATTAAGGCACGGAACGTTTGACAAAGGCAATTAAAAAAAAATTGAACGTGTCAACTCGATGTGACATTTTGTAAATTGGAATTTGCGGTTAAAATTAATTGAGCATCGAGAAAAGGAAAATCAATCTTCTTCCAGTTTGATTATAGTTTATAGTGCAACGACACCGCGCCGTTATTAATCTGATTCAAATTACTTCCTCCCTGAGTCATCCCGGTCGTAAGTACTACCTACAAACGGACAGGTTCGCTCTTTTCGGTTCTTTGACACTGAATAGTTCCGTCTCTTTCACACTGCCCTCGAGCCTTTTTCGTTTTTCAATTTCGGAGTAACATGAACTCTCAATCTCTCGCTCACAGTTTTTACGCCCAGTTTAACCAGAGCTGGACCCTTAATTTACGATTATCGAAGAATGAAGATATACATTACCGATTTCAAACAAGAAAACACTTCAGTTATCATATTTTTTTCGATTGCTACAACATTTATGCGATTAAATTTTTACGGCATAATATTATTAGCGAATAAAAATTTCCAAGAAAGATACCCACTTATTATATGCCCCCTTATATGTAGTCATTAAATTTTACGTTCATATTTCTGTCCATAAAATTCTCTGTGTGCAATGTACCTAAGCTTGATTTCGATTGGCAGCTGTACACCATTAGCAGCTTTATTAAACTGTTTCATAAAATTCCTCGCAGCAAAAAGTCGAACCAAGTAAATGTGGTGATTAACATTTCGGACAGAAAAAACCTCTGAATAATGAAGGGTATCAGTGCGAACAACTTTATTAAAAAGGCAAACTCGTGGAGTCAATCGTTCGCGGGCTCGTTACCCTTGAAGCTGGGTTAACAGATCCGTCTACAGCTATTCCGTTATTACATAATAACGCCAAATATTCACCTGAACAATTTGAAGTACCTCTTACATCATGTTGTTGAACTTCATCTGTACAACAAGAAGGAAAAGGATACAAATTGAGTGAAAAAGTGTCCCAATGAACCTTTAAATTGTTCTCCATATAAGTCTCGGGGACACGATCTTTATTTCCATCAACATCCCGAGACTTATCTGATGCGTCCACATTGTTCAAATCTGATTCTTGTGCTTTGACTATCAGAATATAATTTAGCTTGTTTACATGTCCTGCGTTACGTCTTTTATCATCGTTGTCGTCTTCCAAAAGAAGTGTATCAGCACTACTTACTTCTGAAACTACAACTCTGTTACTGGAACAGTAAAGTTTTTTGTCGTGTGCATCTTGATAGCCGACGTCTGCTGGATCATTGTGAACTTTTCTCGGTCGCGATAGAATTGATTTTCGTATGGATTTTATCAGTTGAATGAGCGGTTATTTGTTTTAAGGGGGCTTTATCGCGGCACGTAGGCTCGATTTGAATAAAAATACAATTTATATGTGTCGGGGAGTTCGGTAAAGCGGTGTAGAGTTACATAGCCGGTCGGACGACTCAGCTCCCAATTTGCTGGTGCATTTCTGAGTAAGTTATTAAGTTTCGACTTGTCACTTTGGTTGCGAAATTTTGCAGTCGGCTGATGACGGCACCCGTTGGTATTTCGTTTTAATGAGCGCAATGGAGTGGATCTAGCCCTTTTTGTATTATTTTGCATCAACATGATTAATAAAGGTATTAATTTACCTGGACGTTAATATCTTATTTCGAAACTCACAGTGGCCAGTATTTTTTTGAAATTTTATTATATTGTATACGCCTATATTTCCCAAAGGGCAAAGGTGCATGCCTTACCATTTTTTATCTAGTAGTAACGTGATTGGATACAAACCTATTGCTATTGTACCAGACACATTCCATCTTTTTAATAGGGAATTTCGCTGGCCCAGTGCGAGAACCATCTTCAACTATCATCGAGAAGTTCACCAGAACTTCTTACATCTTTTTTAGATGTGCAAGTTTCCTCAAGTGTTTGCCTATATCGTTCAACAAGTGGTAATCATTTTTGAGAATAACATACGCACATGAAATCGGAAAATTTCAGAGGTGCTGGCGAGGGTTTGAACTTGGCCCATTGGTTCATAGCGGACGTCCTACAAACTAGTATACAACTGCTTAAACACATTTATTTTACTAAATAACTTCTTAGATGTATATCTATGTCATTTACATTAAATTAACTTGTTATCTCTTCATCAAGTTATTAAGGAACTATTAAAGTTCATCATTTGGACTAATTTTAAAATTATCTCATTTATATTCCGTCAGGTCTCAATTTCAGAGTGATTTATTATTCATTTTCGCTACCACATTTTGTGTGAGTTACATCAAGATAATGCGTTTTACCATTTTATATATTTTCTAAAAACATATTTTGTAATCATAGGTGCATTGCAGTGCACCCACTCTTCACGTATGTATTGCTAACTGACATTGGACCTATTAGTAAATTAAAATTTGTGTTCAATAAACTCGACATCAGTGTCTCAAACTTCGATGTTTTTAGCCGAAATAGAGATAAAAGTCAGGTAGCTGTGAATTTTGCTTATGCCAGTCCTGACCTACAAGACACCGAACCCACACCTACTGAAGGTCACAATATGGTCAAATGGGTCGATGGAAGTAGGTCCGACCGGCGCGGTAGACGAAATCCGAGCCGTTTGATATACCCGCTTCCAGTTAAACTGTCTCGACGGTGTTATATGCGATGTAACCAGGCAGATATTTCTTTATTTAGGGAGATCATGTGACAATTTAGCGTTAAATTAAAATTGTTTATTTTTTATATAATTTATGATAAAAAGTCATTGGGACAAGAGGAATACACAAGAAATATAAACTTGGATACTTAAGTATTCTAGCACAAAATTTAGTTTGAAAATAAAAATATTTTCTTACAACGATAAGTGCCTATGTAAGCACATAAAATATAATGAGCTTGTAGTTATGTAAATAGACATGCATAAAGTATATTTATAAAAAAATAAATACATAACAATAGAAATGAACGGACCAATGAAAAATAAACCAGTTATAGCTTATTTGCTCTTCGAACTTAATACTTTCGATATAGGTCACCCTGACAATTCTTGAAATACTAAAATATGTAAGACATGCCTAAAAAGCCGCTGGCTTTTACAATAAAGTCATTAAAGTCGCGGTATTCGATTCTTGCATAAAATTAAGGATCAAACGTGGATTCTTGCATCGTATTACCCGATTGGCAATGCTTTGATGATGTTGATTGACATGTTTTGCGTGTTTGAAGACCGTTTAAGCTGAATATACTTGATTTACTTAATTAGTAAAGTTAATAGATTATTATTAGTAACTATCATATTATTACATCAGCATCGATTTGGCTATGTTGATTGAAAAGAGCATTGAACACTGTTTTATTTTTTTCTCTAAAAAAGTCCTCATAAATAATACATTGATAACAGTGAGAGACACCTTTTGTATACTTAATAAGAAGTTAAATCAACTAATTATTAATATTTTCTTAATTTCATGAGGCAAACTCCACTTGCAATATAAAAACGATCAATTGCTCTAAAAATTATGACTCGCTCCTGCATAGCGCCATCCATCCATGAAAAATAATTGAGAAAAAAAAATGGCACCTAATTGAGCGTTACCAAAAGACGGGTACATGTAACCCGATCCTCCGCCGCTAAGGTAAACAGACACCAGACTATATATTTTTTATTTATACAATAAATTATAAACAGTTTCGTCTCGGCCCTAAAATAACACAGGCGATGAAGGGTAAAGTTACTTCTTAAAATTATGGGACTTACATGACAAGCGGCCCTGAAGAATCTACTTTAGGTATTGCCATTTTTTTATAGCCTGCAGTTTATGTAAACTAATAAAGCTTCGGTTTTGTAAAAATATAACTGCAAATGAATTGCATGAAATAATTGGACCAGCAGACGGGAGTCTGCATCAAATCATACTTAAAATCAAGTTAAACCCTGCGGACATAGAGGCGTAATAACAAGCGCGACATATTTTCCCCCCACATCAAACCTGTATTAAGTAATAAAATAAGATTTTTTTTAACGAAATGTCAAGAACGCTTTTCGGCGCATGGTCATGTGGAATTTTCCACAGAAATAGATTTTATATAAATATTGCCAGACAACACACACTCATCGTATGATTCCAGGCTAAGCAACGCTTGTACTTTAGATACCACACAATCGACTAGGGCTACTAACAAGTCTACTAATAGTAGGGAAATTCTGTTATTTTACTTTTATCATGTTTTATATGCTGTATATTATTCTTGTCCATAACCTTTTGCTATTTTATTGTCGTTTTATATTGTTATTTTTTAGACGGGTTTACTTTTTATCGTGTATTATTTCCATTGACTTTTACAATTTTTAGTAAAAAATTTTGTCTTTTATTTTCAATAAAATAAACCAGGCTGGAATTTTTTTGACACTCTTGTGGAACTTAAGGCTAATTTTAAGAACTCTGAGCCCACATCAGAGGTGAGCTAGCGGGCCGGGCCGAATGGTGGCCCGGATAAAAAAATCAAGTTTACCAAAACTATCGTTGTGAAGTTGCTATGACTCAATTTTTTAAGGCAGGTAGCTAAAATATGAGCAGTGTACACATTAGATGTACCTTGATGCCATTTGACTAGTCATATGCTAGGTACCATTGATACAAGATGTAACTTTTATGACAAAAAATGGGGTCAGCAACTCCTCGACGATAGTGTTAGCAGACTTGGGGCCCGGGGACATAAAAAAGTGAGTTTGCCCGCCCTAGTTAGTAAAGGCTTGGTAACGTCATCGCGTCATCAAAAGGAGTTCTTTAGTGGTTCCTTGGAAGTAATACATGAGATTAAACTCCATAACCTGATTCCATCTAATTAGGATTATCTCAATTGAAATCAAGCACTAACAAGTTGTAAAGAGCGATACACGCTCGAAGCACTCAGGCCTAATACCTGTGCATAATGTTAACTTTTTAATATAATTGCCATACGAATTCATTATCGATATCAGTGTTTTGAGAAGTATTTTTAATTTTGCGATGATAATTTAATGGTCGATAAGCAGTGGTAGCCGAGTGGTCGAACGCACGCCTTGCAATCGAAGTGTGCGGGTTCGTCTCGCACCTCTGCGAATCTCATTTTCATCCGAGATTATCACTTGCTATGATACGGTGAAGGAAAACATCGTGAGGAAACCTGCACGTCTGAGGGAACTTGACTAGTTTTCTATAGATGTGTGAAGTGTGCCAACCCGCACTGGGCCAGCGTGGTGGACTATGGCCTGAATCCTCTTCGCATTGAGGGGAGGCCCGTGCCCAGCAGTGGGACGTTAAAAGGGCTGTAGTAGTAATTGTATGGTCAAGGAATGGGTGTCCACTCTGTTGAGATAGAAACATTGAGGTGGGTAATAATGCCAGGAACACAGTATGATTTATATATGTAGATGCTTTATTTTTGGTAATCTGCCCCCTTAGACCATCTGTCTAGAAGTAATGTTATTAATATTACTTTCAGATTTTTACAGTAAACTGTTAAAAAAACTGAAATAAATTGACAGTTAGTATTGGAACCACAGTACTTTAAGAGGTGGTAAGGATACTGATCTTGGGTCGACACATAAAAGGCACTTGATCGAAATAAAGAAAACAATAAAAACCAAGCTTCAAATTTACATCATCATCATCGTAGGCAGAGGTGCACTGTAGTGCGCCCACACTTCGCCGATGTATTTTGGTCCCAATGTAATAGGGGGCGAGCCTATTGCCATTATACCGGGCACATTCCCCCTCAATACGAGGGAGATTTGGGCCATAGTCCACCACGCTGGCCCAGTGCGGGTTGGTGAACTTCACACGCTATAGAAAGCTATAGACGTGCGGGTTTCCTCACGATGTTTACCTTCACCGTTCAGCAAGTGGTAATCATTGTTGAAAATGACATTCGCACATGAGAATTATCTCAGAGGTGCGGGCCTGGGATTTGAACTTGCACCCCTTACGTTCAAGGCGGGCGTTCTTGCCCGCGAGGCTACCACTGCTTTTTAGCTTTTAGCTTCAAATTTATAGAAAATTATGATAAATTTAAACTAGCATTAAAGACCGTTTTTTGAAAATTTTATGTGTTTGTAAAATTTTTGTATTTTTTATACACTGTTTCATTCTCTTTAAAAAAATATCTTCATTAGGACCAACTTATTATTATTGTAGACCAACAAATCACAAACATGCAAATAGTCAGTGACTAAGAATACTGCTTCCTAAGAAGAAGCCTGTAAGAAACTCAACGGTTACTCTTTTCAAAATAAAATAAAAGTTTGTTAGTAATACCCATACTTAAAAATACGAGTTCTCCTTTGTCTTATTCTAAGCACTTGCCAGGAAAGTCTAGAACTCGATGTTATTATCCAAGGCGTAGACATGGACCGACTAATTCGGTGCATATTGAAACCCTTGGAAATATCAAATAAACCCTGCATGGAAGGCATGCCCGCGACGAATGGGTAATGTGCAGCGGAGGTCTAACTGGTCCGTACTATATGCGCTGTATGATTTAAATTCAAGACAATAGTGACTTGCGATGTTTGAAATATTTTTTTTTCCCAAAAATCTTTAAAAGTCTTTTTTTACAGGAGACTTCTTAGAGCAAGTGTTGTAACTCTATTGAATCAAATAATTCTACATTAATAGTGTCGTAGTTTTTTTTAAACATTAGCTATGGTAGCCGAGTGGTCAAACGCACGCCTTGCAATCGAAGTGTGCAGGTTCAAACCCTGGCTCGCACCTTTATGCGAATCTCATTTTCATCCGAGATTATCACTCGCTATGATACGGTGAAGGAAAACATCGTGAGGAAACCTGCACGTCTGAGGGAACTTGACTAGTTTTCGATAGATGTGTGACGTTTGCCAACCCGCACTGGGCCAGCGTGGTGGACTATGGCCTGAAATCCTTCTCACATTGAGGGGAGGCCCGTGCCCAGCAGTGGGACATTAAGAGGGCTGTAGTTAGTTAGTTATCAAGAATATAATAGTAAGTTAGGGAATACACAAAACTGGGAATTTTTGTTGTATCTGTGTATTTTTTTTAATATTAGTAAGTTTATGGCAAAGAATACACAAGAAATACCACTTGCTGATATCCCTATCACTTATAAAACACAAACAATAGAAAAAAACATATATTTTTATTTATTTTCTTTTAAAGTATTTGCCGTAAGTAGAAATGTATTTCCTTGGGTATTGTGCGTGTAGTCGTTAATCCCAATAAACGTCATTTCTTTTATTTCTTTTCTTGCAAAAGCTTACATAATACATTCTCAAAAATGTATCTCTCTTATAAGTTTTTAACTTACGCCATACATCAAGACTAAATGCATCTGTTACGGTTCAATATAGGCATTAGCGCAGGTATATATAACAATTCCGAACCAAAAATATAAAACATGATATTTCTCCACAACCATCTTAATAATACCATAAAATTTTTATAAGCTTTAGAATCGTGAAAAAGGCATAACATTGAATGGCCGATAATTGTTTTGTTCTAAAACTCAATCAAAGGAATGGTTGAGTGAAGTGAAGTATTAATTTGATTAACAGATAAAATTTATTAGTAATATCTGTCTGATTGTAGCCTATTATTTTACCTATAACTTTAAATTTTTAAAATTGTAAATATTACCTGCCTCTTAATTGAACCCTGATTTTTGGACAGCTCATGATTTGTATAGGGTTAAAACGCATATATACACCCTATGAGATTACTAAATGAAGTATTTCAGTTATCCACAGCTTGACAGATAAACAATAACACTAGGGCGTCTAAACATTAGAGTCAAAATGTTTATCAATACCAAAACGAACTCAGAATACATGTCTATAAAGATTGAATTTCTGTGGTAAATGCCACGCGACCTTGCGACAAGAGTTTAAAAATAGCTTCATGTTTGTTTGCTCATAATTCTAAATATTTTTTGGGCAATGGGCAATTACACTTAATGCTTAATGGTTACCCATTTATGGAAACTCGGGTAATCTCGGAACGTCTTAATTGTGAGGTCGAAAAACTAACCCTTCGTTACTCAAATGCATGCCAATTTTAACCCGTGACTTACCACGGTCCGTCCTTAATAGCCCCTTTTACGTATCTGTCATCTTCATCATTCACACTCAATTTTAAACCGTAACCCCTCCGTGAATAGGATGTATTTTGTGTGGTGTTACTTCATTTGCGAATGGTAACAGTCGTGAGTTCAAATCCTAATTAACACCTCTGTGTGTAGATAAATTGTGATGATAGTGTTACGTTTGTGAAGTTGCGCATGCGCATTGGTCTTCGTGAGATATGCCATGCTTAATGTGGTTTCAATGTGGAATACAAAACACTGTAATAAGTACTTTTTAAAGATATTGAATAGTTACTGGTTTTTTTAAAAATTAAATTAATTCTTTTATACTTTTTTATTTATTTTTAGACATTGTTTTTTTAAGTTTTACAAACGAACGTCAGATTTCTAGCCATATTTTATGCATTTAATTTTATCATCAAAATGAGTGATTATTAAGATTCCAAATTAATAATGTAAGTACGTTAAAAAAAAATCAAAATAATTTAGTGCCCAGGTTTCAAATTAAGTATTGCCCAAACCCAGAAACCTGATTTGCCTACATATTTTACGAAGAGAAACGATTAATCTCACTCTATCAAAACAAATGCATCTCAACGAGTGCATAGGAACGCAATTATTATCGTCTGGGCATGCACATAACATGCAATAACAGACTAATGTTGCGCATTTATTATCAAGGTAAGTGTACTGTTACCCGTTGCCATGGCCTAGGGATGGCGCAAGCGGGCAATTGTCCGCAATAATCAATTATGATTGCCAAATAATCAGTTGCCCAGAAAATTATATGTCACTGATAATTAAATGGCAGTTTGAGCCAAATGGTCAAACGCACGCTTTGCAATTAAAATGTGGAGGTACAAACCCCTACTCATACTTCTGAGTTTTATGTGCGAATCTTGTTTTTATCAGTGATTATCACTTGCTAAAATGGTGAAGGACAATATGGTGAGGAAACCTGGCGTGTGAAGTCTTCCAACCCGCAGTGTTCCAGCATGATGAACTATGATCTGAATCCCGCTTGCCTAGAGACTGTTTATTTACCTCAGATTGTGTAGTAAAAACGCTTTAAAAAGTCAAAACAATATTGAAATAATACTGCTTTGAGAGGTTGTGTAGATAAAAAAAACTAATTGAGTCAACCCTAGTTTGTTCTTCAATGCAGTTGATACCTGTGTCAAGTTCGATTGGGACCTATCGGATTGCATGTCAGTGTTCCTCTTATAGTGTTTATGTCAGATATATGAAGATTAAAATGCTGTTTAAAAAAAAAAAACTTTATATATCAGCTATGCCGAGAACATCTGTTACTTAACACCTTGCATGCACTCACTTGTTTGTATGTACACTCATGTTTGAAAAAATAAATTTGATTTGATTTGATGCTTTTAAACACAAAATTTCTGTTTCTTGTAATATTTTTTCCCTCATAGTACCACCTGACTTGCAGGAATGTTTTAACAATGCTTTCAGTTTTCGGCAGTTAAAACAATACAAAATCTGTTTAAAGTTGTTACTATTAAAACAACAATACTTACAAGCTGTTTTAATTACACAGGATAGTATATTGTAAGTGTGTGTGCATTTTGAAACTATTTACTGTTAGTATATATTATTAAGTACGCCCTTGTCTTAATAATTTCGTTAGATCCTCTCCATCCTAAGTTTGCCTGGTAGAGAGAGATCCCGCCCACTGTGACACTCTGTATAAATTGTGTGTAATATTTTGATACTTTTTGCGGTCGAACAATAAAGAGTTATCTATCTAATACTATAAGAGGTAGTGGTAGGCAGAGTATTAGTTTTAGCTATGTTGTAATACACTTACCTCTTAGGTTAGCCCCGTATAGGGGGTGGTCGTAGGTGACAGGACGGTACGCGGGGTGCAGAGCGGCGAGGTAACTGAGCTCGCTGGTCGCGCCCGCCGCTGCTGCTGCCGCCGCCGCTAGCCTGGAGACAAGAAGACTTACATTTAAATACATTACAAATCAATGCCAAGGAGCTTACCACCACATAAAGTATTGTTTTTTTCCATACTAACTGTCAATTTTTGACAGAATTTGTACTAAGGTAATTGTCAAAAACTGAAAGTAACACTAAAATATTACTGCAAAATAGGTGGCGGTGATGAGTCGGAACCGCGTTGGTAATGCAAGATATCATTAGGCAAAAAAAAAAATGGGTAATTAAAGTTTTAATTTTATTTATTTATGAGCTTAAAACAACTTTTAAATTTACTTGTCTTACTTATTTGAGAACTAAGATTATTTAAGAACTTAGTAATAATATTATAATATTATGCTGTAAGAAGTGGTGGTACGCCCTCAAAGACTTGCAAAAATTTAGTTCTCCAAGAACTCGAGTTACATTGTATGAAAAATTAAATGATCCTCATTATTTTTTCTGCAGGAATACCTGTTTCAAATCATGTACACTCCAGACTCATCAACGTCCTCTCACATCTTAACTGCGTTCTCCAAATGACTCCTCTCAAAATGGTGTTCGTTAATTACAAAAGCTCGTTTACCAATGACGATATTTGAATGCTTCACCAAAAAAGGACGAAACAATGATACATTTCCAAGGTTTTTGCCAAGGCCCCTTTCCAAGGCACCGGCCGTATCGTCGGGGACATCTCGGTGCGAAACCCAAGGCCTAACAGTGGGGTTCCACAATAAAACGACCAGAACCCATTGGAATCCGTGACGTAACCTGTCTGGATGATTTTGAACAAAAAACCATTTAACAGCAGGAGACTTTGGCAATTATAGGATGTATTGATTATCATCCAAGTGATAGGGTAGTGATCATCACTAAGCTTGAGTGTCATATCACTATACAAGTACCTAGCTTACTTTAAATAGATGGCATGTCGGATACAATGCAGTGGTAGCCGAGTGGTCGAACGCACGCTTTGCAATCAAAGTGCGCAGGTTCTATCCCCGGCTCGCACCTCTGGGTTCCATGTGCGAATCTCATTTTCATCTGAGATTATCACTTGCTAAGAAACGGTGACGGAAAACATCGTGAGGAAACCTGTGTGCCCGGTATAATGGCAATAGGCTCGCCCCCTATTACATTGGGACCAAAATACATCGGCGAAGTGTGGGCGCACTGCAGTGCACCTCTGCCTACCCCTTCGGGGAATACAGGCGTGATGATGATGTCGGATACAACTCAACATTACCTCTAGTATTTATTTAACACGTTGGCTACTAGGCCAGGTTGATTAGGTCCAGTGGGAGTATTTTTGATGGTTCGTACCGAGTGAAATAGCACGATTTCAGCGCCCGCATAGGCAAAAAGATATTCGCAAGGATTTTAAAACCTAGTGTAGCAGCAACCGTGTTAAATGAACTCATAAAGCCACTACATTTTCTTTCCACAACGTATAATGGCAACCATTTAATAAAACAGACGTTTAAACAAACACTCGTGCCAAACAAATCTGATAAAACAATGAGAAAACAATTCCCACGTTCAATGAGAAAAACAAAACGGCAACGATCGCTAAAAGCGCAAGCCTAAACAAAAATAAGAGCACAATAGCAACGCGGCGCATGCGCAATGCGGCCGGTAATAAAATTATTAAACAAATCAACCTCATAATAATGCCGGGGCCAGAAAATTGTCGGGTGGGCCGAGTGGGATAAAGAAATTATCCAACTTACCAGCCGCGGACGATTGCGGGCCGACCGATCCCAAACAAAGACGTACCAGGAGAATACGTAAAAAAAAAGCTGGCGGCTAACAAAATAAAACAAGTGCAAGAACACTCGCGCGCCTTCGCCCCACGTGACGTCTTCATGTACTCCGTCCCTGTCGCCCACGCGATCGGTCACTCCCGGCTCCTGAGTACGACAAGGACAGCGATAGACGCAGATTGTCCCCCGAATAGGAAGAAAGTTTTGAAACTGTTGCTGGACGTAGAACAAGTTTTACAGATTTCGCGCAGACGAGCTTTTTGATTTGACGTTTTATTTACCTCATTTTTCTTCTTCTTGTATAGTTAATACTTATAAAAATAGACTTTAAACGCAATGAGATATAACAAAAAAAAATTAATGTCAAGTAAAACGTAAAAAAAAAGTAAACTCCAAAAACATTATCATTGCATCCGGAAAAATTGGTTGAAACTCATTATGTTTCCATACACGACAAATTTTTCCAGTACCAATTTGGGAACTTCTGCACTTAACGATTAATTAAATAATATTAGCGTTATTCACTACAATTGACGTATAATTAAAGCGTTAATTGCATCCTTTTTTCTCGTTTCCTTGGTAATCAAAACTCCTCATTTCAGTACAGCGGGGTTTTAAAAGTTTAATTGCTAACGTCATTGCGAGCGACTCAATCATTGCATCATGAATGTTTCATGAAAGCCAGTCACCAATTACACCGGTATCTTATCTCGACGTTCAGTTTTTTCGCCGTATGACCAATTAGTTGATAGTGGTACAATATACGAATGCATTCACAGGGCGATTAAGTTGTACCTTCTTTACTTCTGTGGCAATTCAGGCAATACAGTTATTTTTGTCTCCCGCTTTGCAATGGAGGGAAGTGGATAAATGTTTCTTTCAACTCCTCCTACACCTTTTTCTATTAAATTCGTGCGGGTTCCAAGACAATCCAGCTTTTCCCCGGGACTCACCGATGGTCAAACTTCGGTGTCTTCAATGGACACCGCTCTCGATCCTGGCTTGCAGGAGTAACAGTGGTGTGAATGTGCGGCGGTTTTAGTCATTAAAAAAGGGCGATTATGTAGTTCTGTTCCAAACGAGTGCCAATCACTTTCTGTCAAATCATCAGTCAAAATGCATTGAAATTCCGCTGATCACCTATTTTTATTTATAAATGTATATTTCATGAATTTGTCCTTGGTATTAATTACTCGACATTTGCATAAATACCGCTAATCGTAGGTGCAGCCAATTCTCATATGATTCCATTAATTTGACTAATTTTGTTAAACAATAAGAAGTAACGTTTTGACGCCCTCGTGGGCCCAGTGCTGTACTCTACATAAGTACTACATTCTTAAATTGGCATCATCTGAATAACTTCCATCCCCTTGATGGTGGATTTCTGTTTTTTTATGGTATGCAATAATTTTATAATATTCCCAACTAAACACTTCTTTTTTCTCATATCGATTAACCAGATACATAGACAAAAAGAGTAGTAAATAAATACATCATCATGCCTGTATTCCCCGAAGGGGTAGGCAGAGGTGCAGAAAGTGCGCCCACACTTCGCCGATGTATTTTGGTCCCAATGTAATAGGGGGCGAGCCTATTGCCATTATACCGGGCACTTTCCCGCTTAATACGAGGGAGATTTGGGCCATAGTCCACCACACTGGCCCAGTGCGGGTTGGTGAACTTCACACGCCTTTTTATAGAAGGGTAGTTATGTGGCAATATAAATGAAATGTACATTAAAAATACCTACGATTTATCTTCTTCTCCTGTGACATTGTATAAAAAGGTGAGCAAATAAAGGCAGCGATACATTATTGTTGAGCTTCAATGTGTATCTGTCATCGATAATTATAGATGTCTTGATAAGAGCGCGGCGACGCGTGTCGTGTACGCGTCTTTATCTTCACGCTTCGACGCGCCGGCGTGGGCAGCGGAGAATTGAAATAAACGCATATGTGGGTTGCACTTAATTATTGTGTTTTGTTTAAATAACTTACGTGTGTTTGTATGTTAGTATGAATAGAGACAAGTTATGATAATTTTTTTCATAGATAACATTCAATTGTAGAGTCATAGAGTGAGGTTTTATAAACGTTGTAGTCATTTTTAATTATTTTAGACTAGCGGAGCCCGTAACTTTGCCAATGTTAGAACACTAATTACCGGAACAAATGGTTTTTATTTTTTACTGCGGAACCCTAATTTTTTGCAGAACAATAGCAGAATGATTGGCTCATTATAACATCAGCTATCTGCTAGTCCCGTCAAAATCGGTCTAGCCGTTTGAGAGTTTATCTAAATCAGACAGACATACAAAAATTATATATAAAACGTGTTTTCGTTGATAGTACCGTATACACTTTAGCGAAGCTCGTGATGTTATTTTGATATTGGTACTTCAATTTTATTTATTTGTCTAAAAGTGTCCAAATACATCATTACGCCTGTATATCCTTTAGAGGTAGACAGAGGTGTACTGTAGTGCACCCTCACTTTGTCAATGTGTGAGAACAAACAAGACATAGTTTTTTTTTTCTTAAATAGTCTATTGTCTGTCCCAGTGCTGGGCAAAGGCCTCCCCTTCCCGTCTCCACATGTCCCTATCCTGGGCTTGTTGTGGCCACGTTTCTCCCGCAAAAGTTTCATATAAAAATAAAATTCCTAGAATCGGCAAACATTAAACAAAAAAAATACGAACAAAATTAACAATTGATTCTTTCGTCAAAATGCGCGGTAATATATTACGATATCATTGGAGCTGTTTAATTCACGGGTACTTAAGTGTCCAAATGACAGATTTATTAAGGTCTCAAGTGGAAATTGGTTGGATGTATAAAAAATAAACACCTTTTGGTGGCGGGCTAAGCTCCTTTCGCAGCGCCGCTGGGAATTAGCCTGACGAAACTTTGAATAGCCGTTTTATATACAGGATGATATATTGCTTCGGCATACATTTCGAATTTGGTATAATAAAGATTTTTATTTTACCGCAATTTTTATGTCAAATAAATAACAGTGTTGACAATGTTAAATTGATTGTCTTGTTAGTTATCCGTAACATGAGGTCCTGAGCTACACTACCGGTAAAAAAAAACAAAGAATTAGCTTACAGTCTAAAACTGCCACCTCACAATAACAACACTTGTGGTATTGTTACTTACATTCTGACACTTAGCATAAAATTATAAAGAGTATTGAAACAAATTATTAGAAAATATGGTGGTAAGGTGGTCTATACTTAAGATTGCATTTAAGATTACGCATTACTATAATAAGTTTCAGTGTCATTGAAATTACGAGCTGTTGAGTTTTCGAGTAGGTATTAGATTCTTGGATGTCAAAAATATATGCACTTTTGAACAATCGACTTTGTGAACCTTTGATGAAACGAGTGTGAATTTTATTCGACTAAAAGTGATTCGACTTCATGCAGCCATGGTTAGAAGTTATCCGTTTATAAACTATGCGCTTTTTCTGTAATAGTGTTTTTTTTCTTGAACATAAAATTCTATAAAAAAATAATAATGTATAGAAGAATTATGTCTCGAAATAAAGATATAAGAATGAGTCACCTTCATCCTATAGATCGTGGATTGTCCTTCCAAGAAGCGGCCGGAGTGGTCACCGCGGGGGCCCGCCCGGTAGGAGTTTTGTTTAAACCACGTGATTTATTGTCACACTAGACGCGCCAACTGAACCTTTTTGTATATATTTATCAGTAAGTTTTATGTTAAACAATAACACAAACATTTGCAACTGGAAATTTATAATCGAAATCGGTATCGATGTCAATGAAAATTTCGATTTTCGAATGTAATTTAGGTCAAATAAATTGAGTCGTTAAAAAATTATCGCAAAATAAAAACAACACACTTAGCTAATAAAAATCAAACAAATTAATAAGAACGCGTCATAATTTTAAATATTTGAAAAAGGAACGTCGAGTATGATTCCCGCAAATGGCGGCGTGCGGGCGCTTCAATCGGCTCGATCTCCGCACTACGCACGGTGACATGTCAATCGTACCTCTGAATAATGCAGCAGCGTCCAAGGATACCATGTCGCAACATGCTGTACGCACGTCGGGACACAATTTAATGCGAGATTCGAGAAACGGTATTTTTGGATTCTACCGAATCTTCAAATATTCCACTTTGCACCTTGAATGCAATCGTTCTTTTTTAAATACCAGCTTTGAAAAAAAAAGAAGCCTTTTGTTTACGTCTCATTAACTGTATTAACGAACCTATGATACTGAGACATAGATATAAACCAATGGTACAGTCCGACAAGTATTTGATTTACATGAAAAAAATATCTGATTTTTGGTTGCCATAAAATTTATTATAAATAAAAACTCTTTACGGAGCTAATACATTTAGCAACGAAAACTTATATTTTGTCTTATCTGTGGATTTGCCTTACTAATTACGGTAGTTAACTTAATCCTTGTTTTTACCGGTAACGATCCATTTATCCGGATCCAGCACTAAGTTGTTTAAAAGTAACCTTTTCTACATTTGCAAACTTTGTTGACTTACAGACGATCGGATATGCTATAACCAGTCGTCAGCAAGCATGTTGATGCCTGTTTAAAGGCTAGTCCTTAATAGACTGTGTTGCCACGCTTTGTATTCCTATTGTGTCCGCACGCCGAAGTTATTTGCTCGCGAAATGCATTTGTTACTTTGTTAGCGTGTATTATGATGAGTAACATGTATGATTTATCTTCGTTTGTAACTCTGTCATGGCTTAGACAATCGTTGGGAGGAGCTACGACTGTGAGAAGTCCGGCGTTGATGTTATTATGAATGCAGTTTTACGCCCTAAACGCAGTGAAGCGTGCATTCTCTTGACTTTATTCGAAAATGTACTCTGTGTTAAAATATATAAAGATTGAATGTCTTTGGCAGAAGCTACGTGATCACGCGGTCAATTCTTTTTCTTTTTTACAAAATTATTAAAATTTTAATGGAATACGATGAGGATTACCGGCACCTGTGATTACTAGGTATTCTGCTTATGTCAAGTATTTAATAGCAAGAACTAAACAATAAATACAGGTAATAAATAAAAATGGGTGATGAATGACCACGCGATTAAATTCTTCCGCGTCAACAATGCCATTTTGTTGAAAAATGTGCCTCTTCTGTGAGTTAATAAAGTTCGATTTGACGCGTCCTTTGCTTGGGCCGTTGTAGGGGTTCTACAAAGAGCAATATTATATAACTAATATCTATAAAAATGGGTGATAAATGTGATAAAGACAGCAAATGAATCGACACTTTAAATGAATTTGAACTTTCCTAGCATAAGTATTGTTTTTTTGCTAAATAAAATGTCATCACCATTCAAAATTGGATATACACAATGAAGATTTGTTAATTGAGTCGTATATTTTAATAGAACATAGGATAGTTGCTAAAACAAAACGCATTTAAAAGTCTCAAACAATGATGAAGTGATGCGCCCGCGTCTCACGGTCCGCATTCCCGCTCTTTGAAATCAAACATGGCCGACTGAAGCGCGCGCAGAATCGTAACGCGTACAGGGTTGCTAGACTACAAAAATGAATATTAGATTTCGTTCGGACCAACGGCAATTAAAATTCTGCTCTATTTCCATTAAATTACGGTCAGTATTAAGTAGTAACAAGTGAAGATCAGTCAGATTGTAGTTTAAAAATCGTGTGGATTCGGCTATACTTGAAAAATAGAGTTTCGTGTACGTAATTTTCGCCCAATCGCACCCTATATTCTGAACACTTTGGCTAGTTTAAAATTACCAGTATTCAACTCCTCTTCAACAAATTCATTTTTCTGAATAAATTGCGAAATCGCAGCAATACCGCAAATTTTCTTATAATTATTAATGATTTGCACAATTCGATAATTGGTGTGATTATCAAATAATCAAGAAGTAAATTAAGTGTCGGAGGAATTGCTAGAATGGTCATATTAGACCACCTGTTAATCAAAAGAGTAGGGGCACCACCATCACTTAAAGTATGGCTATTTCAATATTAACGGACAATTTTTGATAAATTTTACACTGAGTTAACTAAAGTCAAATCATTTATTCTGTATAGGCCCATGGGAGCACTTACAAATTGTGAAGTTTACATTTTTTATTAATATACTACTACCGGATCGAAACGCGACCTCAACTGAGAAGATCCGGCAAGAAACACAATGGGCTGATTTTTTTTTTTTTTAATCGCCAAAACTTATTTCAAATACACAGGCACATATAGCTCCAGTGTGTTGCCTTTAGAGCTGCTTTTAATAATAATGATAAGATAGATAAGAAGATGTTTGTAAGGCAACACACGCTACACTTTGACATGACAGGTAATATTATGTTTTTTTTTTGTTCTGAACCTGAGCTGCACAACTGTCAGAAATTGAAAGTAATATTACAAACATTGCTGAAGAGGCCATTAACACAAAAAAAACGTAATAGTAAACGTGGTAGTAAGTGGGCATTTAGCATCGGTAATAGTCGCGCATCAAACCCAAATCACTCCAATACTAAAAGATGTTCCATACGTAACAGTTATAATTACCCTTTGACAGCCCTAACCGTTCAATTAGCCGTCTCGCTATGCGGCCTTAGAGATGACCATTATGTGGTCAAAGAAAATTGAAATGTGTTTAATTGGAGATAATATTTATTGTAGTTAAGTCATCATGAAATAGATTATTTTTATAATCTAATCCAAGTCAAAAATAGGTATTCTAGAAATATTTGAGGTACCTTTGATGCCCGAAATCAAAGTATTAGGTACCAAAACACTGCATTGAAGCAAACCTCAGATTTTCATGATTTTTTTTTGTTTCTTCATTTCTTTATATCGAGGGGTGAAAGGCTGTTTGACTTAAGCGACATTATTTTTACTTTACAGGTAAGCATACTCATTCGACGCAGAAAAATCAGCTGATTCCAAATATGTATAAGTCAAAAAGTGTCGCTTCACCCCTCGATTTAATTTCTGTTTTTTCTTTATAAAAATATTATTATCTAAGTAGTATTATTTATTAGTATAACTACAGCCCTTTTTAATGTCCCACTGCTGGGCACGGGCCTCCCCTCAATGCGAGGGGGATTCAGGCCATAGTCCACCACGCTGGCCCGGTGCGGGTTGGCAGACTTCACACATCTATCGAGAACTAGTCAAGTTCCCTCAGACGTGCAGGTTTCCTCACGATGTTTTCCTTCACCGTTTCATAGCAAGTGGTAATCTCGGATGTAAATGAGATTCGCACATGAAACCCAGAGGTGCGAGCCGGGGTTTGAACCTGCACACTTTGATTTGCAAGGCGTTCGACACGCATTATTTATTAGTATTTGTATTCAATTAGTATTTGAGTAATTTGATTGTTATTTATATATTTTTCAACATTGCTCGTATCAAACGCGTATACAAATAGTAACTATTCAAACAAAATAACGATTAAAGATTTCATTCATCGAAGTCTTAAGATGATTGAAAGATATTTATTCATGACAGACTATGACATAACTTTAGCTTCCCCGCCACTGAGCCGTCAAGACAGGCGCGTCAAACATTTGCCAGTCCGAAAAGCTAACTATGTGTCAATAAACATAAAGATTCAATTTATGTGGTATAATCCACGCGACCATCGACAAAAATTCGCTTGCACTGTCAATGACATTACGTTGAAGTATTAGCTTTATCTACGAGTACCTAAATACAGTTCGTTTTGGTACATAAACGAACACTAAAGACAAGACATTTATTATCAATAAATTATATTTAAGACCTGATATGATGTTCTAATTGCGTAATGGCCACTAATATCTATGTTTTGTTACTTAATTGTGTTATTTTATCTACCGCTCTATATGAAAGGGATCAAATGTTGTAGGTTACAGGGCAGAGGGAGATACCACTACTCTTTTTGTCACTATTCTGTTGGTACAGCAATGATAGACGATATATGAAACTGAATCAATTGTTATAAAGGATGTTGATACTAATTAATCAATTAAAACAATTTTAAATGAAAACATTATTTAACTTATTGTTATTTATCTTATAGATAATAATTAATTAATTTAAACGTTGGCGGAAAACTAACCAGCTTATTATGATATTAGATTCATGACACTTATAGATAAAGTTGGAAAAAAATCATTGAGTCAATAGATGATAATAAATGATTTAATTCAAAGAAAAATAGATTTAATTTACATTACGAGACTACGAGAGAAAAAAAAAACAAAAAAAATATACATATACCCCACAATCCCCCATTACTGTCGGGCGGTGGAGTGCCCAGAACGCTGGCAGCATTGCCACGTTGAATGGCAATACTGATGTGCTTTGCGAAAAAGTTTCCAGCGTTCTGATAAAACTGTTTACATGCCTTCATAAATGAAGCCATTCAACAAGACAGACTTGAGGCCCAGGGCAATTTAAAAAAAGGGTTTATTTGGGACTAAGCCCGCCACCTATTCCCTACACCGTAACTCCTGTGAAGGGCATTGTCAAAATTCGTCACTTACTGGAAGGAAATCCGCAACTACCCTGTGCCGTGAGCCGAGAGGCCTACCCTCGAACCACTAAACCAATCCAATGAGAGCAGTTAAAACAACTACCGTTTTACTAACAGATTACATATTAACCAAACAAGGGCATTAAAAACAATTAAACTTAGACCCTTTAATTGAACTGCCCCCATCAGCGGTAACGCTGCCGAATTGTAAACGAGGATTTCATCACGCCATGCCCTGTACACACTAGGACGAGCGATTTAACTGGACTATATGAAGCATGACAGTTTTCTTGGAACTAATCGCGTGATGCTGGTGAATCTCAACGGGTGATACACGGATGTTGGCGTCACACAAATATAGACCTTATTCTCTCAAGCCGAACCCATAACCCTAGAATGCATAAACCCCATAAAAGGACATGTTATAATCATCTATAGAAATGTGATGCTGCGATTTAACTGGACTAATCTTGAAAATGTATGTGGTAAGTCTCACCTCATCGATGAAATTTCGTTGAAAAATGTACTCTCTTCTATAAGTTGATACAGTACGTTTTGGTGTTGACAAATAGTTTGTCGCGAGCATTTTGACGCGACTGTGTGCTCAAGGCGTTAACCGTCAAAACTGACGTCTCAATTTCGACCTAAAACATTTCACAGATTTTATCGTGCTGTAAATATGACACTTCAACGCTGGGTGGTTTCCGAAATAAAAGATGTTATGGATGGTTGTCGTAAAAGATATAGAGGCTAGAGTTCTTTTATGGAAATGCATAAACAACTTCAATGTAGGGAAATTGGTGGATAAAAGGTAGGTTCAATATTGAGAGAACTTAGACCGATTACCAAAACATTATGTCAAGGAATAATTGATAAATTCGATCTTTTACTTTATAAAGAAAAATGGGTATTTTTTTTGAGAAATAACTGAAGTTTTTTTCGTATGGGCTTTAAATGAACTTAAGACCATAAGCTCACGATTTGAAAATTATTCTTATCTTTAATTATATAAGGAATATATAAGGAAAAAATAATCCTCTTGAAATTTGGACAGTGGTGTTAGCACGCATGTCAAGGCAAGACCTCTGTCGCGGATTGACTCGGTCGCTCTCTGTCTTATTTCATACGAGAGAAAAAGATATCATCAACATATTCTGTGACATAAGTCTAATTATGGCGGACATGCTACAACTACAGGACAATGTAAAAAATATATTTCGGAAATCCATACCTAAAGTTTTAACATATTACCGTAATTTAACGATTCATTCTCTTTAAGAGTGGGGAGTAGCACAATTTATTATATCCTCATAATCATAACTTTACGAGCATAACCGGGAAACGTATTAAATGTCTGGCAAATAAAAAGCAAGTTATGGTTAGATAACATTAAAAATAATAGTTTTATTGCTCCAATGTAGACACGTGTCGAAATCAGACCATTTGTGTTAATTTTACGTTACTTTTTAAAAGCTGCGATAGCCTTGTTAGTAGGAAACCCGACTAAAATATAAGGGGCGTAAGTTCAAATCCCGGACCCGCACCTCTGACATTTTCATATGCGCATGTAATGTTCATTCATGATTACCAACTGCTGAACGGTGAAGGAAAACATCGTGAGGAAACCTGCATGTCTATAGAAAGGCGTGTGGAGTTCACCAATCTGCACTGGGCCAGCGTGGTGTACTATGGCCCAAATCTCCCTCGTATTGATGGAGAAAAGGGATGGGACCTTGTAAAATTGCAATAGCCTAACCTCCATTACATTGGAACCAAAATACATCCGCGAAATGTTATAATCCATTTACAAAGACATTGCAAAGCACTTATGCACCGAAAATGTGCATTTAGAATTCGTTGCTGCTATTAATTACTTGACGGTGCCAGAATACCCACTAATTGCAGGAGAAGCTATTCCTCATCATCTTTTTCCATTTTTTTTTTTTTTTTTATCCTATACGTATAAGAATCATTAATTGATAATCTATAGACGATTAAAGTAAGATAAGACCTGTAAACTTGACAATTTGTAAGTGCCCCCATTGGCCTATACAAAATGAATGATTTGACTTTGACTTTGTAAATAATTAAATAATGATATCTTTCCATTTGTAGTACATTAAAGGAACGCGTAAAAAAATCGATTAACGCCTTAAATGGACTTTTGGAAGCTTTTCAATCCATATGTAGCAAAAATAAACAAGATCTACTATTGTAAACAGCCGTCTGGTGCGTGTGCGCAGCGCACACCCCCAGGCGAATGTGACTTGCGATACTTCCTAAAAAAAGACACGATTAAGTCTATACTAATGAAAGTTTGTAAAATGTTACCTTTAGAACTTGTGCAGGGATAAATCATTTGAATAGATATCAGAAATGAATTGAGACAGTTAAAATGTCAGTATTTTCAATACTTAAATAGTTGAACTAAAAAACTAAAACATAAAACAAGCAAAAATTTTAAATAAACCACGTGTTTAAATTGCTCAATAAAGTGACTTTTTTTTTCTTAGCTATGAAAACTGGCCTATTAGTTTGTGCGTAGTATAAATTAACATATCACCTCAATCCACCCACTCCTTTACCTATACACAATATTACGGTGCATCGTTGACGCGGGCGCATCTCCCGCGTGTGTTTACAAATAAATCATCATTATTTTATTGCCGCCACGATGCGCGAGCGCCGCCTCCCGCTGTACACTTCCGCCGCGGTCATCGCACTGTGCACGTGAGTTATGATGTACCTACCCTATGGTGGAATTATCAGAGTTTACGAACTTTACCAAAAACATATGAAGAAACCTGTATGGGGAACTAATATCTTAACAATGTGTAATTTTTGCCAGTCCGCATTGAGCCAGGATAAACTAAAAAAATGTTTTTTTTTTCAAACAACAAAAACCAACTTCAAAAATCTAGTTGCACTAAAAAGCTACAAATAACCTTATAATTCAGTACATTTGGAGTAGGTGCCAATTTACGTCAGAATAAGCAAATACATACACGAATTTCACCCCCCATTTCACCCCTAAGGGGGTTGATTCCCGACATTTTGAAAATAGAACCAACCTTGAAAAATTCCCTTTCGAACTTAAAAAGGTTTTTTTTTAAATCGGTTAACAATTAGCGTAAATATCGATGAACATACACAAAAAAAAATACATACAGACAAACATATAACCTCTTCCTTTTTGGAAGTCGGTTAAAATAACACATCGCGCTCACAAATTAGACACAGGCCAGTCATAAAACAAATTCTCTACAGAAGTAACAATAAATACTACTAACAAAGTAATACTTAGAAAACAATTAAATGATAATAATATCTTACGCGAAGTTCTAAATCAATAGCTCTACCAATGGTCTATACGTTCGATATTCGCTTGCGTGTAAGCCTTGCTCTATGCCTCTATTGGCCATTCAAAAACGTATAATTTGCCAAACAAATATGTTATGTAGCGACTCCTAGAGTAGTAAAGCTATGTTTGGCTGCGTGTAATACTTAATTGAACCTTAAGTATTGGTTTTAAGGTAGTATTTATTGTTTTCCTGTGGAGGATGTGGCTTATGGATCCCCTTTTATAATTGTTTGCATTTTATGTACAACAGAAGTTAGCTGTTAGTAACCACTGAATAACGGACCAGCATATATTTTTTTTTTTTGGATTTATACTATTGTGGAATTTAGTCGCGTGGTCGCATGACTTTTATCACAGAAAGGAGAACGGGCATTCTGGCCTAGGAACCAATAACAACATACTATATATTGAAATTAAACTATTTTACGGATTTTATCGCGTTTATTTACTATTTTATTTTCCCGACGTTTCGGCTGCTTTACAGCAACCATGGTCACGGGGGGACTGAGGTGTTAGACGTCCTGATATCATAGTTAATAACTGGGTACCCTCATATTTAGTTGTTGTTTGCGGTCCGATCCACGCAGAAAGTGCTTACGGTGTCCTGAGGTCTTGCAATGGTACACTTGGTTTTGGATTTAATCATATTGATTACTGGATCCCAAGTTGGTGGTAGCACCCAGCCATCTTCCCTATTGAAATTAGGATGTTTTTTAATTTCAATGGCCTCACGTATCATCCTTGGTCGGAGTCGGTGTTCTTTTGCGAGGATATGCGGTTTATCAAATCTGATATAATGGCGGGTGCGGTCCTGTACATGTTCACAGATTGCAGACTTCGTGGAGCGTCGGTGTTTCACGTCAGCTATATGTTCTTTTAAGCGGGTTTTAATTGATCTTTTAGTTTGTCCTATGTAAGAGAGCCCACATTCACAATCGAGTTTGTATACCCCTGCATCTTGTAGAGGAATATGACACTTGACAGGTGGTAAAAACTGACTAATCTTCTTCGGTGGCTTGAAGTAAGTTTTGATTGAAGCCCGTTTCAAGATGTAGCCAATCTTGTCTGTGACACCTCTTATGTATGGTAGTACAGCAGGTAGACGCTCAACTGTGGCTGGTTTCACTCGGTCACTGTGATGGCGGCGTGGGACCCGAAGCTTGTTGTCATGCAATACTTGCTTGACGTTATATCAGATTTGATAAACCGCATATCCTCGCAAAAGAACACCGACTCCGACCAAGGATGATACGTGAGGCCATTGAAATTAAAAAACATCCTAATTTCAATAGGGAAGATGGCTGGGTGCTACCACCAACTTGGGATCCAGTAATCAATATGATTAAATCCAAAACCAAGTGTACCATTGCAAGACCTCAGGACACCGTAAGCACTTTCTGCGTGGATCGGACCGCAAACAACAACTAAATATGAGGGTACCCAGTTATTAACTATGACATCAGGACGTCTAACACCTCAGTCCCCCCGTGACCATGGTTGCTGTAAAGCAGCCGAAACGTCGGGAAAATAAAATAGTAAATAAACGCGATAAAATCCGTAAAATAGTTTAATTTCAATGTATAGTATTCGCGTAAATATAAGAAAACAATAACATACTATATATCATTGGAAAGGTTTTTTTTAAGTACTTTAACTTTTGTTATTGCAGGAAGTCCCAAATCGCTGTGTGAAAAAGGTTATAGCGAAATAAAGTCATAATTCATTCACAAAAAATGTCTCGAATTAGAGATTTAAATTCCAATATTGTCGTAATAGATGATGTCCATCATGCAAGAATTGCCCCCCAGACCACTACTACACCAAGCCGCCGTAGTCACAGTGCAAGGTTTTATTTAGAACCATTAATTTCAACATGTAAACACTACTGTTTCTCAGTCGGCGATTATCAGTGCAATTACACGAGAACAGTGTCTGTCTGTAATAATTATTTATTTAGTAATCAATATTATTGAAGGGGCTATCGTCGCGACCTCTCTGATAGCACGCAAGTTAACTTGAGCAATGTAGCATATAAATTATATCGTCTTGTTTGTTTTAAGTTCCGTTAGAGTGATGGCCAAAGAGATTATTAGGTATTTATAAAGAACTCGATGACTAGGAGCTTCGCATCACCTTTTTAGGGTTCCGTACCCAAAAGGCAAAACGGGACCTTCTGTCCGTCCGTCTGTCTGTCCATCTGTCACCAGGCTGTATCTCATGAGCCGTGATAGTTAGACAGTTGAAAATTTCACAGATGATGTATTCTGTTGCCGCTATGACAGTAAATACTAAAATAGCAGTGGTAGCCTCGCGAGCAAGAACGTCCGCCTTGAACGTAAGGAGTGCAAGTTCAAATCCCGGGCCCGCACCTCTGAGATAATTTTCACATGCGAATGTCATTTTCAACAATGATTACCATTTGCTGAACGGTGAAGGAAAACATCGTGAGGAAACCTGCTCGTCTATAGAAAGGCGTGTGAAGTTCACCAACCCGCACTGGGCCAGCGTGGTGGACTATGGCCCAAATCTCCCTCGTATTGAGGGGGAATGTGCCCGGTATAATGGCAATAGGCTCGCCCCCTATTACATTGGAACCAAAATACATCGGCGAAATGTGGGCGCACTACAGTGCACCTCGGCTTACCCCTTCGGGGACAACAGGCGTGATGATGATTATGTATTTATGACGGAATAAAATAAATATTTAAGGGGGGCTCCCATCATGTCTGTTACATGATTTTTTTGCCGTTTTTATAGATAATGATACGGAACCCTTCGTGCGCGAGTCCGACTCGCACATGGCCGGTTTTTTAAAATCGCTTATACCGCTGTTTTCTTATTTGTTTTACGAAATGAGTGAAATTATGATATTTAATGGAATGAGATGAGAAATAGGATAAATTCAATAATAAAAATAGGTGATGACTGTGATAAAGACGGCGGATACATCTATTATCGCTTTTTTTTAATTTTTTAAAGCGAACAAAATAAAATAAAAAACTCAATAGGAAACTTACCTATACTCAGTCAAAGCCTAGTTTGAGTTCCACAAAAATCTAGCTTTATAATTATTTCAGCATTTTTTTTTATTATTTACTAAGAACTGAAAAAATATAACACAAAGTAATATTGAAGCACTGCTGCTATAAGACGTGGTGGAAAGAACCCTGACGCCCACAACAACAAACTTGCAACTTGCAAATGAGGTACAATAATCAGACTTATTGCAATTACCATATTTCACAATTGCCGTATAGGCACAAGTGCCCTTGTCCGTGCAAGCGCTGACCTGCGCCTGACAACGTCCACTCTGTATGCAAACAGTAAATTTAGATTTGAAGTGGACGACTTTCTAGATAAGTGACGTCATTGGAGCATGTAATGAGAATTCTGAACTTAGTTCCTCACGAGTGCGTTCCTAGCATCGGTTCAGTACCAAGAAATGTATGGATCCTGGAATTTCAGACAGTTTATATCTATTTCAGAAAATTATGCCAATTTAAACGTAATGTATTGACTCATAGAAAAATTAATTCTTCAATTGGATTCAAACGCGATCTTTATCACTGTCATCATCAATTGTTATTTATCATTAAACATAACATAAATATATGTTTTCTTATATTTACGCGAATACTATACATTGGAATAAAACTATTTTACGGATTTTCCCGAAACGTCGGGATAATAAAATAGTAAATAAACGCGATAAAATCCGTAAAATAGTTTTATTCCAATAAATATATGTGTAAATATACATAAGGCGAGACTATGTCTATTATAGACATTTCTATTTATTAAATTTATCCTCGCCTTTGTGTTACACAAAGTTTGTATTGATGTTGACTCGCCCTTCATAACGCCTTAATTTGCCCGGACATGATATTTTAAGGCAAGATAAAATGTCATTTGATATTTAAAAATATTATCCTGTAATTTTCAATTCGTAACTGAATAAAATGTGGATCTTCTTAAAGTAATTTATACACTGAAGAGTAATTAATTCTTCCACAATGATTTTGGTAGCGAATATGCTGTGCTCGAAACAGCTCCGTAAAAGTAATCGATTTTTATATTAATCGATTTTTTTTTCCTTATAATCGACTCTCTAAATATTAAAAATCGATTTTTAAGAAATCGATTATATTACTTGCTTCCCGTTTTTACCCCTCCATGTTACATCCCTAACTATTGAAGAATAAAGCACACGGCTCAATTAGATTTTTTTACCATTTTTCTTTTGATCACTTTATTGTTTGGCAGCCGGCTTTACCGTGTAAATAGCGCCTCAGGAGAATAATACAATCTTAAACTATAAAATTATCTTATGGTCAATAATTACCATCATTTAAGAAGAGGGGTCTAACAATCATTATCTTGGCGTCTACATTCGATTGCGCATAATCGCAATACGTGCCCTCATTCGTTTATGATTTGAAAATATTATTTGTATAAAATATTTTTAGTAGCAGAGGATGCCAAGTGATCGAACGCACGCCTTGCAATCGAAGTGTGCAGGTTCAAACCCCGGCTCGTACCTCTGAGATTTATGTGCGAATCTCATTTTCATCCCAGATTATCACTTGCTATGAAACGATGAAGGAAAACATCGTGAGGAAACCACCTGCACGTCTGAGAGAACTTGACTAGTTTTCGATAGATGTGTGAAGTCTGCCAACCCGCACCGGGCCAGCGTGGTGGACTATGGCCCGAATCCCCCTCGCATTGAGGGGAGGCCTGTGCCCAGCAGTGGGAAGTTAAAAGGGCTGTAGTAGTGAAATATTTTCTGCGTGTCTGATCTTATATCAAAATTATCAGTAGTTTAATAGAATCAGAACGAGCTGGTAACAGTATCTATCTTGTAGCAATGTTTTTAATATCCAGTTTTTGACAGGTAACTCAATACACAATCTGTCAAAAAATTATACTTACTATTGAAACAACTGGTAAGGCCCCAGCAGGGTTAGCATGACCGCGTAAACATCAATTTTACCTCTTCCATCTGTCAGACTTGTCGAGAAAATGACGTCACACCGATGTATGTCCACTACAAAAGCTCAATGTGACGTCGTTTTCTCGACAAATCTGACAGTAAAATTAAAACTAACTACAGCTCTTTTTAACGTCCCACTGCTGGGCACGGGCCTCCCCTCAATGCGAGGGGGATTCGGGCCATAGGCCCAGTGCGGGTTGGCAGACTTCACACATCTGTCGAGAACTAGTCAAGTTCTCTCAGACGTGCAGGTTCCCTCACGATGTTTTCCTTCACCGTTTCGTAGCAAGTGGTAATCTCGGATCTAAAATGAGATTCGCACATGGAAGCCAGAGGTGCGGGCCGGGGTTTGAACCTGCACACTTTGATTTGCAAGGCGTGCGTTCGACCACTCGGCTACCACTGCTTAATCTGACAGTAAAAAGAGATAAAACTTGTGTCTACAGCTACACGGTCATGCTGAGCCTACTTTTCCTAAACCCAAGCAGACCCAGGTCCCGATCTGTTAGCGTACATACACACCCATATAGTTGTATTTATACACGTTATAAAATTGGAATGGCTCGTAAAAGGCGGTCGGTTGCAGCGCTAGGGTGCATTTTTATTGAGATACAAATTTTACGAGCATATGACACGCCGGCAAGGGTTTTGACCTTTAATAGCAACATATGAAGGGTAAATAAGCCCTTGGTACGGTCTAGAATGAGGCACATACGCTGTTTATTGGTCCACGTTGATTAGATCGTGTTTAAGGTTGCCCGTCGTAAATTTATAAGGTTGAACAGTACTGGGAATGGCTTCGAGAATTTACCCTTTCAAAAAGGATTTGCAGTATACGGTAAATAAACTTCCTTACTTCACCAAGCTCCAATAAGATGGTAGGTAAAACTGGAAGCGTGATAGTAATAGCAAGTTTTACGGGAACCGATGTGCTATGGCCAAGAACTTTGTGCAGAAGATTATGTTTGAAAGCCAAAACGCTCGCACGAGCTGCCGATTATTGGGAGGCCTGGGCCTTAAGGTTACTTAATAGAAAACATAGTTTAGCAATCGTAGCTGACATATAACCATTCTAATGACTTCAAGGTGATATAATATATACTGTCTACACTGATCTGTCTGAAAAAAATATGTTTTATTGCAGTGAAAAGGCGTGTGGAGTCCACCAACCCGGACTGGGCTAGCGTAGTGGAATATGGCCCAAATCTCCCTTGTATTCAGGGGGAATGTGCCCGGTATAATATGAATAGGCTCGCTCCTTACTACATTGGGACTAAAATACATCGACGGAGTGCTGGTGGACTATGTTCTGCTTCGCCCATAGGGTGTATGGGTGATTTTATATAAGTACTTAAAGTAAAGCCAACCAAGACAGGTCCACTTCAAACCCACGCGTCACCACTTATGTCATTGAGTATCTTTTATGCGCGTGCACCACTTGTCCTGCCAATTCCGTAATGAAATTGTAAACCACAACTTTACGATTATTTCTTATCGAAATTCACTCCCAATTTTCGGATATGGACGGTCTTACAGTGTCTCCGGTGCGAGTCATAAGATGGTTAACTAAATCCTTAATTTAATATCTTATTAAACTATGTAAACTTCAGTTAATCGACGCTGATTTAAGTACGTTTGTGAAAAAAAACAGGCCAAATGCGAGTCGGACTCGCGCACGGAGGGTTCCGTACCATTATCTATAAAAACGTTTGTTGTATGGGAGCCCCCTTAAATGTTTATTTTATTCTGTGTTTTAGTATTTGTTGTTATAGCGGCAACAGACATACATCTGTGAAAATTTCAACTCTCAAACTATCACGGTTCATGAGATACAGCCTGGTGACAGACGGACGGACGGACGGACAGCGAAGTCTCAGTAATAGGGTTCCCGTTTTACCCTTTGGGTACGGAACCCTAAAAAGCATGATAAACAGGCAGTACCCTGTTCGATTCTCGTCAGCAGCAAATTTCCGAAATGGCCTTTACTATATTTGCACTGATCTCTGTGTAACTGGGATCGCCTGCAGTCCATTTTATGGCACCTGCAATACCCGAATTGCTTAACTTCATTCACCAACCCGCACTGGGCCAGCGTGGTGGACTATGGCCTGAATCCCTCTCGCATTGAGGGGAGGCCCGAGCCTAGCAGTGGGACGTTAAAAAGGGCTGTAGTAGTAGTAGTAGTAGTAAGAACATATCGAGGAGTGAAAGGCTAATTGACTCAAGCGACACTTTTGGGTGATATTGACTTGTATACATATTTGGAATCAGCGATTTTTTCTGCGTGGAAAGAGTATGCTCTCCTGTTAAGTTAAAAAATCTCTCTTGAGTCAAATATCCCTCGATGTGAATTCGTGCAGGTTCTAAGAGAATTTAGCTTTTTCCCCGGGACTCGCCAAAGGTGTATTCAATGGATACGGCTGTGGATCCTGGCTTACAGGAGCAACAGTGGTGGGATTCTATGGCGGGCTTAGTCCCATTTAAAAAAGTAGATAATATAAAGTTATCAGTTATCGCTCACGCCACCGCTTACCATTTAAACGCGAAAATAAGGCATACATTTTTACGATGTCACCCGCGGTATGTAACTGTAAATTATATTTTATTTTGCGCGATAAAAAATATAGACATGAGTGTCCCCAACGCCGGCTGAAGTCGTAATGAACGCATTTTACGATTATTAACAAACCTTCGTGACATTAGTAGCTTCCAATTTAGATGGAAAAAAATATTTTTTATATAATTATTTCGTCATACTATGTATGGTGTGTACAAAAATAAAAAAAACTGATAAAAGTTTATTGTATAATGTAGATAAATATATTATGTTCTTATTTGTGATTTCAATTTCGTCATTATTTTTAGGGTTCCGTACCCAAAGGGTAAAACGGGAACCCTATTACTGAGACTTCGCTGTCCATCCGTCCGTCCGTCCGTCCGTCCGTCCGTCTGTCACCAGGCTGTATCACATGAACCGTGATAGTTAGAGAGTTGAAATTTTCACAAATAATGTATTTATATTGCCGCTATAACTACAGATACTAAAAAACAGAATAAAATAATTATTTAAGGGGGCTCCCATACAACAAACGTGATTATTTTGCCGTTTTTATAGATAATGGTACGGAACCCTTCGTGCGCGAGTGCGACTCGCACTTGGCCGGTTTTTTTTAGTACTTTCAACTGACGGTTGAATCTTTTAAACTTTCTTTTTTTTAATTTAGGAATTCTACTAGGAAAGTAAATAGTCCGGTTAGCTCCTTCAAGCTGAATAAACTAAGCTAAATACTTCTGCTTTCAAGAAACTGTGAATGTGACTAACAATTTATATTTTCTCATGCAATCCTCATTATCGAAATCATGTATTTTTAACCCTTGAAGCGTCTAAATTTACTTAGCGTAAACGTGGTACAAGTCATAGAATATCGCGGTTCAGTTCACTTTTGCCATAAATGCAAGTGATTTTATTTTTTGCCACAATAAAATATTATCAGTTGCATATTATCTATGCAATATTTTTTTCTTTTTGATTAGATTGGCATCAGTCAATTGAAAGGTAAGCTCTTAAACGGTGTAACTAAAAACTGATTAATAAAAAGATTTTCCTTATAAAGTCAGTATCTAAGATACGCGTCAAGATGCACAAGGGTAGAATGTTAAATGTATTGTTTTATTTCATAAAAAAGAATCGCTTTAGAGCCTTTTCAAACTACTGTTTTATACGAGCGTACATAAGGTCGTTTTTCCAAGTACCTCGTACAAGCTGTGACGCGCTTACAAGGCAAGACGCGACGTTTCAATTGTTTCTTCGTCGGAATCCATATGGCACTGACATTCGCTACCACCGGTTCGATCAGCCACGCCGGAATAAGCCCGTGAATACGCGTACCGAATTAATGCTATTCTGAAAGCGCTTTCGCTGCCTTCTGTAGCTTAGGCCCGCGCTCGTTCATACAAATGTATTATTTGAGTAAACAACGCACAGGTGCGTAGCTTCCGAGGCGTCGCTTTGATATAGTGTCGTGTTTCACTACACCATACTATAACGCTATTAATATGTTTCCCGGTAAAGAAAACACGCCTTATGGGGTTTTATTTTTTGAATTCAGAAATTCTTAAGTAACTTAGCCCAACTTTTCGACGTAACTTTTTTTAAATGTCATTTGAAACAATCCCGTCGCTCCTAAATTAAAGGAGTAACAAAACCGAATAAATAGCTAGTTTGGAATCAGTTAGAGCAGAGGTAGCCTTATCGCATCGGTAGAACACCCGCCTTGAACGTAAGGGATGCTAGTTCAAATCCCGAGCTCGCACTTCTGAGATATATTTTTATGTGCAAATGTAATTTTCAAAATACATCGGCAAAGTGGGCGCAGTAGTGCACCTCTGATCTCCTCTTTCGGGAAATACATGCGTGATGATGTATTATTAGAATAAATAAAAAAAACACACTAAAAACGCACCCTAAGTTCCAGACCCAGCCATTACGACTAATCGCCGGGATTCTATAAATCGCGCGATCGATTTACGCGCGATTGTGCCCGCCCAGCCGGCGTGTCGCATAAAACCGCTGTATAATGGTCAACAAAACGCATTTATCGCACAATAATGCAAATAACAGAGCGCGTTAAACGCAATGCGGCCTTTCATTGATTTATAGCGGATCCGCGGTCAAATACTAATTATGAGGGCTGTGTGTGGCTTGCCTTTTTACAAGCTTTATATTAGCTTGCAATGTATGTATGTCCGGGTGGAATCTTGAAACTGAATTTTAAATCAGCTATCTTTTGAGCTGAAATTTGGTATACACGCTTATTTTGGATGACAATGCATGCTTAGCTAAGTGACGTCATTCTAATTCCAATATGGCGGAATCATCATCCAAGATGGCGGAATAGTTATTTTTTCTGCACTATCACAGTATGAGTATCAAATGAAAGGGCTTGCTGAGGAGTACACGAAAACTAAGGGCAATTATATTAAAGCTTGTTTTTTAAAAGTTTTTTAACATTAATTTATTTTAAATGTAAAACGTAACTATCTAGACTTTTGCCCAGCAGTGGGACAATATAGGTTAAATAAAATAAAGAAGTAACTATCGAAATGAATCAAAAAGGCAGATATATTCATAATTTTTCTTAAATAAAACTTCAAAAGAAATCCCCTCGCTGAACAGTTGCCTAATGAACTTAATTTCCATATCTAAACGAAACTTGCGCCTGCATACAACTTAAGCGTTTTAATGAGTGGATCGCTGCCCACGCGATTGTATTCGGCTTCTGTGCGCGCACGCACGCCACATCGCATGATTGAGCCTTTTTTTCTCTCTTCGCCTGTATTACCGTGGTTTTATTTCAGCGCCGATTATTGGAATTAAAAAAAGAGCACCCTGCCTTGTAGTGCAAAGATTTTATGGTAAGCGTTCTATATTCTACGTAGTGTTTCAAGAGACACAAATCATGTTTACATAATACATAAATATTTGTCCAGTATCTAAATATCCAAACTTGTATTATTTCGAGTCCTTTGCAAACGGCTGTTATCGCAAATACAGTTGATATAGCTTCTACCCGTGACTTCGTCCACCCAGATTTAGATTATTCAATATATAAATTATAGCCTATATGTTATTCCGATGTATAAACAATAATACTAAAAGTTTCATCAAAATCTGAGAGTTTTTGCGTGAAAGGGTAACAAACATCCATTCATCCATCCATCCTCACAAACTTTCACATTTATAATCTTAGTACGACACCGGACTCCTATATTGTATCCTATCTTTGGATATACCTAACTAAGGATCAAATTTCTTATCTTCTCTATGTTTTACCAAGGATAAGACTGATAAAGCAATCGTACAGATACTATTTTGATGACAGCTAACATGTTGTTTATCGGAAAATCTAACGTATACTATTGCTTCGCTAACAATAACTTATCTTTGCCAAAAATATATTGGATTCGGGCATAAAATGGCAAAATGTGTGATGTCAACAAAGTTAGCAATATTTATCATATTGTCCCTTATATAAAAAATACACTTACATAAATGTAGATAGTAATGTGACTGAAGAAATCTTGAGAAAAAGAGTCATTTGATTAATTATCTACTTCTCAACTCACTTAATTACTGCTCGAAGTAATGCAGTTCGCCATTTATTCCTAATTACATAATTAATTTTATCATCTCTGAAGTAATTTCGTTCTATATATAGAAAACTTTTATGGCCGTATCCGAGGTATAATTAGGTCCTTTTAATAATAATTATATTAATAATAACGTGGTATCTGTTATTGCAATTTAAATGAAGATGATATTCTTGTAAGTAACTTACAATTATTGTTTTTAAACTAAAGAGCAGTGGTAGCCGAGTGGTCGAACGCACGCTTTGCAATCAAAGTGCGCAGGTTCTATCCCCGGCTCGCACCTCTGGGTTCCATGTGCGAATCTCATTTTCATTTGAGATTATCACTTGCTAAGAAACGGTGACGGAAAACATCGTGAGGAAACCTGTGTGCCCGGTATAATGGCAATAGGCTCGCCCCCTATTACATTGGGACCAAAATACATCGGCGAAGTGTGGGTGCACTGCAGTGCACCTCTGCCTACCCCTTCGGGGAATACAGGCGTGATGATGATGATTAAACTGTATTAATATACGGTTTATTATTCCGTTTCTGTCAACTTATCTTTTAAATACGGTAACCAAAAATACCAAACCATAGGGGTTACTCTATGATTGTCGTTAATACATAAGGTTCTCGGTAAATAATAAGTATGATAAAAATATCTGTGAGGAAAGAGTGTAACTACCACCGACTTTACCTTTAATTGTAAAGAAAGTTAAGATTAATTTACAGTGGACTTTTTAAATGCTAATTTTTATAAATTATTTGTAGACCGATTTAAATTTCCATAGATTTGGAGGACTTAAGTTGTCAGATTTTTTTACTATAGATTGTAGATCACTTTTTTAATTTAATTCCTTTTTTAAAAACCTTTTGAATGACTTAGTTTTTTTAATAAAAATATCGAGGAGTGAAAGGCTATTCGACCAGCGACACTTTTGGGCGATATTCACTAACATATTGTGACTCAGAGATTTTTTTGCATCTAAAGATTATGCTCTCCTGTAAAGTTAAATGTCGCTTAAGTCAAATACCCCTCGATATACAGGATGTTTCAGAAGTCCGAAATAATACTTTAGGTGCATATACGGCAGCTCATTTGTGGATGCTTAGTGAAGACAGTTTATACCTAACTATCATAGTATCTGAATTACAGGCCTTTGAATATTTGTCACAGGTATCGTGTTCTGGCCTTTGGGTACATCCATAACCCTATTCAGCAGTGTCAACTACACTTATGAGGAGTGGCTACCAATATTCACAAAACAGAACATGCAAATTTTACATAGGACTCGAGATATTACGAGTTATAGAAATTGACGACGAAAAAAAAGTTGGAAAAACATGGTCGAATTTCAATCAAATTTTTATACCATTCAGTTGTATACACGATACTGATGCTAGCGTCCAAGTATTATTTCGGACTTCTGATACACTCTGTATATAACCATGACTAAGCTCCTCACAACATAGGCAGCGGAATCAGAACCCGCTTACATAATTAATTGTCCAACCATTTTTGAACAGGATAACCCATAGTTAACAACTAAAACTAATGTAATATTCATACAGCGACACATATTACGGTATGACAGACGATTTGTGTACAATGGTGCCGATTCTGTGACTAAACTAAATTTGACAGGACTAAAGCCGTTGCTATCTCGCACTGTGACGAAACTAAGTTTGACAGTAGTTGTAGCATATGCGCCAATACTAGACTTATGTCACGGAATATGGTGAGTTTGTCTCTTTCTCTCGTATGAAATAAGACAGAGAGCAAGCGAGTGAAGAGGTCTTGACATGCCTGCTGCTCTCACAGGACTAAAACCGTTGTTATCTCGCACTGTGACAAAACTAAATCTGACAGGACTAAAACCGTTGATATCTCGCTCAATCGTCTACACTTTAGTTTAGTTTGGTGACAACAGTGCTTATATTTAGTTATTAAGTTGTTATTTTTAGTCGCAAAGTGGGAGGTCACACCACTGATGAGTTAGAAGTGATTAACCCAAATTAGTTAGCACACGAATTTGGTGCCAACTGCCTATTTATATACATTATCATCACGCCTGTATCCCCCGAAGGGGTAGGCAGAAATGTACCGCAATGCACCCACACCATGTATTTTGGTCGCAAGCCTATTGCTATTATGCTGGATACAATTCACCCCAATACGAGGGAGATTTAGGCCATAGTCCACCACGTTGAAAAGGCTGCTTATTTATTTAGTTTAACGGTACACTAATAAGTAAGAAAATACACATTAAATACGCCACTTCCGTTGATATAAATATGATAATAACGTGCCCTCTGCGTCGTACGTTGAAGGAATAATTTCGCGCGATTGTCACCTTTTTGTCGTCCCACTAATAATAAATGTGAATACTCGGAAGATTGTTGTTCAATTAAAATGTATTTTCAGACATTTAAGTCCGTGGCACACTGGGGCGTCAAAAATCGCGCTGAAAAATGTAAGGCAATACCAAAATGAAACTCGGGTCAATATACTACTAACTACAGCCCTTTTAACGTCCCACTGCTGGGCACGGGCCTCCGCTCAATGCGAGGGGGTTTCAGGCCATAATCCACCACGTTGCCCAGTGCGGGTTCGCAGACTTCACACAAATATCGAGAACTAGTCAAGTTCCCTCAGTCGTGCAGGTTTCCTCACGATGTTTTCCTTCAACGTTTCATAGCAAGTGATAATCTCGGATGAAAATTAGATTCGCACATAAACCCAGAGGTGCGAGCCGGGGTTTGAACTTGCACACTTTGATTGCTAGGCGTGCGTTCGACCACTCGGCTACCACTGCTGTCAGGTCAATATACATAAAGATTGAATTTCTAGCTGTCCCCCTGTTGTTGAACAATGAACCTTTTCAGCGAGTAAATACGGTTCGTTTTGGTATTGGCAAACAAACATTACGCGGGCGTAATGCGTAATTAACTGGAACAAATGTTTTTTTTTTTCAAAGAACCCTAATTATTTTCTAAAATATAGTTACTCCATAAAACATCAGATATCTGTCATACATAAGTAACTTGGTACACACAGACATACATATACTCAGCCAGTATCCCATGGGGTAGGCAGAGACTATCGTTTGTCACATGCTACGATTCAGTGGAGTTCGCACGCATGTCAAGACAATACCTCTGTCACGGATTTGCTCGCTCGCTCTCTGTCTAATTTCATACGAGAGAAAGAGACAAAATCAAGATATTCCATGACATAATCTAGTCTTGGCGAATATGCTACAACTACTGATATGCCTCTTTTGCCTTATCCAATCATTAAGTAACTAGCTATGTGTATTTATTGAATTTGCCCTTGCTATTAATTACTTGCTGAAATACCCGCTAAACGCAGGTGGAGCCATTCCTCATCTTACTCCATTAAAATATCATCATTTCACTCGTTTCGTAAAAAAGAAAGAAGTAACTAGTCATAACTACCTGCCTAAAACTTTTAGTTCTTGCCTTTTTTGCTATTGATTCAGTTTGTTGACTTCCATAATACATAAGTCACATCGAAACCTAATTTTATTCACATTCTTTTCGTATTAGCCGCAATTTGGCCACTATCAAGAAAGGAGGAATTTCTCGATTCAATCCGTATTTTTTATCTATTTTTAAAACACCGCTAAAAGCTTCCTTATCCCCACATTCATACACCATCCCTTTTTTATCACACCAAAAAACGACGCCCGTATTGACCAAAAACGGATCCCGGTGGGTCAATCCTCATAAATAAGTTCCGGTCATAAATTGACCGTACCGACATCCTGTCCCTCTATCATTATGGAAATGTCCACGCCCGGACTTAAATAGCCTGGAATAATCCTGGGAAAGTGAGGTCAGACTTGTTTGGGCTACAATATTTTTTTCTAACCATTAGTGTGCTGGTTCAAACCGCGCGCACCTCAGGGTTTCATGTGCGAATCTCATTCACATCCGAGATTAACACTTGCTAAGAATCGGTGAAGAAAAGGTGAGGAAACCTGCACGTCTCATGGAACTTGATTAGTTTTCGATAGATGTGTGTAGTCTGCTAACCCGCACTGGGCCAGCGTGGTGGACTATGGCCTGAATCCCCGTCGCATGGAGGGGAGGCCCGTGCCCAGCAGTGGGACGTTAAAAGGGCTGTAGTAGTAGTAGTAGTAAGATAACATTGAAAATAATGTTGATGCAATCTCGTACCCTGTCGGTATCGGAATAAAATTTAACGTCTCAGTGTCCGTGAGGCTTAAACCTGCACCCCCTTGCTATCAAAGCGAGCGTTTTACCAACTAGACTACCACAGTTTATTTAAGAATTTTTGTGGGATACCCAACACCAACAGTGATCATAAAACGCATAAATACAAATCAGTTGACGAGCTGGCTGTCTCCAGACATATCAAATTCGTTCCGAACATTTATGTCTTTGTTTACATCTCCAGAAAAAAAGGGATATATTGATGATATAGATTGAGGGATCTTAAATGGTTTAACAATATCGAATAACACGATATTAACACAGTTGATATAAATGATAAAGCCCTGTATACACTGACGCGTCAAAAATCACGCGTCAGAATATTAATATTATAAAGGGGAAAGATTTGTATTTTAGTTTTTTTGTATGTAACGAATTGACTTAAAAACTACTGGACCGATTTCAGAAATTCTTTTACCGTTAGAAAGCTATATATCTAAAGCTATATAGCTATATATCACTAACATAGGCTATATTAGAAACTCGTGCGAAGCCGGGACGGGCCGCTAGTGTGTCAATATAAAGATCTTCGTCATCTTCTTTTTTTTTAACTTAATGAAGGAACTCATGATTTTTTTAAGATGAGCAATGTCTGCTCCTGCGATTAGCGGGTATTAATGACAATGTCAAGTAATTAATTATAAATAAAAATAATAAGAACTAATGTACTGGATGAGTTATATCAAAATTGAATTTCCGTGGTAAAAGCCACGCCTCCCTTGAAGAATGAACTTTTTCAGTGAGTCAATAAAGTTCATTTTAATACTGGCAACAACTTTTTGACGCGCGACGTTTGACGCCCCAGTGTGCAGCTCTAAGATAATTGGCGGGAGAATTTCGTGTTACATCTCGAAAATACAATAGCAAGCCACACACGAAGCTCAATCACGAGTCGATAACGCCTTTGTTTCTTCGTCAATAATAATGGATTTCAGGGTTCCGTAGTCAAAGATCGAACCCTTACATCATCACCGTGTTCGCTTTACCATATGTCCGTTTCAACTTCAAAGCCTATGGAAACCATTAAGCTGGATTTATCGACTTATTAAGCAGTTTTTTTTTTCTCACTGTACTCATATTTAGGGTATTACTGTACTTGTAATTTTCAATAATGATTACCTAATGGTAATGCTAAACGTTGAAGGCATACATCATGCAGGCTGTACATCTATAGAAAGGCCTGCAAAGTTTGCGAACCCGCACTGGGTCAACCTGGTGGACTAGAGAACAAAACTTCCTCGTATAGTAAAATATGAATTAATTGCAAATTTATGTTTGTTAGATTTTCAACAAGGCTGCAGAACCCTACCCTGTATATGATCAGACACGCACTTGACCGATGTTTTTATTCTTCGATGATTTGTGAGGACAGGACGCCGTCACAATGAGCGCAGAGTGGGATGCGGGCGGCTGAATGGCGCTCTCATTGTGATACCAGCTTTTGTAGCGACACATGTTCCACGGTTTCTTGTGAAATACACTATAAGTGGACTTCGGGACCGTACTATTAATATACTAGGTAACGACACAAGTGCTTGAAAGCTTTCTTACGCATATCTTCTATATTTCAAACCCATGTATCCATAAAAATAAATGAATATCGTCAGAACATCTACTTATCGTATGATCTCAAACTAAACAACGTTTATACTATGGGTCCTACATATTGAATCCCAGTTTAAATTAGAGAACAATCAAAGAGGGGGACAAATTCCGAAAAGGCCGGTTCTGAAATTTGTCGCTGATGGAAATCGAACCAACACCCAAACGCGTATTTGAGTCAGCGTTCAATGATACATATCGAGGAGTGAAAGGTCATTTGACTTAAGCGACACTTTTGGGCAATATTGACTTACATATGTAGGATTTTAATATTCTTGGTTTATTATTTCTGAACGAGTTTTAGGTTCACATATTGTTTTTTTATATTTACGCGAATACTATACATTGAAATTAAACTATTTTACGATAAAATCCGTAAAATAGTTTAATTTCAATGTCAGAGTTTTAGGTTATTAAAGTTAAGATTTCTGAACGAAGCGGTAGATGATTGAGAGAGGGAAGTGTGCGAGTGAGCGAATGAATGACGGGGAGAGCCATAAGAGATTCGAAGACGTTAAGATGTTAATGCAAGTTGTAAAATTCAAAATAAAAGAAAATATCATAATATGAAGATTTTTAACTAAGAAGACCACCCCACATATATATTTTTAACCCCTCGACATATTTACTATTAACCCATGACTACGACCTAGGACCATTTATTTCCAAAAGACATTGACACTTTTGACTATCTGTAATGACTATCAATGATGGTCGAGAGGCTGCCAATACGAATAGCCTAAGCATACCAAAGCATGGATAAAACATTATCGCGTGCATATATTTAGAACCAGTGAATGATCACAGGCAAACAATAAAAAGAAAACCACAGAAGAATAGTGACAGCGATTCCAATGATGCAAAACGTCTAACGAATGCGACGCACGATCAAACTGATGCTAAAAACGTTAAAACACAATTAATAGTCCAAGACGCAATTCCTATACATCAGTTCAAAGGAGGCCCAGTTAATGAATGAAAGGACAGGGCACTGGCAACACCTCTCATGTCCCCGGACAAAATCGACTTTGACGGAGCGAACGGAGACGAAATAAGCGTTCGTGTCCAACCCATTGTGCGTGCTATAATTAGAACGCTTGGAAATAAACACGTGGTGGCAATTATCGTGGCAACGGGTTAAATAAGGCACCGAGAAGCGATCGTTAATGGGTACACCCATCCGGCGACGAAATCCTCCGCGGAGTCCGTGGATAAAGGATTACGAGACTTCCGAGAACGAGAACGTCTTTATACAACCAATTTCATGTACTACGTGATTTTATACTTCACTGTTAACTATTAAAAGGAAGTAGGAAGTTACCAGTGTATTGACAACTGATACTTCAGTTACGCATAAATCCCTACGAATAACTGCGTCGAAACGCCAAGACCTATTTTGCCAATACCGAAACGAACTTTATTAACTCATAGAGAAGCACATATTTCAACGCATGTCATCGATGACGCAAACGAGGGCTTTTTCAACAGAGATTCAGTCTTTATGTATTTCGGTACCATGAACAATTAAAACAAAAGTCGTGTGAAGTCACTCGCTTTAGGAGGGAGTACCTTCCATCGATTGCTGCTTGCCTAGTACTATTGGTATAAACAAAAAAAAAGATATATTGGTCTAGACTAATACATACATATACTCACGCCTGTATCCCATGGGGGTAGGCAGAGACTACCGTTTGCCACACGCTACGATCCTGACATACCTCTTTCGCTTCATCAACAGTCATACATCACACATCATCATACATCTTACTAATGGTAAGAAAACCAAATCTTCATCACACCTGTCTTCACCAAGGGATAGACAGAGGTGCACTGTTGTGCGCCCATACTTCACCGATGTATATTTCCCTTTGTAAAAGAGAGCGAGCCTATTGCCATTATACCGTGCATATTCTTCCTCAATACACTTTCAATTAAAATTATCTCAGAGGTGCGGCCCAGGATTTGAACTTGCACCCCTTACGTTCAAAGCCGGCGTTCTACCGACTAGGCTACCACAGCGTTTGATGATTATATACTTATAAATTTTTAAGTAGGTACATTGTGAAGGTTATTCCTAATAGTGAAATTGGTAGACTTAATCGAAACTGAGGCATTAAAACGGTATAATAATTATATGTAGTTTACATTGTTAAATAGTATGATAGGTGTGCCTTTAAGGCCACGACGCGATAGTGACAAATACTCAAAGGTCTGTAACTCAGAAACTATGATAGTCTTAGGTATTATAGTCTGCTTTCACTAAGCATCTATCTAGCTACTGTTTTTGTACCTGAAACCATATTTCAGACTCCTGATTTGAAGGTTGAACCAATAGCATGCATTTTAAACAACTTCTATTGAGGTTGAGAGAAACCTCCAAAACATTTTACATTAAAGAAATTGCCGGTTTAAGAGGGATAAAAGACACTGATATAACTTGAAGTATAACAGAGATTGGAAAGGCAAGTAAATGGGCATCTTAAAAAATATGCTTCGAGTGTGAGGGTAGGCACAAGGCGTACCTGGAGGCATTAATCATCTCGACCGGCCGCCTCGGCTCGCCCGCCGCCATACATCACGCTGCCTTTGAGCCCGGCGAGCGACTCATTTGTTGAAACCCACAGTGCGGCTTTTATTATCATCCTAACATTGTAAATGTCTCAATTTGACGACTTCCTGCTCATCATATGACGGCGCATCGATTCGTGTGTTGATCGAACCTTTTTTTGTGTCGTTACGGTATGTTTAATGTCACTGGTTACTAAAGATTAATGTTGTCGTGAAATCCCGCTGTTAGTGTGTGATGTTTTGCAATAAATTATGATTAAGTAACACGTGAATTAGCAAGCAGTGGTAGCCGAGTGGTCGAACGTATGCTTTGAAATCAAAGTGAGGAGGTTGAAACCCCTGCTCGCACCTCTGGGTTTCATGTGCGAATCTCATTCTCATACGAGATTATCACTTGATACGAAACGATGAAGGAAAACATCGTGAGGAAACCTGCACGTCTATAGAAGGCGTGTGAAGTCCACCACTGGGCCAGCGTGGTTGACTATGGCCCAAAAATCTCCCTCGTATTGTATGAGAATGTGCCCCATATAATGGCAATAGATTGGCCTTCTATTACATTGGGACCAAAATACATCGGCGAAGTGTCGGCGCACTTCAGTGCACCTCTGCCTACCCCTTCGGGGAATACAGGCGTGATGATCTATACATTTAAGTAACACGTTTAGTAAAATGGGGTTTTATGGTCGGCGGCCGTAAACATCGCCGACTTTAATCTAATCTAAAAATTATACCTGTTGCCGATATAAATTTTCTTATAGTAGATACTACAAAAAATATTGCGTTCAAAGCTAAAGTAGCATTTGCTAATGGCACGACATATGCGTAAAACCCTCCAAGAACTGGGGCGTCAAGCTTCGAGCGTTAAAACTTTTTCCAATACCAAAACAAACTCTATGTCCATTATACATAAAGATTGTATTTCTGTGGGAAAAACCACGCGATGTTGCGCCAAAATTCACGAACGCTATTAATGACATTTCCATCAAAAATAAGCTTGTTCTAAGGATAAATAAAGTTCGCTTGTATGGAAAAAAAATTGACGAGCGTCGAATGTTTTTGCCATACCAAAACGAACTGTATTGACTCATTGAAAAAGTTCAATCTTCAACGAATTGACAGCGCGAGTGAATATAGACGCGTGGTCGCGACCCTTATACAACAGAAATAAAGCTTTATGGATATGCACAGAGTTCATTTTGGTAATGAGAATACTTTTGACGCCCCAGCGTGCGCGGAACTATGTCCATAAGAAAACAAATATAAATGCAAAAATGGATATTATTTTAACTTATAATTGAAAGTGAATACAACATAGTAGATGATTTGGTAAACGTTCAAGTTGAAAAGGTAGCATACGCAATTATGTAATAAAAGGGTTTTGTAGCGTGCAAAATGTTTAATGAAC